>CAXKVW010000488.1:0-601706 GCA_964058825.1 Carex arenaria | reverse complement strand
TAATAAGAACTCATAGGAGGATTCCCAATCAATTAGTCTATTGACACTATTACTATTTAGATATCATATCAGACCTCATTCTATACAATTTACTTAAAAGATCTTATATTTGTATTTATTGCAAAAAAGGTGTAAAGTTTTCATGTTCTCAGATCTTATATTTGTATTTATTGCTATTTAGATATCATATCAAAATACTTGGGTGTAAAGTGTAAACTAATAATTTTGGTATACAACCACATTGAAATCAACATTGCAACAACTCCATGAAAAGGAACCATTCATGACTAGTATTAAACATGATAAAATGCATAAATTAGTAAATTACTTAACATCTGCTCCATTCTTCTAATCCATTAAGAGCAAGAGAAATACTAAAACAAATTTCTGCAACAAACAACTTGTTATTTTTAATTTAATCTTGGTAGTCTATACCAAGTTGAATTTATTGAATTTAAATTTAAATAGCATCTTTTACATCGTCTATTGACATTCCCATGGCCATCTATTCCTTGCATAAATTTTCTGTGTCCCCTAGTTATCACTTATAAGTTATATCTCAAAATATAATATCTTGACCTGGAGATGTTCTTATCACTTACATCTCAAAATATAATATCTTGACCTGGAGATGTTCACTGGAGCAATGTTCACCTTGCAAGTGAGAAACCATTGAAATTAATGTACATCCCATACCTTATGCCAGTGCTGTCCTGGGAAGAGAAAGAATGGACTCACACAATAACTCTGGTCGCACCATGTTGCACGCATTTTGAAAAAGCATCCTTAATTGTTGTCTCAGCCAATTCCTAATTTCAACAGGAATCATGCATGAAAATTGTTAAGTCAAAAATTAAAATTCGAGAATTTGTCAAGTTGAGACATTACCATGTCGGCAGGATCCACTATCTGGTAAGTTGTTCTTGCCTTGAACATCTTAACAAATACCAGTCGGACTACATTATAACTCATCTCAGCTTGATTGACACTGAATTTTGTACAGTAACCAACGAAATTATAATAAACTGTTGCTTTAGCAAATTGGATTGCCATTAGGTATACAATTGTAACTGAACTAGAGCATTGGTCTGAACTGATTTTTTTCTTCTTATACTTTTGACAAACCACAAAATAGACTGAAGAAATTTGAATCTTTAAAAAGTAAGACATTTCTCCAAAAATAAAATTACTAAAGGGACTCATATGTAAATAGATAAAATATACAGGTGAGAATGCAAGGACATCGCCTGTGGAGCATTCCAGGATCATGAATGTATAAATGAATGTTCACTGGTATGAAACAATGTGAAGGTAAGCACCTGTTAAGCTGTTACAAGTCAGAAAAGAAGCCAGGGGCAAAAAAGGAATTTGATCAAAATATTTTGAGAGCTGGTAAAGAAAACCATCACAGACCAATATAAACCTTAGGCCACTATTTTTTTGAGAATATGTGATGAACAAATCAAAATTAAATTAATCATATTTACAGAAAGTGATGAAAACAATATTTCATTCCCCGTTGCAGAGAACAGGCACTTGACTAGACTTTAAAAAGGTGTAAAAATACAAGTGATTTTAAGGGAGAAAAATTAGGTCATGATAATGTATAAACAATGGTTGTTACAATTCCACTACATGGTCTACCACTAGGCCACAGATCACTTGTGTCCTGGTTCATCAAGTATGATATTAAATATTAAATATTTATTAGTGGATTTCTTTTTCACTTTATTGTTTGCCAGATTAATTTAACTTTTAAGTGTGTAACATGTGTCGAACAACCAGCCAATGACACCACAAGAATTGATCCCAACTACTTTTGTTTTCATGTTATTAACTTTACTGAGCAGTAAAAAGTAAAACAAGCATGTGTATAACAGTTGACATTGAACTTAATCACAATCCGATTCGACTAACAAGTAATAAATAAGAAGGGTAAATATTTCACAATCAAATTTAACTTTCTAAAGTTCTAAATATCAGAAGTGCTATAAAGAAGTTGATTCCTTTTTCTGGTTTAACTTTTTAACTTTCCATGCAATGATCTGCTTATATAGAAAATTTTAAATTTTCTCAGTTCCTTCTAAAAGGAAATACCAGTACAAAAGTCCTTTTCTTTTCTGTTCTTTTTGTTTTATTTTTGCAAAATTCACAAGTTAGAATTCTTTTTCACAAATGTTGATTGTTGGTGAATGTCTTTTTCATATGCACAAAAGAAACAACTGCTAGTAAAAACAAACTCAAGAGAGTAATAGCAGACACAACTTATCACCAGAGAGCATTAGATGATTCATCACGGAATCTCTTTATAGAATAATCTCAAATTCAAATTTGAAAAAAAAAAAAAAATGAAAGAAAGAGATTTAAGTTACTCTTTCCAGACAATATCATGAATCAGTAAATTTTAAGAAGTTCATTCAATTCATCAAACCAAGTCTCTCTGTTTTTTTTTCCTCAGAGTGAGAGGTCAGGGGTTATGTGCAGTACCAGTGACCGACCATCATGACATGATATCAACATTATCACGATGAACAAAAAATAATAATAATAATAACAACATCATGACATTAAATCGACATTCAGCATCCCATGACAGCACAATTGTAAACGAAATTTGCCGAATGTTTACTGTCCATCATCTCCCACTCAGGCGGGCCGTCATCTCTGGGGACCCACGCATGGAGCTCAATTATCCCCCCTCCCAACACCCTGGGCCCACCAATCACCACCAACCGATCCCCACACGCCCGAAAAGCAATACCCCAGCCATTAACTGAATCGGGCCGCTCGGGCAATCTGCCGAGAGTAACCCATGTGTTAGACTCTTTGTTATACTTCCGCACTTCTTTGTCCCCATAAATCGCCGCATACAACTGATTATTCACAACAGCAACCAATGGTGGGGCGCCACTCGCCCCATGCAAACCCGCAGCCATATCATCTATGACCCGCCACGTGCCATTCTCTATATCGTACTCCTCTCCGCAAGTCAACAAATCAGTGTTGCTGTTACCAGATGTGCCACCTAGCACATAAAATTTGTTGTCCATGTACACACCCGAGCACATTCTTCGAGGTTTCGTCATGCTAGGTAGGGTTACCCAGGTTTGAGCCTCAGAGTTGTACATCTCGGCTGAACTCAATATGTTTCCCTGCATGTCGGTCCCACCCGCTACGAAAGCCTTCTCTTCAAAACTGGCCGATCCGAACAAGCACCTCGGTGAGTTCATCTCCTTACCCGCAGACCAACTGTTTGTCAAAATGCTATACCTAAGAACCACTATGTTGAAAATCTCCTTTCCAAAAACTAAGAGCTCGGTACCAACAGCTAGCGATTCCTTATCAGAGCAAACAAAGCACTCGTTGTGCGGCATGCGCGGCAGGGTCATCCACCTACGGCGAAACGGGTCGTACGCGTCCCACTCAAGCATGTTGCAAGAAAAATAGATCCAGTGCTCCACTATACTTGACAGGCGTCTCAACCGGTACAGCTCACCAGTTCGGATCAAAGAGCGAAAGCCGCTATTGAGACTAGCCAAGGAGCCATAGTCAGAGCGAGAACAAAGCAAGAGGCAACTTGTAGAGAGGTCATGACCGATCTGGTTGATCAAGGAGCTGGAATTTGAGTTGCTGTTAGATCTGCTACTGCTACTGTTACTACTTTTGGTGGAACTGCTAATTTTTGAGCGCTTGAGAGCCAGAGTTAGGGTTAGGTTCTCTTCGTCAAATCCATCTTCATCTTCATCTCGTTCTTCTTTCTGTCTTTTGATTTTGGAGGAGGGTTTTTTGCTGGTGAGTTCAAGGAGATGGCAAGTCATGTAGGACAAGGCTGCTTCAGGTTCGCACGAATTCGGCAAATCTCGAAAATTTAAACAAAATTGTCCCTCCAACATTTTAAAATTGAAAGAGGAATTGTCGACTTCTCTGCTTTGCAAAACAGATCAAATATTCATATGCTCTGGATGGAAGAAAGACAAGAGGTGTCAATGACAGTGCACAGATAAATCATTGCTCATGATTAAATTCTTATTCAGTTCAATTAACAAAACACAGAGAAAAGATTTTAAAAATGACAAGGAGAAAGAAAGAAATTAGCTAAGCTAACCAAGATTAAATATTTTATTTTTTAATTGCTATCAGCTGGGCCCAGAAGATGAATAAAGTATTTGATGAAATCTCTCACTAGATTGGCATTTGAGCTAACAACTCCATCAAAGATTTAAATATATTTTATGAAGTACAGATGGAGATATAGTGTAAAATATATTGTGGAGTAGATGAATCAAATCTTGACAGATTTTGTTGATGTAAGGACTAATTTTTTTTTCTAGAACAAGTTGATGAAGGCAAAATTGGTATCTCTAGATTGCAATTATCATTTACCAATAAACAGAAGAAGAAATTATCTCTCTTTTCTTTACCAAAACGAATCTAATCTAATTAGGACAAAACAAAAGTAGCAATTATAAGACCTAAAATAACAAGTAATCTACCAAAATTCCCCTTTCAATCAAGATCAGATCTCAGTTACCAAAAATCCCCCTTTCAAAAGTTTTTAACTGAAAAGAGAAATAAGAAGAAGAAGAGAAGAAGAAGAAAGCAATGATTGAATTGAAGAAACTTACCAAGCGGCTCCTTCTCGGTTCTTCCTCTTTCTCTTCTTTCTCCTCTCCTTTTTCGGTTTTTATCCTCCTCTTGACCTCTTCTCTCTCTCTCTCTCTCTCTCTAACTAAATTAAAAAGGAACAGAATGTTGCTACTTCATTTTACCAAAGGTAACAGAATGTTTCTATTTAGATTCAAATCGTCCGATCTGAAATTGCTGGTCTAGATATTCGTAAATATTCGTGCTTTTTCTAATCGGACGATCGAGATCTAAATATAAATATTATGTTACTTCAGAGTAAATATAAGCTATGACACTTCAAACTAATTTCTCTACATATTCTTTGAATGAGTAGAGTTGGTGGGTCCCACATAGCAATGCTGTTTTTTCTTTCATTCAGTCTTCAATTTTTGTCGTCTTCTCCGTTTTTTTTTTTTTTTTTTAATATATATAATTAATTTAGTTTGAATTTAATTTTTAATATATTGACTTTTAAGATTTTGTCTCATAATCATAAAAAAAATTATGTGTACAAATAAATAATATTTTGATACATGTTTAATTAATGAGGTTTATTTGCTGCCGACAGTTTGGTGATTTCAATTCAATTACGAAAAATTTTCAAAATTATTTTAATAAATATTTGACTTTTACATTTATGTATTAATAAATGCAATCTTCATAATTCATAATAATAAGTTATCTACATCCTTGACAAAACAAATATTTCTTTTGTTTTATCTAAGAAAGGACAAAAGTTGTGAATTCATGAAAAAATAAAATATGCATTTACTTATTTTTATTATTTTTATAAGATAGTAGATTGTGAAAGCTTCATCATCTGGTCAAAATTAAGAACTGAAAATAACAGAATAACAGTTCTTCACAATATAGAATAATTTTTAGTAAAAAAAAACAAATAAATTCACAAAAATCAAACAGAGTAAAACAATAATAACAGTATATTATCATACTATTCATATAAAGTTAATATTCATAAATTACCATATTATTAATTTATTATTAATATTTTATAGTACAATAATAATTATTGCAAATTATACTAATAGCATTATCATTATTGTTATTGTTATTATCGTTGTTCTGATAACGGTGTGTCGTTGTTGCTATTATTTTTTGTTGTATTTCCCGTAAGAATATATAAGTAATCGTAGTAATAATAATAATAATTCACTTATTAATTATTTAGACAAGATATTAATATAATAATTATTATAATTTATTGTCATAATATTATGTTAAAATTATTGATATTATTGTTATTATGAGATGAGCTATGGTGAGTTGCGAAGTAAGATGTTATTTTTACTTCACGCTCATATTTTTATTTTGAAAATCCAAACAACCGATCCGAACCGCTCAACATGTTCTCCATATTGAAATGTGATTGGAGACCAAATTTTACAGTTTTTGAATTTTTTTACTATTTATTAAGCCACATTGAAAATCGTTGATCCAATGGTCCAGAAAATTTTACTATATTTTACTATTCACCCGGATCTGCAATTTTCAAAGTGGTTTAATAAATAGTAAAAAATTTCCCAAAAATGTGAAATTTAGTCTCCAAGCATATTTCAATATGGAGAAAATGTTGAGCGATTCAGATCGGTTGTTTGGATTTTCAAAGTAGAATACGAGCGTGAAGTAAGTAACTCACCATAGCCCATCTCTGTTATTATTTATTATATAATGATACGAACCACTAAAAAATTAATTAGGACAATATTATGATTTCTTCAATATTTTTGCAACAATCATTACTTTTTTCTTCTAAAAAAAGAATAACAAACACTATTACAAAAAAAATAGCATGAAGTGGAAGAATAATTTTGGAATATTCTCCTCTCACTTTGTTCGAAAAAAAAGCTTGATTACCAAAAGAGGAGCTGGACCCACATTGCATCTTTGCATTACTTTTATACGAGTGCATCTAAATAAATGAAATATGTTTTTTGACGTACAAAAATAAGAGAATAAATGTTATAGTGAGTTATGGTATTATGGATATTATTCCGGTTAGGGGTGAAAATGGTATGGATAATATTTGATTTGTATTTGATTCGTATTCGAAAAATTAGATGTGGATATTCAATATCAGAATATTCGTGTGGATATGGATACTTATATGATTTATTGTTTCAATTATCCGTATCCGATTAGTAAATATATATCATATATTTTAATATATATTACGAAAAACTTATGTTATTCACAATTATAATTAGATAAATATTATGAACTTTAGTATTTTTTAATAGAGGAGGGTTCAAATGCACCATAATTTTGTGCTCTAATATGCTACACATTCTTTATCTCTGTTTTCAAAGTCTGAACAGTCAATCCGAAACGCTCAACATGAACTTTATAATAAAATATTCTTGGAGAGAAAATTTTAAATATTTTAGAATTTTTTTACTATTTTTTTAGATAGGTACAAAATCACTGTTTTAAGGAGATTTTGGACCATCCGAAAAAAGTGATATTGTACAAAATAATAGTAAAATAAAATCTAAAAAAATATAAAATTTGGTCTTTTGAACCCTCCTCCTTTTAATGTTATTTTAATAAATACCCGATTTGATCTGTATCTGTATCTAGCTAATATCTTATCCGTATCCAAAAAATTAAAAAGAATATGGATATGATTTTACCACTATTTGTTCCGTATCCACTCCATTTTCACCCCTAATTCCGATGCTATTTTTTTAATTAGAAAAGACTTCAAATAACTTCTCCACTTGTGAGATTTTTATTGTCTTCACTATTTTAATTTTAATAAATTAAAATTAAAATTTATATGTATATACTATCGATGTCATCTTTTCTATATGCACGTAAAAAAATGATATTTCAACTTTGTTGTTATTATAATTAAGAGCTTATAAAAATGCATCGGCATAGATAATTTTTGGACTTTGATTTTTTTAATTATTAATTTATATTATTTATGTGCACATATTTAAAATAATATAAATTACATCTAACCGTTTTATTTGAAATATAAGTTGTAGAATTTTTGTTATTACAAAATTTAAAAGTAAAGACATTATGGAGACATAAAAAATGAAAGCATTGAAGCCTCTCAAATTGTACAAGTTCTGATTAAATTGCTTATATTAATTAATATAAGGAAATTGTAGAAAACCAAATTGTTTTTGTATTCCTAGAAGTCTCACATTAATATTTAGACTTTAATTATTTCATAATATTTTAATAAACCTAAATCAAGCGGTTATGGCAAACGGTTTGGAAAAGTAAACCAGGAAACAAATTTTATGATAATTTGACAAGGGACACAGAATATATTTTAATTGGAATAAAAATGAATTTTGTCTGCTGAGTATCACACTGTTTAGATTTATTTCATATTATTATTTACATCCCTACATTTAATTATTCTTTCAAGTTATAATATTCCTACTCTCCATCTCTGACAAATATTTAATTATTAATGTAGTTTGTTTCTGTTATCTCATAATAACTAATAATATTTCCAAATCATATATATTTCCAAATTTTCTAAAATAAAATAAAAGACAGTGAGGTATAATTTGCAGTGGTCATTAAATTGGGATTGAAATTAATATTTAGGTATTATAATTTTAAGGTACAATTTAAATCATTTAACTCATTTTGTATGTCATATTGTCATGGCTTTTAAATAGGGCAACAATGACAGTTCCTTCATCCATTTAAAAATAAATAAAATAAGATGGAGCAGTTATCTGAAACCTAGAAAATGAACATAGTGTTTTTTTTTTTTTACTTTTTAAAAAATATGGGCTATATGGTTTTAGGTTAAAATTGAATGGAAAAAAAGTCAACAATTTTAAATAAAAAAATGCAATTAATTAAACCCAATCGATTTGAAACAAGCAAATTTTTTATTTTTTCTTAAGAAAAATATGCAAATTTGGAAGCAAATCAATTATGAAAATGATCCTCTGCAGAAGATATTATCTTTTGTCAGTAGACCAAAAAAAAAATACAAAAATTGATTCTCAAAATGAGCATTTTTTATTCATATTTATTTTGAGTATAAAGGACAATAAAAAGGCTTTTTAAACTAATACTTCCAACTGGGTCCATCAATAACTTTTAGAAATTGTGATTTATAAAGAAAGCATTGAGTTTAATCCAAATTCTATATGAAAAAAATAACACCAACATATTTAAAAAAGGTAGTAGAGAAGTCACAAAAACAATTGTGGGGTTTTTTTTGTATTTAAAGAAGGTATATAGTACAGATTTTGTTGTGTGAGAGGAGGGAGATGGGGTTGCATATTTATAGAGCAAATTGTCCGAAATCGCAGAAAATATTTTCGGATTTGAAACCGCAAACAATTTTTCCAGTTCTATCTCAGAACCGCAAATTTTATTTCCGGTATCAAAACCGAGAAATAAATTTCCGGTTTTAAGATAGAACCGGGAATAAAGTTCGAGTTTTGTAAGCTTGAAATTGGAAATGTAGTCTGCGGTTAGGACACTTTTGAAAATCCAGCGCAAAAGAGGGGCAGTTTTTTAAATTAATTATTAATTTTAGATATTAATAAAAAATTTCAGGGCTAGTTGTTATTTGACAATCAAGTTTGACTACAAATCTATGATTAAAAATTCAAAGTCAGAATTAAATCATTTGATTAGATGGCATAAATTGTCAACTTGCACAACCTTTTGTGTTCAATTCAGGTAGGAAAACATTATAAGCATAATTTTATAGTTTAAGATACAGCTAATTGAATCAGTGTTGGAGTTGACATGAGAAAAAAATAATACAAGAAAATATAAAACAAATTATCCCATTATCTTGTGTTGTAACCACGCCATCTTATTAGTTGGCAGTAAACATAATAAATAAATAAATTTATATGATTTTATTTGTACATCTAATATTTTTTTATTTTTCTTTTGTTGTACCAGTAAAAGTTCTTAATTAATATGTTCTCTCTTAATTTTGTATCAGGAATTAATTAAGGTGTAAGAAATTTTTTAACGGCACTACAAAAATTAAAGCAATTTAATAAGATCTTTGAAATTAATACAAATGGAATATACTTTATTAGAGCATATATACAAATTTTGAGGTATAGAAAATAAATTAGGACTATGTATGGATCCGACTTCGCTGCTCTCCAAATAGAAGAGTAGGACTATGTTATTTCAAATGTAGCTGTTGAATTTTTTTCATGCACGAATCTCAACACAGATGAACGGTTAGATCTGAATTAACAGGATTCTGCTCTTCTATCTATGGAAACGAATATGCTGAAATTCTCATTCGTGAACAGTGTTCCTGAAATTTCTGTTTTTCCAAATCCAGCCGTCAAGCTGTTTCGAGATGCGTGCACAAAAAATCAGCTGTTTTGAGATGCATACGTAGAAAAAGTTGGACAGCTGGATTCAAGATTTCAGGAATTTCAGAAACACTATTCACGAATGAGGGATTTCAGCAGATTTCAATTCCCTATTTGGAGAGCAGCGGAGTTAGATCCAGCTGGTATACAAGGGGCACTATTTAATTGGTTAATGGAGAGAAGGTAGTTAACACTATTGGACAAGCAGCACTAATCAAAGAATAAAAAATGTCATTAAGGCCATAATGAAGCGCCTTTTCCAAGTGCAATGTACCACCTGCAGCATTCATTTTTAGTTTTCATTCTTTTCCAAGTAATATCTATGTACCAATTATGGTGACAAATGAGTTATTCGGATTTGGTTCGGCATGATCAAAAATTTGCAATTCGGGAATAGTTTGAATATAAATTTTGGAATGATTCGGTCCTACAAAGGAGCAAAAAAAATAAAAAAATAAAAAATAATAATATAAATGAAAAAAAACCTTTTGCGTTTTTTTCGCAAATAATTTGAAAAAAAATGAATGTATTAAAATTAATTTATAAACTTTAAACTTTTGACCACTTGACTCTATATTAAATTAATTCAAAACTTTAAAATTTTCACATGTAGATGCATCACTCATTAGGTAGAAGGGTTTCAATGGTTTGGATTCATCGTTTAAAGTCGATTCGATATATTTTAGAGTCAAGTTCACAAGAGGTTGGGTGAACTTAGGAGCACCCTAGTTCTACTCATATATATATATATATATATATATATAACTACTGTCATTAATTAAGAGATACGACACATCAAATGCAGTTTCACAACTCGGGCACCTTTTTTTTATTTTCTAGAATCACTATCTAGGAGTTCAGAGATATCTTATGTACTGTGAAGAGAGAAATATATCTTACTCCGATACTTCATATATGATTTCATACCTGTATCCGATACGTATCATATTGTCGTATCGTATCGTCCGATACCCTTATCTGATACTTGTATTATGTTGAAAATTATCATATATATTGCTGTATCCCGTATCGAATATGATACATGTATCCGTATCCATACAACATATATAGGTATAAGGGTTTGTATGAAACAATGTGTTCTGACCTCTGTCAAAATTTAACACAGTGTGCATGGAAAAACTCGGATTGAAAAATATTTTATAGATATTAAATAGTTGGTTGACTTCATCTCCAACCTTTACTAAAAAAACAGTGTAAGGGCGCATGGTTTATGATTATTTAACAAACAATTTATAGTTTTGTATGAATTTAATTTAAAATGAAGAGATTGTTATTTAGAAAACAAATATTTAGAGGTTAAAACCCAAATCTAAGTTTGAATGAGGGCGTATGAGATTTAATTAATTACTGAAATTGCTAATATACAAAGGGTTATTAATCACAAGTTCAAATTCCACTTTTTGAGTGTTTTCTTTGTCATCAAATTTGAGTGTGCAAAATTAATAAGGTTTTTCTTTTAGTAAATATATAGATGAGCTATGATGAGTTCCGAAGTAATAACGATCTTGTTTTACTTTATGCTCGTATCTCTATCTTTAAAGACCAAACAGTCGATCCAAACTATTCAACACGATATCCATATTGAGATGTGCTTGGAGACTAAATTTTACATTTTTTGAAAAATTTTTACTGTTTTTTTAGATAGGTAGAAAACTGTTGTTGTTTGAATGATTCTGGACCATAAAAGTCAATGATTTTGAAATATTCTAAAAAAATAGTAAAAAATTTATAAAAAAAATGTAAAATTTGGTCTCCAAGCACATTTCAATATGGATATCGTGTTGAGTGGTTCGAATCGACTGTTTGGTATTTAAAAACAGAGATATGAGCGTGAAATAAAACAAGATACTTGCTTCGCGCGCAACTCACCATAGCCTATCTCTATATATTGGTATATATGTTCACTTATAGTTCAAATTAATATATGCTTTAGTAACGACCAAATAATTATTTATCTATTGTATGATTTGGCTCAAACTTTATATATTTCAGTACACTTTTAGAATGAGCAGTATTCAAATCATTAATTAAAAATTCCAAAGCTCTAAATATTTAGGTCCTGTTTGGCTGCTTCACTGTTCCTGCGGAAAAAAAAAATTCAGTTCAACTGAATTTTTTTTCCCACGTGAACATTAATTTTTAGTTCAATTTCCGTATCTATGCCCATTTTCAATAGCCCGCCGAACATGCCCTAATAACTGTGAATGATTACTTGGAGGTGCTCTTTTGTGGGCTTTATGAACCAAAATAAATATATAAATTAAAAACTGTGAATGATTACTTAGAAAATGATTGTGATGGTAACTTGAGACTTGAAAGGAAAGGGACAAATTAAGGGTCCAAGCTAGGCATTGCCAAAAAGGCTGCTCCTAATTAGTTTTTGATTTACCAAGCAAAGGAAAGAAAGGTAGAAAGAAAGAAAGAAACCCTGACCATATCTCTCTTTCTACTAATAATAATTGGATCCAAATCTGCTGCGATCCTACACGCATGAACAATACTCTAAAATTCTTACTTTTTCAAATTGAGCTGTTCAATATTTTTTGTGCACATATTTCGAAATGGCTAATTTTTATATGCACGAATCTCAAAATAATTCAACAGCTGAATTTGAAAAAACAGAAATTTTAGAGTACTGTTCACACTGCAAAGAATCGCAGCAGATTTGAATCCATAATAATTGAGTGAGTGACACCAAGACAGTGAGTGATAGATGCATTGCTTGCATACATCTCTCTCTACTAATAATAAGTAATAACAACAATTGCTTTGGTAGGCCCTTTTCCAATTTGCATACATCTCTCTCAATCAACCACCTTTTCTATTTCTCAATCTTTTGTTGTTGTCAAAGTAATTAAAATGTGTTATTAATTAGGTTTGGTAATTAATTGACTGTTAATTACTTTATTAACATCACTATATATATAAACTTAAAGATTAACTTTGTTAAGCAGTATCATTGCTCAGTTTGTTAATAATATTTTCTTTACATAATCCAACCAGTGTTTTTTTTTATTTTAATTCTTGTGTGAGTATTAAATAAAACTAATATTTTTAATGAAACTAGTTAAATTTGCATGAACAACATTATTATTATGACAAGAAATTATCTTAATGTTAAAAACTAATTCTTTAAATGAACAACATGTCATAACTACAATCATCCAATTGGAACTCTGGTCAAAGTTGCATTCAAACATTTGATGCTGAAATAGAAGAAATTCTTCTTTAAAAGAGTAAATCTGAATATATATCTGGTCAAATTTGTGAAAAAAAATCTACATAAAAGGTGATGGCTATACCACCAAATTGTAGAAGACCAAGAGGCTTTTGGTCCAAATTAGGTATCTCTATAAATTTATATCCATACAATTCTTTTTTGTAAAATTGGAGAATTTGGTTCAATATAAAATGTCCCTTCCATATCCAATGACCTATCTAATGTATGATTAATTAGATGAGGAGGTTTCAAAACCTCATGCAGTCATGTCTTTCAATCTCATAATACTTCATATATTATTATTTTTTTTCCAAAATTTACTGTTGATCCGAACCGCTCAAATATAATATCCATACTAAAATATATTAGGGATGAAATTTTATAATTTATGAGAACTGTTTACTATTTTTTAAGATAGATACAAAATAATTGTTTTTGTACCATTCAAAATAAGTGATTTTCTACCAATCTTCAAAATAAGTGATTTTCTACCCATCTTAAAGAAGTTACAAAAATTATAAATTTCATCCAAGTATATTTTAAATATCATGTTGAATGGTTCGGATCGATAATTTAAATCTTAAAAATGAAGATATAAAATATAAAATATGATAAAGTATCTCATCTCATTAGATATCTGGCCCAAGTGTTTCATTTTCAAAAGAATGCCAATTAAATTTATTCCAGGTGTCACATTCTAAAAAGTCTCCCAGTTGTTTTAAGATGCCCAAATTGTTTGAATAAGAATACATTTTAAAACAGTTGATTTGGTTTTTGAGTCTTTGAAAAGCTAATGAAAGCTCCTCTCTAAAACCAAGTCTTTTTCCGGCTGCTAAGGTTCCCCTTTTGAAAAATCAAAATGTTCTCTCTTGTTCATATCTGTATCCTTTGAAAAATATGTAAGAAAGAATGTCAACTGTTTCTCTTCAAAATGTCAAAAACAGATTTTTGAAAAGCTGAAAAAAAATTCAGCTTTTAATTTCTATTATTAGCTAGAAAATTTTGACTTTTTAAAATTATAAGAGGAGGGTTAAATGTCTTTATTTTATTTTTTTCGTCTCCATTGTATTTTTACTTTTAAATTTTCTAATGAAAAAAATTATAAAATTTATATCCCAAAATAAAATCATTAGATGCAATCTATATTATTTATGCGACGTTCAATTTAATATTTTTTTAGTTTCTCAGCTCATATTTTATGCAACATATAATTTATAACAATAACTGAAGTACATATTTATTTCACCCACTATTTTTATTATTTTAAAAGTTTAGACTATTTTGAAAAAGAAAATTGACTGATTTGTAACGCTTAATTTGACACAAGCAATCTATGTGTACGGACACTTTGATAATTAATGTCTATCCTCAATTATAGACTTGTTCTCAGTGTTGTAAATAATAGTATGCAGATGTCGGACGGATAAGGTATCGTCGACCGATTAATCAGAAATAATCAGTCATAATATCAGAAATAATTAGCCGATTAGTCAGGAAAATCTGTAATAGTTTGGTCACAGTAAAATGACTAATCAGCCGATTAATCGGTCTAAACGAACGTTTTTTTCGACACGCTTTTTCTTCACGTGTGAAATGAAAATCGGTTAGTAGGCGTATTTAGGCGTAAAGTGACAACATATGAATGTAACATAGATGCATGTGAAAATGAAATTGAAAAAATAATGTAAAATGAAAGGGATGGTGATAGGGATTAGAGAAGGTGGTGTTATCATTTAACTAGTAGTTTTTGTGTACTATATATATAATTATTTTATGAGATGAATGGTGGCATGCATGATGCATCAACCATATTTAATTTAGACAAAGACAATTAGCCTATGACTAGGTCTCATTTATTTTCCCTTTTCATGTCAATTTTTCAGGTGGGTCCAAGGTGATTGGTGTGTGATCGATTGTGTGTAATTATGTGTTTTGGTACTTTGGCGCTACTCCTAATTATTAAATCAAAACACCCCTCTTAGATTAGAATATGTTGAGTGGTCATTATCCCGTCATTTCTTTTAGCCTCGCTATTTTTGCTCAAAATTTTAAATATATTCCTGTTTTTTTTTTTAAAAAAAAAACATAAACCAAAAAAAATCACCAAAACCTGAGAATTCCAAATTTAGCACGTCTGCAATGTGAAAAATCAATGCATTAAATAACTCATAAGCCTTCATTTTTTTTTTCACTACTTACATTGAAAATTTTTCATGTACACACAAGTAAATTGATTTCAACAATTTAAATTCATCATTTGAAACTAATTTAATAGACTTTGGAGTTATGATCACTGAGCTTTCTTGGGGAGCATAGAGCACGGTAACTTTACTCTTTAATATTAATGGTTAAAAATGTAGTTTTTTACACCTTGCAATCCATCGTTGTAAAAAAAATGGAAACAAACCGTCCATGAAATTGCTACAGAGTACACATTTTCTTAAGAGTCAATACATATATTAAAAAAAATGAAAATTTATAACGCAAGATCTACTCTTATTTTGTCAATAGAATAATAGTTTAAACCCTCAGCAAAATCAATAAATTTTAAATATGAACATTTAGTACAAAAAACTAAACTACAAAATTGCTAAATTCCAAATATATTATTATTATTATTATTATTCTATGACTAAGTTCTTCAAAATTTCCCAACTCATTTGCATGTGAGAAGGCAAAGGTGCAACCATACTGAGCTTTTTTAAACTCGATACTTCATCGAAATCAGAAGCACCAACAATTTTCAAAGCAGATGATATATCAGGCAAAATCATTTGCTTACAATGCAGATGCAAAAACGGTTGTTTCTCTGAGACGGTACCGCCTTCAAAATTCAACCCAAAAGGAAGCTGCAGTTTATGATTTGTTATAGAGTTGAAATTACTTGGCAAAGGGACAGGTTTCCATCTCTTGTGGGCCCTCCACCCGTATTTGGCATCCCCAACTATTGGTGTCTGTAACACCTCTGCGCAGTGCACTCTCAGCTTTTTTTATTTCAAATGAGTAATAAAAAGAAAAAAAAATACTAATTATTGATCATATGATGACTTGTGCAGTGCAGTCTCAGCTTTTTTATTTCAAATGAGTAATAAAAAGGGAAATTTTTTATTAATTATTGATCATATGATGACTTGTGCTGTATCAGTAATTTTTATAAGACTTACCTGATGCTTTCTTCCAGTAAGGGGGCTAAGCTCTAACCACGTCAACCCTGAAAAATCAAAGAAATAGAATATATATTTACTACAGACATAAATATATAACTGCTGATACCGAGCTAAAGATAACATTAAAAGAGTGAGGCTATGATACTTTGCAAAGGGCATATCGGTCTGTGCTATGGATCTGTATATTCATTTTTAAAATTTAAAAAGTTGATCTGAACCATTCAACCTTATCTCCATATGAAAATGTACCAAGAGACAAAAATTATATCTTTTAGAAATTTTCACTATTTTTTAGGTAGGTAGAAAATCGCTACTTTGGATGGTTCAGAAATTTTAGTTCAACTGATTTTCTACTCGTCTAAAAAAATAGTAAAGAAATTCTAAAAATTATAAAATTTGGTATCCAAGTACATTTTCATATGAAGATCATGTTGAGCAGTTCGGATCAAATGTTTGGACTTTGGAAACGAGATAGTTATTCTTTGGAGAAAATGGCCAACCATTGGAGAAAGATTCAATGACACTATACTCTGTCAGAGCATGTTGCGCTGATGGATTATCAGAGATAGTTATTCTTTCAGACTTGCCATCATCTAATACAACCTACAATAGAAAAGTTACATATTTTCTAAAGGCCCAGAAATCAAATAAGGGAAATTAGTATAAAAAAGTCATCTTAGGCAGTTACCTTTGCTAGTGGGACTGAGATTAGACCCTTGGTTTGTTTAGGTACACCAATAACCAAAGCTATGTACTTCCTTTGCAATACTCTCGGAGAATCCTTCATATTTTATACAATAGAAACATGTCAGCAAACGAAATGTGAAGCTTAGTGACAACTTACATCAAAATTTAAAATTTTGTACTTTTGTAGAAACACCCAATACTCTTTAGTTTTCACAAAAGCCATGACTTTTGCATTTGCCAGAAAAATAAAAAAACTAGCAAATGACATGTGCACTAACTGGGTGTTACCCAACTAGTAAGTGAAATAAATTTGACCTTCTATTAGGGCCAGTAAAAATGATTTCCTCTTCTACATTGAATTTCTCTCCTTCTAATCCCGAAGTTCACATCCCCTGAGATATCTCAAACTTTGAGTTGATCTGTGGAAAATATGTACTGTTCAAATCCTTTCTGCAAAAATCTCAGAGCATAATAATATAGGACCCTGCATTCCGAATAGGCACCAAAAAAATTTGGCCCAGTTTTAGATGAACTGAAAATTTGAGATATCTCAGTCTCAGAGGATACTGACTCCTAATCCCTTCTATCCTGTATTAAACTTACCATTTAAAAAAAAAAAAAAAAGATCAACTTTTGAGAAAGAGAAAGTGTAATATTCTTTTAGATGTGTTCTTTTAGCAATGACACCGTTGCTTTTTGCAAAAACTGAAAAGAAAAAAAATTGATACTTGCATCTGATAAAGCACTTGAAGTCTTTTCACGAAAAATCGAATGAAGAAGAGTAGCACTAGCTTGATCTCTACCTAACACAAGCACGCCGCTACTATCTCTATCCAGTCTATGTACCTAGAACAAGTAATATTAGCACAACTAGTTCACTTTTATTTTTCATTTCAATCATTTTGCAATATATAACTCACCAGTCTAGGTCCATCGGGGTAATCATACTTCAAGTACTTGTTGGCTAGAGTGTCCATACTGCATTCTATGCCAACACCTCCCTTTTTCAAATTCAAAACCATAAATAATACAAAGAGAAATTAAAAATTGATAATTTGTGAAGAGTGAGGCTATGGTACTATGCATAGCGTGGGTCGGTCCATACCATGGATAAACATCTTCATTTTCAAGATTAAAATAGCCCATCTGAACCATTCAAGATGATCTCCATATGAAAATGTACTTGCACACCAAATTTTTCATTTTTTAGAATATAGTTACTACTTTTTAGATAGGTACAAAATCACAACTTTTTAATGGTTTAGAATTTTTAGATTTAAGTGATTTTCTAACCATCTAAAAAAAATAGCAAACAAATTGTAAAAATGTAAAATTTGATCAGCAAGTACATTTGCATATGGAGATCAGGTTGAACGGTTCAGATCAGATGTTTGTTTAAAAACAAAGTATTGATCCATAGTACAAACCAATCTGCGCTATAAAAGTACCATAGATCACTCTTAAAAAATTAAGGAAATCTAAAGTACCTACTTGTACAGCCATACCGGGTGGTTTGTTCACAACAATAATTGCATCATCCTGAAAATGTTTTAGAAAGAATACAGAATTTTATACACAACAAAATTGAAAGCATATAATATCAGGGTCTTAAGCATAAAACTATACTGTAGTACCAGCATAGCCATATACTGCATAAAAAAAAATAGAAATGCTATTTTGTATTGGTTTTCGATCAAATGAATTTTTTTACTAATTGGAGCAATTCTCCCACAACATTTTTTTTCCTGTTAGAACCAATCGAGCACCAACGTACTTATTTGACGATTACAGTATAGTGACACATGATTTTCACAGAGAAGCCTCATATGTCCTTCTCCATATCACAAACAAATGCTACCAGTACGGTATGGTTTGTATAACGATACATAGTTAACATAAATTCTATTTATATCCAAGTTTTCCTTCTGCTATTTTATCTTCAATTTAGATAAACTGGTGGATGAAAGGAAAGGGCATGCATTTAAGTAATAGATATTGGTTTTTACATAAAGTAGCTATGATCACTTGACAATTCATATTGAATCTACAGTAAACTGATATGCCTGGATTATGCTAAGTCGTACAGTGCATAATTGATATAAATGGGTTATGAGCTGGAAGCATCAAAGACTTTTCCTTGTAAAAATCATAACATATAACTAGGAAATCAGTCTATGGGGCTTCAAAGTATTATTGCATAGCCTCAGAATAAAAAGGGCCATTAAATCACTTAATTTTTTTGAGGAAAAATACCAACATCATGTAAGTTGAGTGTTTATATTATCACTAAGTAACTCATCTGGGATTATTTCCTACAGTCATAATAATTCCCTGACAGATGTACCGTTCAGCATTTAATATTTAATAATTTCCAACTCCAATGGCTATGAATGATGATCTGAAGCTCATTGATTGTTTTACTCTACATCAACCAATACTTTCATGAATCATAATACATTATATTTAACATTAAGTACCCTGATATAATCTATTATCTACTGAAAATAATAGAGATGTCAAGTAAATGTAAATTTCTTCTTGCACAAGTTATTTCTAATTCTAATTTAAAAAGTAACTCAAAAGCTTTCTTTAGGATCAATCATTATTATATCATTTTTCCATGTGTTTGATTCAATTGAATGCATCTACCAAGAAAATTTGCAAGAATACCTTATATAATTCCAGGGTACGAACAAAATCCATCTCATCTGTGTCTTTACAGACACGAGGAGGCTTCTTCACTGTAGGAACCGATTGCCGAACATTTGCTGGTAAGCATAGTATCTCTCCAGGTGAAAGGACATCCTTTGCCGAAACCTTCCCAAAATTAATTAAAAAAATTACTATAAGGAGCACAAAACTAGTACAAAAACTGCACTCCTATAAGTTTTTTTTTTTTTTTGTTTAAGAAAGGCTTAACAGCCCATTCCATTACTTTACATTTAAATACAAAGTCCTTGAACTAAACCCAACATCACTGGCTCTTTAAACCTATCTCCTAAATATTTAAAATTCCTATAAAAGCTGTCACAATCACCAGCAAAATTGTACTAGTATGGTACCACAAAACCATACCAGTATGGTATCATAAACTCCATTACATCCCCCAACTAAACTTATCACAAACTAAATAATACCAGTATGGTCCCAAAATGCCCATTGAGCTTCATTACATCAACAGCTTAATTTCTAGCATCAAACGCAAAAACTCATCTATGTAGATATAAGATTTTAGAGTAATTAATTACCCTTTTCAAGCGTGCTTGTTGTTCGCTGGTTGCATTTGTGTGTATCAGGTTTTTCTTAACCTGTCAACAAAAATCACATTGTAATGTCAAATTATCAATGATAAAATAGTGAGGCTATAATATCATGCATAGCGCAGATTGGTTCGTACTACGAATCAATATTTTTGTTTTTAAAGTTCAAATAGTCAATCTGACCATTCAAAGTGATTTCATATGAAAATGTACTTGCAAACTAAATTCACATTTTTTATAATTTTTTACTAGTTTTCTAGATAGGTTAAAAAAAAAAAAACTACTTCTGCATGGTCTAGAATCTTTAGATCAAGTGATTTTCTACCTATCTTAAAAAACAGAAAAAGAATTCTAAAAATTGTAAAATTTAATCTACAAGTATATTTTAGATCATATTGATTCATAGTACAGACCAATATGCGCTATTCATAGTACTGTAGCCTCACTCATAATAAAATGCCTTCTAAGTTCTGATTGTTCATGCATCAAAACAGTACTGATTTGATCAGACAACAATATACTGTTACAGACTTACAGTAATTGCAAAAGAAACTACCATTCTCAGATTTTACAGAGCATTACCTGTCTCAATCGAAATAGTTTCTGAACCAGGGATAAAGGCAAATCAGGACAGCATAGCCGAATCCATTTGATAGCAGTTGTCGCAGTCGCCTCCTCGTCACTCTTCCCTGGAACAATGCGTTCACCTGAAATCTTCCTCGCAAGTGCTTTCGTGTCGACTTGAGGCGCAAAGGGAGGCAACTTGAGCCATCTAGACCTATCGTTGGAGCACGGATTCTCTTCCTGGGGAGAAGAAGAAGTAGAGAAGCAGTGCCTCATGACGATTGAGTGGTGGTAAGAGAAAGAAAGCATGCGCCGCCTTAACTGGAGGAGCTCTGCCATGTTGGGAGAGACTGAGAGAGAATTCTGATGCAGAAGGAGAGCGGGGGTAAAGATTTTAACAGAGCAGTATTCACTTTATGCAGCACACGGACTATAGAAGTTAGAACCAAAGCAGCTCTGTATATGTTTTGTGCGCTGTATGAAACTAAAACTGAGGTAACAGAATATTTCTGTTTCAATCTCGCCCGTCCGATCAAAATCCGGGTCAATCCGGCCCGAGGAGGTGAACGGACTGGTATGCTTTTATACTCGTGCGGATTATGATTGGACGATCCAGATCCAAAAGGAAATATTCTGTTACCTTAGGTGATACGAATTTCAAAAGATGGGAATCAAATTTTGCAATATTATTTCAGTGTCTACTTGCCATGGCCCATTATTTCATATGGGCTATGGTCTACCAAAGGACTGTAGCCCAAGTATATGAGGAGCATGCTCTCCATTGGGCCTCCACGTGGCCCACATTAGGACCCATGAGTTGCCCACATGCAATGCGAACTTGAGATCAGATCGATCAAAGGATGTCAAGGCAGGCACGAGGTTCGAGATCATCGTCATTTGGAATCTGGCATGTCGAATCCGTATCGTCTCAGTTATCGCATAATTAGTCCCCCATTTTACAGTTTAGATTGACTCTCGTGTCTCGTCAGATCAAACTAAATTTGATGTCTATTTAGAAATAGGGATCCGCTTTAAGATTTGTGTCAGGTTAAAAGAATGATATGAATTTAGTAATTGAACATACAGTGCCGGAGGTGATCTAAATTCAGCCAGAATTTATATCCTCTGCAAGTCTGCATTAACTCGAATTTTGAGTTAAGATATTGATCATCCGATTAGATCCAAATTGGTCCAAATTATGATCGTACAATTCATAAATTAAATCAAACAGTACGTAAATAAAGAGGATACAAATTCAGCTACTTAGGTTAGCCTGGCTGAATTAAGGACCACAAGATCCATCTTAGATGCACGGGATCTCTTTAAAATTTGTGTCAAATTAAAACAGACGGTTTGGATCTCACTCTATACTCTACTGTACCTCAGTGGATCCGAATATTGTATGAAGAGAGGGATTTTCTTGACTAACCATTTTTCCAATTAGTATTAATATTCTCCCTAGTAATAGCTTAAATACCAAGTCATGAATCATATCTATTTAGGAATAAATATCAACAGCATTTAAATTCTTCACAGAAGAAGAAGTTTTTGTCATTTTATTTATCAATTATCACAGCAGAGACAAAATGAAGAGAGATGAGTAGGTGACATACAATAGTCCAAATACACCTCCCATTAAAACAAAAACAAAAAAAACCAAATTTGATGCCTCATAAAAGAAAGCAAAGGAGTGCTTAATTAGCTGACATCTGAAGCTTCTTGATCGTGTCGATCTGTTTTGCCGGGTTGAGTCCCTTGGGGCACGCATGTACACAGTTCTTTATGGTGTGGCATCGATACAACTTGTACTCGTCATTTATCGACTCCAGACGCTCCTTTGTGTACTGGTCACGGCTATCTTGAATCCACCTGTGGAACAAGGTGAAAAGAGTAACATAAATAATTTGAAAGCAAAACTAACCAATACAGAAAAAATAGAAACTGAGTGATAGTGTCAGATTTCATACATAACCTCTGGTTCTTAATTGTTGGTGATTTGAAATAATTTGAGGGGTGTCACTGTAAAAACTGACATTGTCAGAACTGTTTAGGAAGAGGAACACTAAATAAGAATATATGAGTCCAGAGTTCACCAAAAGTTGACTCTGGAGATATAGTTAAAGATTTCTTTTTCTGTCTTCTTTTAATTTGTTTGGGTGGTTAGTCTGGTAATGAATTTCTTTAAAAAAAAATTACTGAAAAGATTCAGGACGCTATCCTGAAACTCCTTCTTAAAATAATAATAATAATAATAAGCTCGCCACGTTCTCAGTTAGGTCAGGGTACACTAGGTATTTATCACACATTTTTATTTCTTGTTTCTTCTTGGTTATTGATTTTTGGTACATTACTAGACCGGTAGTTTTCCTCTTAATATAACCCAACTGCCTACTCCAAACCAACAAACCCATGAATAGCAGTGTCAATGGCACCATTTTATCCATATATATAGAGAGAGAGAGAGTTGGGCTATGGTGAGTTGTGAGTAAGAGCCTTGTTTTACTTCACACCCATGTTTTCTATATTGAAATTTCAAAGAGACGATCCGAGCCTTGTTTTACTTCACACCCCTACCCATGAAGGTCCTAAACAGCAAACAGACCCAAAAACCAACTGAAAGCACAAAAATAGATGAAAATATAAAGAAGGTGAGTAAACCTGTTAGCATGGAGGAGCGCGGCAGGGCCAAGGTACGATTCGGGATTCCACCAATAGCTGGGGCAGGAGGTGCTACAGCAAGCGCAGAGGATGCATTCATACATGCCGTCCAGTTTGGCACGGTCTTCCTTGCTCTGCAAATTCTCCTTCCCAGCTTCAGAAGGTGGGTCCTTGCGCTTCAACCATGGCTCCACGCTCTTGTACTGGTTGTAGAAGTTTGTCATGTCTACCACCAGATCTTTTACCACGAACATGTGAGGCAGTGGAGTTATCGTCGATGCAGACCCCGCATCCTGTGTTTAAAGAAATGGCAAACATATTAGTGCGGAAATTTCAAGCTGCTATTGCTAACTAGGCTGGTAGTATTTAATCCTGGGCATGAACCAATTATATTTGCACACATTGAGCATATCCTATACAGGGATCATAAATTTTTACTCATATTTAACTCATATAGTGACTCTTTTCCTTGGGATCTTGATGATAAGAAGCAATAGATTGGTTTTTAGATTTTATTTTGTATTTCTTTTATAAAATAAGTTTTTACTAAGGATTAGTTTATTTTTTTCATCATTATTTTGAAATTTTAAATAAAAAAGTAATGAATCACACACTCAGATAGCAATTATACTAAAAGAGTCAATCAATTTTTTTATTTAACCCTAACTAATTTGAATTCCTTGTTTCTTCATATCGGGAAAAAAAAAATGTGCTACTGGTACGATTGGCCATTTGGTGGTTGAGATTTAATTTAGCAGTTCTAAACTCCTTGGATTGACTTGTATTTATTTCTATTTGATCCAAACTTTACTAGGGCTGGATGCAATAACACCAATTTTATGGTTGTCATTGGCTTCAATTGAAATGAAAAAAGAGAACAAAAATGATTATCAGCTGAAACCGGCTATAATTGAAAGTACCTGGATTTTGGTGAGGCATGCAAGGCCGTTATCACCATCAATGTTCATGGCACATGAACCGCAGATCCCCTCACGACACGATCGGCGGAAGGTCAGTGATGGATCCTTCTCATTCTTTATCTTGATTAGTGCATCCAACACCATAGGCCCGCATTCTGCAAGGTCAATCTACCACAGAAAAAGCATTTAATTTGTCATTATTTTTGTTTTCCTTATAAAAATAATTAATCAATTGATGTTCTCAACAGTAAGCATTTTACACTTTTACAGATTATAAACTTATTTTCATAGAAATTGATGTCTCGATTTATATGAAGAACCTCCATTTATTGAAGAAAACATAGATCGTTATTGAAGAACCTCCATTTATCAAGGAGGATTTCAATGTCTCCAGAAGACCTAAACAACACTGATGGAAATTGGAGTTCAAAAGGTAGACAACACATCACGACTGGATCCTGGTTTCTAACAAACAACCTAGAAATTATTCTCCTCTCGAATCAAGTCTATGCCATCAAAATCAGCAAAAACAGCTTTAGAAATATAAATCATTTACTCTCTCTCTCTCTCTTCGATCTTCTCTTAAATCAGCTCAACATAAGGAGGAGCGAAGGTGAGAGAGAAACCGTACCTCGAAGTTCTGGAGCTCGGGTTTGGTAGGGGAATCGGGATTCCACCTATAGATCGAGAAGGTCTTGATCTGCTTGGGTTTCGCGTCAGCCTGAGAGGAGTGCGTCTGAGTCTGGACCAGCCTTGCGGCGGGCGCCGGGGACATGATGCTCCGCGCGGCGGCGCTGGCGGCGGAGCTCCGTCGAAGTAGAGCTCTCGCTGTTGCCATTTCGTAAGGGCAATATGGGAATTTTGATGCTTTTGTTAAAACAGATAGAGATGGGTTAATGAAACAGAGAGAGAGAGATGCGAAAAGAAAAGGTACAAAAAACGATCATTAGCTATATGTACTAATGAAGGAAATCCGAACCCTAAAGTAACTGAAATTTTGAGTTTCGAACGTACTGTACGATCTGCACTGGAACGAATATTAAAGAGGAATAGATTCTGATCGGACGGTTTAAATCTGAACACAAAATTTCCTTTACTTTAGGGATGTGGACTCCTAATAAAGCGTGTGCTTATTGGGTGATGATATCCAATTTGATGGGGCCGACTTCCACGGGTCGGGTCTGGCTTCTCTAGAATAATTATTTTCTACAATTCTGTACACTTGTAATGATAATTGTGATATCAATGATTTAACAAGTATTTCACTGAAAATAATTTTAAATTATTATTTTTTTTCCACTTGTTCTATTTGTAAAAGCAAGTTTTATGATATTCTTTTAAAATATATTTCAACTATATAATTATTAACTGAAATATTGATTTTGAGAAAGTTCAGTAAAAGAAAATTTGATTGCCAACCAATGTAGTTGTTTTTTTTTTTTTTTTTTTTCTGTTTTTTAGTGTAATATAACTCCATTAAATAAACTTGTGTGGATAATGAGAAGGCATATTTATTTCACGATGAAATTTTATACATCAATTAAGAATATTATTGTCTTTATTTATCATCTAATGCTCCCTAATTTTGTGTTATATTGTACAGAAAAATAAAATGAAACAAGTGATGGATCAAAACAGTAATAAAAAGAAAGTGTAAAGCAAAAGAATAAAACACCATGTGAAATACAATTTGAGCTCATAATGTTCAGTCTGTTCTTAGTTTTGATATTGCTGCAGTGTAAATAATAATAATTATTTCAGAGGATTATATTATATTGGCAAAATACTGATCGGCATAGATATTCTACAAAATATTATTTCAGAGGAGTATATTCCCCCAATCCCCGTGAAGTAGTAGCGCGTGCTAAGGTTCTGATCTTCTGATTCAACTAATTCTGTAGTAATAGTGTAATTATCGTAAGTTTCAGATAGGCAATTAGGAAAAACTCGCTACACGAAAGAGAACACAGGAGTTCATATAGAAAGAGGTGGAAGGATGTGGAAATTGGATGTTTGAGGCGGTAACCTGTGTGAACCATGATATGTGAGCGTGGCAGTTGAATGGATGAGAGATGTGGAGGCTGTAATTAGCACTAATTATAGGCATTGATCAATTATTAACTAGCGTGTAATCAAACGCAACTTTAAAACAGGATAGGGTTTGTTGAATGAAGGTTTGAAGCGGATCCGATACTATATAGTATATATCAGAAGCGGAATCAGACTTTCGAACTATAGGATTAAACAAAAAAAATAATTAAAAAGAATGGAGGTCAATTTAACAATATCAGATCATTTTATTCTAAATTATATATGAAATCATACGTAAATACAAAAAATAAAAAAGGAGGTAAATTTGAGCTCATTCTCGTTTCTTCCCTCCGCCACTGACATATATATAGCATATGTAATCAAAATTCACTGCTAATAAATCGATTCCACTATACTTGGGTAAGACTGTAAACGAGCCGAGTTGAGATAAAATTTGACTTTGACTTGTATTAAAATGAGTCGAAACTAAATTAAGTGATCAGACTAATTATAAGATGAGGTGGATCCACATGGATAGACTTTACCTTCTCATAAAATATTTTTGTCTCTCTAAATGTTTGATTTGTAATCCGGATTTAATTTAGAGTTAAAATTAAAAGAATTTTTTTGAATTATGGTTGATAATTAAAATTATAAGTTAGAGTATCATAAATTACAAATCAAAGTATGAGTAAGTATAAGTTAAAGCATTATTTTTATTGAGTACTAAATTAGTTAATGGATTTAAACTCACTTAGCTATTTAAATCCGATTCAATATTTTTTGCCCCTCTTAACGAAAATTCTGAATCCACCCTGATTATGAGCCGTAATTGATCATTCCCAATGTGAGACACACTTTGATTAAAGTTTTTTCAATTTGTGAGTTGTGCGTAAATTACAAGTTGTAAATTTTTTTTTTTTTGGCAATGAGTTTTATCATCTTATTATGAACAAAAAGATGGGTAGTAAAAAAGTAAAAATCACAAAAGATTTTTTTTTTCTTATAATGAATCGAGGAATGAGTTGAAGCAAGCTCCAACTCGCTCATATATATACTAGAACAAGAATTAAACAAACTAATTATGGATTTTTTTTTTCTGAGTCAATATCGAGCAAACCATGAGTTATGAGTTTTTTTCAGTCCTAAGAGAGAGAGAAAAAAATGAAAATGAGAAATTACTTTATCATATTATGAATAATATAGAAAATAAATCCCCTCTCTTGTTCTTTGCTCTTTCTCTCACATAATAATTAAGGTTATGTTTAATTATTACGGAAATTCTACAAAAATATAAATCCACTATTTAATTGATGAGAACTCATACTGATAGATAATACGAAAATGCTCGTGAAAATGTGTTGAAATGAGAGTTCAATTGTACAATGGGAACAAATGTGAAAATTTTAATTTTTCTCTTTGAATGTCAATAATAATTTCTGCATTAATGTTGACAGTGTTGAATTTTCATTTTCAATTTTTAAGCTGCCATGAAAATAATTAGATCTTAGTTAGTGTGAAACATGAAAATAATAAAAATTATAATTAGATTAGCATACTAAAAATTAAATAAAAAGGTGTCACATAATTAGATCGAGACTTGAGAAAAGAGAGAGAAAAGATATGAGTAAATGAAAATTTTTACCATTATATTATGAATAATTAAAAAGAAAATTTTATTAAACTTTGTAAGATTTGAACCGGAATTTCTATAATTTTCCCGGGTAAATATTTTAACAGAGTAGTTTTGACTTCACACAGTCCACAAATCATATACAGTGTTGTTTTGATTTTTTAATCTGAACGCTGCGTTAAGCCAAAACTTATCTGTTAAAATGCCACAACTCTTAATATAAATAATTAGTTTAATAAAAGTAAAAATGCCTATATCAATACCCAGAACGAAAAATATTGGTTGATTTGACATATTATCAACTGTTTTTGAGTAACAATTGTTCAATAAATATTTTTAATCCAATTTCATTAAATGAAATTAATATGTTATTAGATGAGAGCATGAACAAAAATTAATTGGAACAGAGGGTAGAAGGCCCAGACATCAAATTTGGTGCACAAGACTGAGAAGCTTTGTCCGGCCCAAAACAAAGCCCAAAATAAATTAAATCAAAAGGAAAGTGATTAGCGAGCATATTTTCATTAAAAAAAACATTGATATTTCTCATTGAATAATTCTCATAATATTTTTCATTATTTAAATAATTTCCATAATATTTCTCATATTAAATAATTAGTCACATCATCATTTAGCTAATTCATCTATATTTTCGCATATTTAATTAAATCAAACAACTTATCTACAATAAGTAAAAAAAAATAATGAATTATTGATTCATATGCTACATGTCATACCACATGACAAGTTGTTTAGAATTATTACAAAATTTTGTATATATCATACCGTACATACATTTAAAAAGTTCAAAATATTTTTTAAGCAAGAAAGATGCTCAATAAAATAAGTTTGAAGAGAACTAGCATTTGATCTAGTGACTAAGGCATATAGCCTCTATGTTAGAAATTATGAGTTCGAAATCCAGATAGAAGAAATCATTTGTTGTAATAACAAAGATATTAAATAGTTGGATGGCTTGACCTTCAACCTGGTTGTGATCTAATGGAGATACATAATGAAATATATTGTAAAGCATCGATAGGGGTGCTCATCACTTTAATTCGGTTTGAACTGAATTAAAATAGACAAATTAAAGTTTTATTTGATTTTTAAAAATTAAACCGAACTGAACTGAAATAAAATAAGAATACTGAAGTAATTTCGATTTGTTCAGTTGAACCAAAATAGGATATTAATCATAAAATAAACAGATCCTGTCCATTTAACTAAAAAAATCATTAACACACAATATTTCCAACCGTCTGATGCGGATAAAACGATTGTACAAATCCAGAACTAAATTTGCTCCATTTGGCGGGAATTCGCATCCTCTGAGATATCTCAAACTTTGCATGACATTTTGGAATATCTCAATCGTTCAAATACGTTATGCACGAATCTCAAAGCTCAAATAATACTGGCCCCCTACGCTGCCCCGAATAGGCACCCGACACGTCGCAAAAATTGAGATATCTCAGAGGATACGCACTCATGTGGCGGGTGCCACATGAGTGCGTATCCTCTGAGATATCTCAATTTTTGCATGACCGACGTGTCGGGTGCCTATTCGGGGCAGCGTAGGGGGCCAGCATTATTTGAGCTTTGAGATTCGTGCAGAACGTATTTGAACGATTGAGATATTCCAAAATGTCATGCAAAGTTTGAGATATCCCAGAGGATGCGAATTCGGACCCACATAGGTTGTTTTCTCTAGTGATTAAACTGTGTAACCTTTGATGTTTTGATATTTAAAAAGAAAAAAAGATTTCTTTACCCACTGTTTTGTCTCCATTTTGTATCCACAACTTATTCATACTGGATTTCACTAATTAACGGTCTCGTCTGTCAGCGCGTCCGCCTATATAATCTACTATTCACAGCTTTATTTCCTTTTCCGCTTTCCATTTCAAATCTCTCCGTAATTTCTTTCCATTTACGCGGTCGGCAAAAATATGTTAAGCCTTCCTCCTACCGACTCTACACAAGACGTTCTTCCATGACTAAATCTCTAATCAAAATATCAACAGTCGAAGGAGAAATCGTAAAGGATGCTCTGGCCGGCGGTGCTGATCGGACGATCGCCGCACCAGATAACTTCGTAAATCTTTATTACGCATGATATCCTATTTGATTCGTAAATCTTTATTTTTTATTTTTTGCAATTTTTTGCGAGTGGAGCGCCAAGCACATCTCCGAATCGCGGCATCAAATTTGACCTTCGCTCCGTCGCTTGCCTTGCCAGGTTGGCTAACTTCTCTTTTTTTATTTGAGGCTTTAGGTAAGGACTAAGGTTTATTTTTGTTTTTTTGCAGTTTGATTCGTAAATCTTAGAGATATCTTTTCCTAACTTACCTTTATTTGCCAGATTCGTAAATCATATTTGTGATCAACATTTTAATACTTGTGCTTTTATCAATTATCAATAATTAGGTATTATTCTTTTTTTTAATTCTTTGTGCTATGATAATTTAATTTTCTGAATCTGCTGCTAGTCGTAACCAAAACTTCATTAACGCGCTCTATGTATTCTTAGAGATATCTTCTGGTGTATTCTAATATGATATGGTAATATTTCGAATCTGATCATATCTGATCTAACATGTCATCTATGGATCTGATATGGTCTTCTAATTTTTTACAGTGTTGTACGAAATTAGTTTTTCTTTCTTTCAGTGTTGATTTATGTTTGTTACATTATTTAGTTGCATTTGTTACAGTGTTTTCTATTAATATTTACAGTGTTTTCTATTGTTTTTAATTTTGAATCTAGATCTTGTCTTCAGACTGTGATGATTACAGCATATGTGCTATATGTTACATGATCCACTCCGTATAAATTACAGTATTCCCTTAGCATGTTTCATTATTTGTTCAGTCCTCTAAGTTATAGTCTGCATAATGCAGTTACATTATTTATTCAAGATTGAGCAGTATTTGTTCACATCTGTTACAGTATTATTTTATATGTTTTGTATTATTTAAGTCAGTGTTCTTGCATGCAAATTTAGTGTATTCATGTTTGTTAAAGTATTTATTCATATCTATTACAGTATTTTTATTTCTTTGTTACATTATAGGTTTGCATGTTTAACATATAATTTTTATGGTACAGTTTTGATTTTCCTTTGTTACATTATTTGTTCATATTTATTACAGTATGTTCTCTTGTAAAATGCAGATCTTGATGTACACATACACAGAGAAACAGGCGGTGGTGGCTATTCCTCAACTGTCTGGCCAACAGTTTGAGACAATCAAATGGCTATTTGTCCCTGTGTGTAAGAAGAACCACTGGGAATATTGTCTATAAGTATTAGATAAATATGTTACAATATTTATTTACATTTGTTAGATTATTTGTCTCCAGTTGTTATTGTATTGGATACTGATTGTTGTTCAGTCTTAGTTTAATTGTCTACAGCTGAGACAATTTTCGACACTGGTTGATATTCAGTATATCTGTTACAGTTTGTTCCTACATTTGTTACATTATTTGTCTACATTTGTTACAGTATGTTGATACTGATTGATATACAGAATGAGTTAATTTGTTATAATATTTGTCTATATTTGTTATATTATTTGTCCACAGTTGTTACAGTATCTTTTACAGTATTTCTTGTTACAGTTTTGATACTTTATTGTTACAACTTTTCATAATGTTGTGTTACAGTATTTTGGAATATAGATTTTGTCGTTATTTTTACACTTTACGCAGCTATTTTTTACTATATTCAATTTCATTAGTTTGAATCCGTAATTTTACAGATTATTTAATTCCAAAAATGAAAAAAATGATGAATTAAAAAAAATTAATAATCAAAACTTCTAGAACGATAGAAAAAATTTGAAAAAAAATTAAAAACCTTCTAGAAGGCGGAAAGTACACAATTTGGCAGATTCATAAGTAAAACAAGTACAGTTAACTGTCATTAATTGTCAAAGTACAACAGTTTTGAAAGTACAAAGTACATCAAGTACAAAGATGTTGGAAGTTGGAAGTTGTTATTTTTTACAAAATTTATCTCATCTTTTACAGTATTTGATAATGTCTGTTACAGTATTATTACCTTATTGTTACAGTATTTTTGTCAGTCAAATAACAGTTGATTTGAGTAAAAAGTAGGTACAAATTCTTAGGTACAATTAGAAGGGTCCTTTAAAAAGACCAAATGTAGACTTTTAAGTCTTTAACACAACAACAAAAGGGAATTCGCACCCTCTTGAGATATCTCATATTTTGCGTGACTTGTTGTGAAGTTAACAGTTCAAATACGGTTTGCACGGATCTCAAAGCTCAAATAATACTGGTTCCCGCGCTATTTCCAAATAGACCCTGGACACGTCGGTCACGCAAAATATATATATATGACATATCTCAGAGGATACGCACTCGACAAAAGGTCTCTATCGCGACAGATGCACACGTGGCGAAACAAATCCATCATTTTTTTACGGCGGCAATAATATTACGAATGCGAAACAACTGATAAAAACCAATACCAACTATAATAACATGGTACGCAAATATTTCTCGTATGTTCTTTTAAGTTTCCAAATCAAATAAAATGCAAAAGAACATATTATGTATTTTATTCGCGAATAAAACACAAATCACAAATTATTCGTGAATAAAATGCGATTTGTTTTGTTAATTTTTTTTTTTGGGGGGGGGGGGGGGGGGTTGGTTTTTTTTTATTACTTGTGGCACCGAATTTTCGAATTATATCCGAATTATTTCCGAATCACAATTTTTTTACCTTACGGAACAGATACGAATAATTCATTTGTCACTATGATACCAAGTTTAGTTTTATCCGCTACACTGTTCGTTACATATGCTTCTCTTCTGAAAAGTTTAAAATCAGGCATAAATTCACCAGCAAATCCTTGAATATGCCGACGGCTTAAATTGAAAAAAATAAATAAAATAAAAACTTAGATCAAGGTGTTTCTGTGGCGTATAACGTTCTTTAATTGATAAATTGATTAAAATAATTACATTTCGCAAATTGATCATTGTTAAAGTAATTTTTAGTTTTTTTTTTTTTAAATTTCAAGTTATTGATTCATGTTATACAGTGAGGCGATCTAGCATGTGCGAAATTAAAATTTGAATTCAATTAGAATTTTTACATGTCTTTATTTGAATTTAACGTGATAAGAAAATTTGCATGGGGAGTTAGAGAGATGGAGAAATAAGTTTAGTATGATCTATCATGTAAATGTTACTTGATTTTTTTTATTTAAATATCTCTTCACTTTTGTGAATAAAATTAATTATCTAAATAGAACTAAGCAAATATCTAATAACAATATTTTATTTCAATTAATAATTTAACAAGAGATTGGAGAAAACTAATGAAAACAGTCTATAATAATATTTAGTTTCAAAATGGATAACAATTGGAACAACATATAATCTATAAGTTCAGATTTTGGGATAGTATTTTGATACAAGGAAATCAAATATAATAAGTGAGAATTCATGTCATTATTTGATATGTTAAATTTCTTGTATATGCAAGAGCACGTATTTAATAATTAAATTAAGCTACCATTTGCAATATACCAGATCTTGTGCTATAAATTGAACCTAATAACAATAGAGTTATAAATATTGATTTACCTCTTCTTGAATCGTATCAAGAAGGTAATCCTTGGCAGTGGTGGTTGCGAAAGACTCTCTCCTTGCTTCTTCACCTACACCCAAAGTCGAGTGCCTCTCCAATGAATTATGCCACAAGATTAACTAAGAGATTAATCAAATATGCTAGTATTTGTAGATCTCAAGTCTAATCAAACAAATCCACTCTTCAAATCTCTTCTTGAATTGATTTTGTGGAATTCTCAACACATGAGCCTATCTAAATAAGCAAGAGAAAATGAGGCAACCCAAAAAAGAAACGTCCAAAAATTAGATGGTAGAAAAGAGGCAATGATGGCTAGGGTTTTGGATGTCTCTTTTCTTCCAATTTGACCCTCTTTATATATATATAAAGCCTAGGACAAATAATCCACATTTAACCATCAAAATGAGCCTCTTTTCTCATCAATTTTGGCTGACCATTTATGGGCTTTTAAACTTATTTTGTTCCATTATAATTCTTTCTCCTAATGCATAATTCGTTGGCCCAATTGTTGCACCAATTAAGTGTACATCAAATTAATATAATTCCATAATTATATTAAGTACGTTGAGTTGAAATAAATTTTATTTATCATATAATAAAATTATTTCTTGATTAGACATTTATTTTAGTTTCATAAGATTGTTTGAAATAATTAATTATAATCATTTATAATTAATTCATTCAACAAACTAAAATAATATAATTATGGTTAAGAGCTTGTTTAGCAATACCCTGGAGGATTTATGTCATGTTGGCCATAGAATTAAATTAGTATACTTTATTCTAATAATTACAAGCGGTATCTAGCAACACATTGTGACTCCCAATTAACATAAATAAATACTATACAAATATAGTATTTCTTCCTACATAGAAAATATAATTTCTATTGTTTAATTCTTATGTCTCATGTTATCAATATATAATCCAAGATTGGAATGTGTCATTCTTGCATATTATATGTTTCTTGATATAGAGTTGATTGTATAAATAAATTTGCATGCAAACAATCCAACTCCATCAAGGGGTCTAGTTGATATCATTGCTCAACAAATAAATTGTGAGTGGCATACTGATTTCTTGATGAACATATTTTCCCCGCACAATTTATGAATGTCAAAATAGAATCCTTATAGTAGCCAGTTACGGACAACGTTATAAACTATTCATAACAAACACTCCTCATGTGAAAAAGGTGAAACATCTCAAACTTTAGAATTAAACACTTATGAAATAATTAATGACACATAACACAATCCATATAATTATTTCATTGGGTCAAGTATCCAGTACTATGTTCAAATAACATATACTTATGCAATTAAGTTGGTAACATATACCCATGACTTGTAGAACTTAATCATCACTTAACTTGCATACTAATCTTATATGAATAATTAATATTTCTTGCTAATTATCAAGATTACGGACTTTTAGAGTTATTATTGTCATTTAAATAAATGAAGCACAGAGATCCACAATTCAAGTCCTCAACTCAAATGATCTGTCAATAATAATCTCATGGAACAAATGATATAAAATCATCAATAACATAAATCAAAATGAGCCATCAAAACTGATTGGCTTCTAAGACATAACTCCAACATGATAATCATGTAATTTTTTGGTAAAGACAACGACATCGAATATAATACTTTGTTGTAATTAATTGTCACAGTCTCGTTTTCTTTTTTTCTTTCAAGTTTTATTATTTCATAATATAAATATATTAACTTTCGAATTGTATATATTTTTTTTACTTTGTAATCTAAGTTTATACATGTTAAAGTTTGAATGAAAATATTTAATTAATTATATATAAATAAATCATAGTGTTTTGTAGAATTTTCAAAGTATACGAGTAGGGTATAAGAAATAGATAATGACAACAAATTATTTCATCTTTATGTCGAGGAGGGTATAAGAATCATGTAATTCTTTGGTAAAGACAACGAAAAAGCAAGAAAAGTGAAGTTGATGGATGAAACGATGAATAAATTGATCTTTCTAAAAAGAAAACATATAATAGTTATATATTCTTCAAATTTATAATATTAAATATTTTTTCATTAAAAGTATAAAATACATTAATTATTTAATAAACTTTTAAGCACATTAAAAATGTTCTTATTTCTGATCAGTTTAATAAATTTAAATTATCAATTTTAAAAGGAGATGAGGTTTTGAAGCATCTTTTTACAATGATATTTTCTTGGTTTGATTTTTTTTTTTTTAAATAACTACGAGAATAAAATCAATGTTTTAATTACGACTTAGAATTTTTTTAATTAAATACATTATATTTTCCAATACAAATTAAATTAAAAAAGGAAATATATTTGTTTACCAGTATTAATTGGTTTACTCTTTGAGCGAACAATTCCATGTTGCAGTTGAAAAACAAAGGTAAAACTATCAATTAAACTAAAAAAGAACATAAATAAATTGACTTTTAATGTATGTTTATTATTTAAATACGGTCAAAACCGATCAATTTCCTTTTCTTAATAATCATTTAATCCAACCCTTAATCAATCAAGTACAATTAAATAAACAAAATAATAAAGTCATGTAAACTCCTCAAAGATTAAAATTTTCTCATACAGAAAAAAAAAACATTTGAATTAGAATTAATTAATAAAAGTAGAAAAAAGATAATTAATTGTTCACAGATGAAACAATTAATATTGAACTAATCTCAATATAACCTTCTAATAACTTAACCTGACATATACTAGCTAGACTAATTAAAGAACATACTTAAGTAGCTAGTAAAGCAAATTAACCACTAATTTCACCAAGAAAAACAACTGAATAGTAAGTAATTAATTAATTAATTAAATAGTAGATTTATTGCCTTCCTCATTGATCCAATTGTTCTTCTTAGCATGCTCAACATAACGGTCGAATATCTCAGCAGCTTTCGGTATATCGAGAACCAAATCATCCATCACATCCCGAACCCTACTGAATCCTTCGGTTAACTGAGTCACCGAAATCACGCCTTCGTCATAGCATTCCTGCAACAAATCGAGCATGCGATCGCTCTTCTTCTCCATGGCCATGATCAACCCCTTTTTAACTACCTCATGGTTGAAAAATGGCATCCCAATATCACGGATGCAACGACATGCTTCGTCTAGATCACCGCCCGATTGATACTCTTCCAGAAGTTTCATAATTTTTTCCTTTACGTCTTGCAAACAATCAGAGCTACCACCCCAACATCTCTCGAGTCGTTCTCCAGCATGTGGCGAGAAGGCTAGGTTACGAGCAAGTGTGATTGTTTTACCCGCGGTGCTATCCTCGCTATGTTTTTCATTTAACAAATTGAGGTGAACAGGCGCTAGAACATCGTCTCGGACCGCTCTGGCGAGAAACAAGGCGAGTTTATCAGATGCATCAGGTATATCCAGTGCAGTGTCATCGATGGAATCGAGAAGCATTGTGAATCCGATGATGACATCTTCGGTTGTGAAGATTTTCATGGTTAATATTGAGAGAAGAAACGATGCCATCTCTCGAATCTTGTTCTTGCGGTCCATAGCAACGGTGACGAGTCGTTTTATGAATACCGGGTTGTACTCCGGAGTGTGAAGCTTTTCTACATTGGTAATAAGGTTCTCTATGTCATGAGAAGATAAGTACTCATTTATGATAACACTAATTGAATTTTTGTAACCTCTCAATTTCTCCTCATCATTTTCATATAAATTGTCAGTGGTTTTTGGATTGAGAGAAGGGATTTGAATTTGAGTTGGCTCTTCTGTCAACATTTTAAGTTGAAGAAAAGCCTACTCAAAAATATATGGGTCTCAGTTCTCAGGGAAGAGATACTGAGAAATCTCTTTTAGGTTTTATGAATTTTCATATTTTCATTGTAAGAGAAGCCTTTTTAAATGAATGCTTAGCTAGTTGTTTTGCTAAAGAGAGCTGTTATTGGTAGAAAGTTAACCTCACATTCTTTTACTTAAACATAGGAAATTTCAAAGAAATTATATCTAAAAATGAATAATTACTCTCTAAAAATAAATAATGACTTGTCAGCACTTCAGAGGAGACCGTTGTAGCATGAAGCATGAAATTTTCATATCAGTTCTACTAAGAGGTTACAGGCTGTCTAAAATGATATTTAATGTATTTAAGAGGTTCTCACTATACATCACCGTATACATATAATAAAGTTTAGTATCAATATTATTTCCCAACATTTGCTTGATTTATGTGGGTTTTTTTTTTTTTTTTTTTGAAAATCGATTTATGTGGCTTTGATGTTGACATCATACCACCTAGGCATATACTGGTAAATTTTTCCCACTTTTGACACAATAACAGAAAAACCCACTATACATTTGCTAAATCAATATCTTCATTTTCCCAAGTTCAAAATGAACCGTGCATGTAATATTATGATCTCTATAGAAAAATGAATTTGTAGATCAAATGTATACTTTTTTTTTTAATATTTTTACTATTTTTTTAAATAGGTAGAATACCACTTGATTTAAAAATTCTATACTATTTTTTTTGCATATCTAAAAAAAATTTACAAAAAATGTAAAATTTAGTTGACAAGCACATTTTATACAGAATTTTTTATTAATAAGAAAATAAATAAATAAATATCAGTTTGGAGAAGATTTTGTGGAGAATTCGAAAAATAGAAAAAACGTGATTGTGTATCTGGACGTTATAGACTACAACAGCTTGATTAGCGAAATTAGATTACCGCTAATTAACGCGTTTAAAAAAAAGTCTGGCCGTTATGGATGATAACGGCCAACTACAATTTTTTTTCAACCATCCCGTTATAGAACTGAAGTAAAAAAAACACTATAACTAGCCATTATCGTCCATAACGGCCAGCTACAGTGTTTTTTTTGTTAATTAGCGCATATTCAATCAGATTAACTGACCATTATAGTTTATAATATCTAGCTACAGTGTCCTGGACGTTATAAACCATAACATTCTTCTTAGATTTCGAAATTTACCGAAAACCTTCCCCAAAGCCAATATTTTTTTATTTATTTTCCTATTAATAAAAAAATCAGCATTTCTTCCTATGGAGATTATGTTGAACAAATCAGATCAAAAATTTGAATTTTAAAACAAAGATATTGATCCATAGTACCATAGCCACACTACTAACATAATATAACAGTAAAGCCCAAGGGTTTACCAGATTAACCAAACTAAACAAAGAGATCAACAAACACATAACATACAAAATATGTTTCATGTTTCACAGAATAATACTCTTTTTAAACACAGGTCTATGTAAAATAAAAAAATATTACTGTCATCAAACTAAAACAGAGATCATTTCTGGGCCAAGCAAGTCGATCACTGACATCGATCAAACTCAGCTCCACTTCCTATTCTAAATAAAAAAAGCATGAACAGATATGATCCCATGGCAAAACAAATTAAACCAAACCACAGTTCAAGCGAAAGAGGCAAGAAGCCACCCGTCTTCCTTCGCACGGGTCACATACGACCCGTACTTCTCTCTTGCTACGGGAATGTCGAGTGCCAGATCATCCATCCCGTCTCTGACCCTCATAAACCCCTTCGTGAGTTGGTTGATAGTAATTAGACCTTCACTGAAACACTCACTTAATAAATCGAGCATTTTGTCGTTCTTCTTTTCCATGGCCATGACAAGCGCCTTTTTGACTACTTCATGGTTGAAAAACGGCATTCCAAGGTCACGGATGCAACGACATGCCTCCCCCAAATCGCCCCCGGCTTCGTACTCTTCTAGAAGCTTCGCGATTTTGTCCTTCGCATCTTCCACTTGCCACCCGGTGTTTACTCCCCAACACCTGATTTTATGAAGGTTGCTTAATTAGTGAATTAATTATAAACTATGTTACATGTGAGAGTTATAATAGACTAATCACAGAAATGTAATTGTGCTTGCTTTAATAAAATTTTACTAGACACCCGTTTCCTTATTGAGTGAGGCTACAGTATGCATAGCGCACTTTGGTCCATACTACGGATCTATATCTTCATTTTTTTAGTCTAAATAGTCGATCCAAACAGTTCATTGTGATCTCCATATGAAAATGTACTTGGAGACTAAATTTTACATATTTTAGAATATTTTACTACTTTTTTTAGATAGGTACAAAATCACTACTTTGTACTTATTTGAAAAAATAGTAGAAAATTCTAAAAAATGTAAAATTCGGCTATTTGAACTTTAAAAATGAAGATATGCATCCATAGCACGGACCAAGGTGCGCTATGCATAGTACCGTAGCCTCACTCTTCCTTATTTCCAATCACAGAAATTCATGAAGTGCAGTATTTATTAGTAAGATAGGATAACACATTTATTAAGATAGGATAACAGGGTAATCTAACATCAATTCTGACCTACTAAACTTCACTAGCTGAATAAGCAAGTACCTGAGAAGCCGTTCGCCAGCATGGCGTGCCGAAGCAAGTGTGCGGGCCATGGTAACAGTCTCAGTGCCACTACTTTTAGGAGGCAGCTTGTTGCTAATCTCCTCGAGGTTCAGTGGGGCCAACACATCATCAATAACCGCACGGGCGAGAAATAGAGACAACTCATCAGAGGCATCCAACACGTCTAGTGCCGTATCATCGGCCGATTCAAGAAGCATAGTGAATCCATTAACCACATCATCGGTTGTAAATATCTCCATGCTGAGAGCGGCAAGAAGTGCTGATGCCATCTCCTTTTCACGGTTCTTTCGATCCATGGCAAGTGTGATGAGTTTCTTGATAAAAATCGGGTTATATTCTGGCAACGCGAGTTCTTCCAAACTACGTATAAGTTCTGGTATATCATCAGAGGAGAAGTATTCATGTATTATTGTAACTACCTCTTCTTTGAACCGGCGTAACTTGGCATGCTCACTATCTGACACCTCTCCATTGGCACTTGCTAAGGAGACGAAAGAAGGATCTAGCCATTTTTCAGAAACTGCTTTTTTAGTAAGGGAGTTAAAAGCGGTTTTTGCCGAGGGGATATCAAGGGAGAGATCGTCTAGGCTTTCTTGCACCCGGCAAAAACCCTTTGACACCTGGCTGGGACTTATCAGATTCTCTTCATTTGCTTCTTTTAAAAGTTTTATTACCTTTGCTTCTGATTCGGGTTTCTCCATTGCTAGAGTTATTGCTCGTTTCACCACCTCATGGTGAAAAAACGGCACACCTAACTCTCTAATGCACCGGCATGCCTCTGTTGTGTCACCGTTTTCAGCATACTCTTTCAACAAATCGATGATTTTTTTCTTTACCTCCTCAACAGTTAACCGGGTTGTCCCACCCCAGCGCCTCTCAAGTAACTCAGCATGGTGTGGGGCTGTGAGATAGCTCTTTTCAGCTATTTTAAGGACCTCAGCCCCTTTAGAAGTCTCCGGAAGCAGCTTTCTGGCACGGCCAATGAATGCAGGAGGGAGTATGTCATCGACTACAGCTCGGGAGATGAAAACAGCCAGCATGTCAGGTGCGTCAGGTATGTCGAGTGCCAGGTCATCGATCGACTCAAGTAGCATCATCAAACCCTGGCTGATCTGAACTGTACTGAGGACAGTAGAGTAGAGAGAGGATAAGAGTACTGACGCCATTTCTTTCTCTTTGTCACGTCTGTCCATTGCCATGGAAATGAGGCGCTTGACAAAGTAATTGCGGTACTCTCCGAAACCGAGATCTTTGAGATCTGATATGACAGCTTCTATGGAGCCATTGGTGAAGTACTCCTCGATTATGTTTACAACTGATTTCTTGTAATCATCAAATGGGTCACATATGGTGGCACCCACTAGCTCATATGGCTCCTGGAATTATGTATAAAGACAAATACTAGTTCAATAGACCAGTACATTGGAGAAGGAATCTAAATTATTCAAAAAATAAATAAAAACCTGTAACACACTGAGATATAATTGGTGTAGTTTTGACTTTTTTTGGCACTATAAGAAGTACTACCTGGGGTAGTCCAGTAGTGTGCTGTGTCAGCAGTTGCCTCACTCTCTTTTTATCTATGCTTGATTTTTTTTACTATTTAAACACAGTGAAATTCAACCATGATTTTTCAGAGAGGCAGATCAAGAAGTAGAAATATAATGGAGCTAATATCAAGAGCTTTTGAACATAGAACATCACAAACGAGAGAGAACAAGTATGACATATTTCAGACAGCCTTTGATAAAATTTGCATATTCAAAAACAACAGTATGCCCCTATCTCAAAATAAAAATAAAAACTTTATTCCAACAGTGGATATGTAACTAGACATTGTATAATGTACTAATGCATTGTGAGAAATGTTGTCTGTCACAGCAAAATCTGAAAACAACCCTTAATATTCTAGAGAAGTAAAAAACTGTCCACTTTTATCATCCCCTACTTTCATAATGATCGAAAGTACCTTCCTTTTGAGGAAGGAGTTGGTGCCCAGGTTACCTCCTGAAGAAACGGAGTGCAAATGATATATAATTTATCATATTTACAGAAGGTAAATAGCATGATATCTTTTATTTTACATACAAATTTCAAGCAGAGGTATCCAGGACATTGTTCCCAGGGCGGAACTAGAAAAATTAGATTGGGAGGGCTGAAACGTAAAATGCATAATAAGTGAAAATGAATAATGTATGGTCACTGGGATTTGAACCCAAGTCTCCACAAGACCACAACCACTAAGTAGAAATCCTAACCATTAAGCTACAAGTACACATTTAGTATTTAATAAGGGGGCTAAAGAGTCATACCTCACCACTATCATAGTTTGGGTCGTTAGGGTCAATTTGGTCTAGGCATGGATCGAAGTCAGTGTCAATCATTTTACCCCATGTACCTTTGCCACCTCCACCATCTGCAATTAACAAGTCAAAAGTTCAATTAGATGGCTCTATAATTTTTGGAAAGAACAAAACAAGGTTTTCTGGAAACTTGATAGAAAATTGTTCACTGAATTAATACAGGTTTAATTTTTTAAAGCTCTAAAATGAGTCAGTAAAAGAATATAAAAAAAGAAAAAGAAAAAGAAAAGAACATACAAGGTTGCAGTCAACTGGTAGACAAGCAGGGTTTATTTCTGTAAGGCATGCTTACAACATGTGATTGACATAGTATTGATATCATTATGGAAATCCTCAAGTCATGTGACCAAGGAAACTAATGTTTTCCCCCTCAAATGCAACTCATGACAAAGTAATGCTAAAGGAATTATATCATTAATTGTTTAAACCAACCAATTAACTATAGATTATCCGAGCAATTCAGCTCTAGAAAAATGCAGTGAGCTTATAAAATTTCAAGCTCTGGAAAGTACTAGACAAAACTAAATGTAGAGACTAATTCTATTTAGTTTTCTATGGGCATTCTTTTAAATAAACTATCATGCTGTGCGGTGATTTGCAATAACATAAAGGGTATTGTTAGTATAACCTTTACCAGACCATAGTCAAGGTTAATACTAGAGGGAAACAAATAAAAGAGAGAATTTTATTCAGCTTGGATGAAAATGACATATCATTTTAATGACACAACTTCCTTCTTATCCAAAAGCAATCTTGACTTCTGTTTAGAATCTTTTGAAACTTCTCGCACATAGATAAGCAATAATAGGCTAATCTTGCACATAGATAAGCAATAATAGGCTAATATATCTTTATTGGTTGTCTATTCACTTGACGTTTCATTCCACTTCAGACACGAATATATATTTATGACTATAGACATAGACACATGGGCCCTGATTGACTATGTCTTACCTAAGCAAAATTATATATTACCAACTAGTCAAATTGCTGTTTTATAAACACAAAACAAGGGGCATTTCAAAATGATGAAACCAGATCAACTGAATTTCTTTGTCCCAAATGACTTAACCTGTATCTAATATAAGTCACATGAATTGAAACTAAACCCAAAAGTAACTTAAACGTGAAGATAACTAGAGAAAATTGTCAAGTGAACAAAACAGAACAGATGGAGCAAAAAGGATGAAAGCAAAGAACTGATCATCCCTTGATGCAATGAATATATTGCTTTTGTAGCCAGTTGACAAAAATTAAGAAAAATAATGTAATTAGGGGATAACCTTTCTTCACTTTGACCAACTTCCCTGAGTGGCACCGTCTGACATGCTTAGGCCCGGCACCTGGTGCCTTGGCTCCACCTCCACCTCCAGCACCATTACCTCCACCACCATTTTTATACAAGTCCTGAAGCAACACAGAAGAAGTCGGCGACCTTGGCGAAGGAGATGTAGAGAGAACCTCTGCATTTTGTACCGCAATTTTTAATACCTCTCTTTGCTGATCAGTAAGAAACCCCTCTTTCTTTGGTGATGCCATTACTTTATCAAAGGACGATTATAATTTTCTGCATGAATAGAGGATAAATTATTACATAAAAAATCATAATAGTTCAAGTAGGGAATTAATTGAGGTTTTCATGAGTAAGATTGATCTTGGTTAGAGATCAATAATCAGGGTTTAGGGTTCAATGGAATCATGCTATCATTCGACAAAATCACTTATAAAACACTAATGATCTTTAGTAAGGTGTTGACCTGGAAGTTCAGAATTAAACAAGTATTGCAAAAATTGGAGAGAATATACCAAATGTTCACCCAAATTTACAAGAAATATAATTATAAAAGCAAAAATACATGCATAGGAATAAAATTGCTATCAACTCCCAAAAGTTGAGTTCACTCAGAGATCAACAATTTGGTCGGATTTTAGAGAAGCGAGGTCGTGATTTCGCAAAAAGGACCAATTCGATTCCCCTCTCCCCATAATTCTCTGATTTAAATCTTACAAAACCTCTACAAAATTAACCTAATAATCAAATAAACCAAAAATGACACGCATCTAAGAGACTAAGACGAAGGAAGTGCAACACTAATAGAGAACAAATTACAAGTCGAAAAATGCGGGAACGCACCTCTCAGAGAGCAACTAATCCACCATGAAAAATAAGTGACCCAGTAGATAGAGATCGATTTTTATCTCCTTCCTCTCTCTCTAATTCTATTTTTCTTTTCTTTTTCCTATTTTGCGCTGGAGAGTGTCGAGATCTTGACAGCGATAGCAACTTTTTCTTCCTTATCGGAAATGGGATAGGATGGCTTTTATATGGAGGCGGTGTTTGTTTCCACCTTTCTATTCTCCAGTTCTAATAGAGCTGGAGTCTATTGTTCCTCCAAATTCGCGCCATGTCAGATGTAAGGCAAAGCGAACGGTCCAAGTGTCGCTATTTAGTACCTCTGAGGAATTCTATTGGCTTCACCACTCTATTTGAACGTGTAACCGAGATCACTGATTGGTCCAGGGAAATAACCAATGGAGAGTAATTAAGCTTGTAGCCTTTTCTCCTAAAGAAAATCCTGCCGACTCCAATAGCACAGAAAGATAAGTTACTACAACAAGTGGGAGCCCACATGTCCGTGACAATAGAGTTTCTCAGAAAAATGATCCAGGATCACAGGGAAATGATCTAGAATGGGGTCCTTTTAGGCGGGGAGAGTTATCCGGTTTACACGTGGCGACAAAACAGGCATGCTATAACCGAGACCATTGGCTATGAGAGCGGAGGTGTTAGGGTTCCGTTTCTGTCCAAACAGCAAACAGCGAAGTTTCTCGTCTCTTTTGTGATTCGGATCCGTACCTCTCAGGTACCTGACTCAAGACAATGACATGGACTGACGGTCCCGATTTACTTTCAGCCGACGCAGATCCAGTATTATTTTGCTTAGAGATCCGTGTTAAGTTAAAATAACGATCTTGAACCGTCCGATTTAATTGTACTCAGTCAGGTAACCTGAGGGGTTGTGAATTCTTGTGATTTATTTAACAGAGTAGTTTTAGCTTTATGCAGCACACATACCATACACAGATATGCTTTGGTTATATGGCCTTTGCTCTGAATGAAGGTAAAACTGATCTGTTAAAATATTTACCCTGATTTTGTGAAATAAAGAGATAACATCTTTGGGCCAGGTCTTTTCACCTGGACCTCTTGTTTAAGCCCAAATGAAGATATGTTTCTTTCTCCATTCATAAATTAGAACTGGAGGGAACCCATAAATTCCCACTTTCCCCAGTTCAAGCAGCTCTGAGTTCAGAGAGTGAGAGAGGATGGAGGAGATCAAGAGCGAAGGAAATGGAGGCACGAAGAAGAGAGTAATGGTGACATTCGACATAGATGGCACGCTGATTGTCAGTACGGGTTTGAGTTCGAATCGTCTTCATCGTGGAGCCTTCGCCTATGCTCTCAAAGAAGTTTTCGGGATTAACGACGCCAGCATCGACGTAACTCCGGTAATAGATCAATAAATCTCTGTTTTTGTTCTTCCTGTAATTGATGTTAGTAGACTGTAGTTCAGTCCAATTCTAGCTCCGTCAAATCAGTTGGTGACATTTCTCTTAAGATTTGTGATATTATTATGAAATTATCTTTTGATGTACATTATGTTACCTATATTCTGAAATTTATTATTTGATAAACTAACTTATGCATGTAAATTTTTTTATATTTTTCACAATTTGTTTACTATTTTTTTAGATAGGTAGAATATGACTTGATCTAAAAATTGTAGACCATTCAAAAGTAGTGATTTTCTACCTATAAAAAAAAATAGTAAAAAAAGGTAGATGTTGAACAGTTCAGATCGACTATTTGGCCTTTGAGATATTGATCCATAGTACGGACTAATATGCGCTATGCATAGTACCATAGCCTCACTATTTTATTAAAGTATCTTTTGAAGTACATACAGGGGCGGAACTAAAAAATATTAATAGGGGTGGCTAAAAATTAAAATACATAAATTGTGGCTCCTGAAAATTGAACTCATACTCTCCACAATCAAAACATAAACTCTTACTACTAGACTACAAACAAACATGTGATATTTATGAGGGAGGCTAGACTATATAAATTGTTCCAAAATAAATAAATTTAATTAAACTTTAGTATATATAACTAAAATTTTGAAATCATAGAGGTGGTTTAGCCACCTTTTGAATGGCTTAGATCCGCCCTTGAGTACATACCTTTTTATGAAATTTATTAATTGATAAACTAACCTATGCATGTGATTTTTTTTTTTATATGATGTAGCATCACGGCTCAACAGATCCAGCTATACTTCTAAACACAGCAGTCTACTATGGCATATCCTCTGATGTTGGTATTTTTTTCATAGTTTGAAATTTTTTTGTAAATTTTTACACCCACTTTAAGGTTTTACATTAATATTCTTTTCTAATTGGCTTGCTAAATACTATATTTCGATAGTGTGAGCACATTTTTAAAAAATTTCATGTAAGATGTTAGCTGTAACCTCTCTCACAATTAGCAAAAAACCTATACCGAGGAATTAATTTGTAATTTTTTTACACCAATTTTAAGATTTTACATTAATATATCTTTCCTAATTGACTAGCTAATGCTTTATTACTAATAGTGTCGGCACATTTTAATTTTTGTTTTTCATGTGAGATGTTAGCTGTAACCTTTGTCACTGGTTTAATCATGCCAAAATACATAAAAAATTTCATCAGCCTTAATTATTCCTCAAATGATGCTCAATTGAGCTAATTTGAAGTACATATAAAATGGTATTTTAAAATGAGGTTTTAATTTTTAAAAAAGATTTTGGCTTGTAGCTTGCAATGGAGAAATTGCCTGAGATGAAGTCAAAAATGGTGGAATATGCCGTGAAAAATGCAAAAAACGTAGGAGATGGATTAGAGGTTCTTCCCGGAGTCAAGTATCTTCTAGAAGCTTTATCATCAAAAGGCATACCAGTTGGCCTCGTACGTATGCCTCCTATTTTTCTCTTCTTTTTTTTTTTCTCCATTTCACATCATATATCCTGTTGACATGGATTTTGAATTCTCATCCCCTGAGATATCTCAAATTTTGAGTTGATCTGTGGAAAATCCGGACTGTTCAAGTCCTTTCTGCACAAATTTCAAAGCACAATAGTACTGCCTCCCTGCATACCAAAGAATTCGCATCCTCTAAGATATCTCAAACCTTCAATTGATCTGTGGAAAATCCAGACTGTACAAATCCTGTCTTTACGAATCTCAAAGCATTATAATACTGACCCCCCTTAACCTGAATAGGCACCGAAAAAAATTTAGCCCGGCTTTAGATAAACTGAAAATTTGAGATATCTCAAAGTATACGGACTCATGGATTTTCTTCCTTATAAAACACTCTTTTTTCTTGTAATTTTTGGCAACTGAATTTTAATCACGTCTTTCATTAATTACATGTAATTACAATTGGATACTTTAATAAATTTGACAACTGTCACCTATAATTGTCAAAATAAAAAAATTTAAGTGCAGATGTATTGTCCATAATTTAGGTAAGGTACATTTCATTATTGGTCCAATTTCAATGTTCTTTGTTCATCCGTCTAAAATGAGCTTTGAGCTTTTCAAATTGTTTAATGATTGAATGGCTTCATGACCTCCGAATTGGATCAAATTTGAGTGCATATTCCTTCTAAATGAGAGAGTACACCTTTATAACATTAATTTTCGAATTTGGACAAATGTACCCCTAGGATTGCCCAATTCAGTTAAAAACATAAAAAAAAAATCACAAATTTGGTACCAATAAGCAATGTAAATGTGTATTATGTGGTTTTTGCTATTTATTAATAGGTTACAGGAAATTTAGAGGATATTGCATGGATAAAAATGGAGGGGCTTGGTCTGAGAAAGCATTTTTCAGTTCCAAATTTTGGCGGGTCAGAGTCTGTCAGATCAACTAATTATAAATTATATATTCTATTTTCCAATCCATTGTATTTTTTTTTTTTTCCGAATGGTATTCTTCTCGTATTACGTAGTATTTGAATTATCTCTTGTAATTATATTCAGATTTGGAAGTGATAACATTGACAGAGGAGAACTAGTGAAGATAGCTGCTGACAGAGCCGAGAAATTATTTCCCGGTGGATTTGATTTGCGAGTACATGTCGGTGATACTGTATGTTTTTCTTCTGTATCCCCAGTAAAATCTTAAAATTAAGAAATATGAGTGAGTCTATGGTAACTATGCATAGCATTGTATGGTCCGTACTATGGATTGATATTTTTGTTTTCAAAGTCTAAACAGTTGATTTGAACCGTTCAACATGATAAAATGTATTTGCTGACTAAATTTTATATATATTTTTAAATATTTACTATATTTTAGATAGGTAGAAAATCACTACTTTTGAATGGTCTAGATTCATTAGATCAAGTGATTTTCTATCTATCTAAAAAAAATAGTAAACAAATTCTATAGAATGTAAAATTTGATCTACTAGTACATTTCATATATAGATCATGTTGAATGGTTCCAATCAATTATTTGGACTTTGAAAATGGATATAATGTATTTGGAAATAAATCTGCTGTTATTCTGATCCCAACCGTTCACATTTTCCTGTGCGAATCTTAACAAAAAACTTTGTCAAGCGTGAATCTCAACTAATATCAATGGCTGGGATCGGAATAACAGGTTCCTGTTATTCCTCAAGAATAACAGCAGATTTATTTCCAATGTGCATCTTTATAGCAAACAGGGATGCAAGAAAGGATACACTGAAGAAGTTTTGAATGTGCATTTCTGATATTTTACATTTTTTTCTTCTTCTTTTGCTTAATGCCAATGTGCGTATGCATAGTACTGTAGCCTCATTCTTTAACTAATGTGCAACTATAAGCCCCCAGTATTGCTTTGGTGCTGTTTGGTTTCTTGCAAAACTCAACCCGTAATAATTTGAAACCTAATGCTTGCTTAATTCTGGTTTGTAGCCGAATGACATAAAAGCGGCTGAGTCAGGAGGTGCTTTAGCAGTAGGTGTCTGTACCGGTGTCTTCTCCAGAGACGAATTGGAGAAAGCTAGCAATGGCACCGCAATTATACATCCGAATCTTACGGATTTTGAGGGTTTCATGAGCAGCATACTAAGCTTTCAAGGCTAGACTATAGCAATATACTATTATATTTTCATTCTAAATTAATTTTATGGTGTTATTTAGAAACCAATATTCGTATAAATTTTGCTAGCCTTCTCCATTTAATAAATGTTGATCTTTGTAAAAGCTCACCGAGTGATATCTACTTTGTTTTAATTTGGTATGTTTTTATACAAACTTGAGCAATTTTTTTTTATTTTTTGAGTGAAACATTAGGTGTCTATTTAGAATATAGGGGTCTTCTTTGAGATTCGTGCTAGATTAAAAGACTCAGATCTCATTCTACACAGTAAGATATTTGCACTGCATCTAATTTTGGAGATGCACAAGATATTAACTTGCGGATGCATAATGTGCTAATGAATTACTCTGTATATTATATGTCTGGGTACAGGGGGCGGTTCAACGGGCATTGAACCAAACTAAACTGGTCCGATCAGAGCCATTCGATCTGCTTTAAAATTTGTGTTCCATTTAAATTTACAGGGTGGCTTTCAAAATAAATTAATTGCACGAATCTTAAATTATCGAATTGAAGTGTCTCACTGTAAACCACACTGAATAGGACGGTATAAGCCATCACGATAAATATGAGTATGTGTAAACACAAACGTGGGTTGAAGGTGAGCATATGTATAGGCAAGCAATATTTCTCTATTTGATGTTTATGGGTTATGATTGAGAGTAGGATCAAACAAAAGATATGCATAATATTTCGGTTTGTAATATCCAATGTTGTAAAATGCGGTTTTGTTCATGCATGCGGAAGGCCACTGCATACCGCATATGCGGAATTTCATGCGGACTCATATATGCGGATTTTAAACTATATATTAATTTATTTCCACTCAAAACATGCAATATATTCCCATTAAAATCATTCAAACAATAAATTCGCACATATGCGGACCAATATGCAGACATATACGGCTCAATCGCACATATGCAGACCAATATGCGGAAATATGCGGAAATATGCGGCCCAATATGCGACCGCATATGCAAAACTGCATATTTGAGACCGCATGGAAATTTTTATGCGGAATTGGACTGCATACGCATATGCGGTCCATGCGGCCGCATTTTACAACACTGGTAATATCCGACATAATGCAAACAATATTTCTCTATCATCGTCCACCACTAAATGTTAGTTACATCTTGTAAACATTATGATATAAAAATAATATAATGGATAATATTGGTACAACATAAAAAAAGATCCAGATTTACGTTTATTAAATGAAACTATAGCTGTTGCACCCGTGGATTTGGGATGTGTAAATACTATTCTTGGGGGAAAATGATTCTATAGCTATTCATCGAAGTGATCCATTAGTTCGAGATCGCAAATGCAAAACCAACATCTATTTTACTGATGTAACCCGGGCATTAGGTCATGAAATATTCGGTTGTGACAAAAAAGCTCGTAGCTCATGGCTCGATCGTGACTCGCATCTGGCTTGCTCGCTAACAGTTCGCTCGTTACTGAACCGAGCTGTTAACGAGCCTGTTTGCTACTAGCTCGTTCCAGAATTAATGAGTTCAAGTTGGGACCTAGCTTGCTCGCCAGCTCATGAGCTAGCTCGGTTAGACATCAATTGGTGAATTTGTGTGCATTTTATACTGTCAAGTTCGATCCAACTCGGTCCAACTCGGTCCAAAAGATTTGTAGAATTTATTTTCTTCTTAAAATAAGGTCCATTCAGACCCAATGAGCCAGCTCGTCAGCTCGCGAGCTAGCTCGGGCTGGCTTGTCACGATTTTGAGCAAAAAATTTAGCTCGGAAGCTCTAAATCCAGCAAACTCGGCTATAGCTCGGTTCATAATTAACGAGCCAAGCCAAGACCTAGCAGCTCGTTGACTAGTTGTGACAAGATCGACATGGTTATTTTCAACAGGAGTGACAAAACATTTGGTACCTTTTATTCCCCTGAAATACACCACACTCAAGTAGGTACACCCATTTGGTTTATACCAAATCCATGGTAGCTGGAGATACTTGTACTTTTAAATTATTGTTCTCGCTCCTCATTTTTCTATCTCACAGTGTTTTGTTGAAGAAAAAGAAAGATAAAATAAATAAAATAAAAATTCTTATTTCTACTTTGAACGTACCCATTACTGTTTATTCCTTCTTTTCTCTAATTTTGATTTTAGCAAAAAAAAAAAAGTTCTCTTTTGCCAGGGCACATCTTCCTTAGCCCAATCATCCCAACATCAAGCATCTCTATGTAGGTTCTGTTCTATAATTTGATTGAACAAGTAATAAAATGAAATCAGCAGAAAACAAGATTATATGCATTGATCTAATTAGCACATAACCTGTACCAAGGAATTAATTTGTAATTCAGTTCGTTAATGTTATTTGAGAATACAACATGGGGTTTCGTAAGAATTTGAATTTATATTTAATGTGTTAGAGTAGAACTAGGGTGTTTTTAAGTTTATCATGTAATTTTGTTAACTTGATTCTAAAACTTATCGGATTGGTTTCAAACGACGAATTCAAAATCATTGAAACCGATCCACTTTACAATTGATGTGGCAAAAACTTAAAATTTTCAAATTAATTTTGTATAGAGCCAAGTGGTAAAAAAATGTTCAAAAAATGAATGAATTTATAAATCTTCTAATTTTGACAGCTTGATTTTATACTAAATTAATTCTAAAATTTGAAATTTCTGCACGTAGACACATCAATCGTAAAGTAAATCAGTTTCAATAGCTTCAGATTATCATTTGAAGTCAATCCAATAAATTTTAGAGTTAAGTTCAAAAAAAAACTTGGTGAACTTAAGAACATCCTAATTCTACTGTAATGTTATTATTATTATTTTTTTTACATGTGTTGTTTTAACATCTGACAGGACTTGACTTTCCTCAAGTTCATTGTTTTGCTTGATGTTCTCAATCAACTTATTAATTATTTATTTGATGCTGATGGTAATTGTTTATGTTTTTCCGGTTGGCAGTTTTTGTTTATGTTTCTCCTGTTGGTAGTTTGTGCATTTGACTGGCATCTTTTTCATTTATAATGTTTGGCATTCAAAATCCAAATAACAAATAAGTTAATGTATAAATTTTTTCAACCTATGATAGTTGAATCACAGTTGAGTGTTGCAAATGTTAAATTCGATCGATGATCCAAGAGAGTCTATGACAATATGTTATTTAATCAAAACTTTGATTATATTAAAAATTATTTGTTCAAGACATAATTTTAACCTGATCACTCTGTTTTCATTTCATTCTTTTTTAAGAATTATCATTTGGTCTAATGACTAAGGCATATGGTCTCTATGTGAGAAATCATGAGTTCGAAATTCAAATGGAAATTTTTTTTTGTTGTAATAAAAAAAAGTATTAAATAGTTTGGTGGCTTGACCTCCAACCTTCACCAAAAAATAATAATTTTAACCAATATTAAGGTTAGGTTTTGAAAGATTATTCCAATATTAAAATTAGGTCTTGCACTTGGTGAGAATTCTTCTATTTTTTTTATCAATAACTAAAACATATTATCTTAGTAAATAATTTTGTAATAAAATTTACTGGCTTACACTTAATAGTTTTGAATTTTTGATTTATTTACTCCTTTTGTAACTTATTTGTACTAGTTTACTTAAAATACAAAATATGAGAAGTGTTAGCGCTATGTGAAGTTTTATCGGAAGCTTCTATCATTGTTGTGTTTTGTTTTTTTTTTCTTGCTATGTTTATATACATGTAATCATATTAAATACAAGAAAAGTTAATGTTACTTTATATTTTTTAAATTAAGTAGTAATTATAATGATTTTCTCTAATATCTTATTCTCAATTATAAATGTATTTGTTAAAATTATTTGAGAGCTAACTGTTTCCTTCTTAATATGCATCAAATGAAATGACATTTTGCTCATATATAACAGTAATAAGTACATCACACAATTATAATGAATTATGGTTGTTTGGCATTTTTCTACCAAAAAATTATTCATGCAATTCGTTCCCATAATATATCGTCCAAATTAACGTCTCACACAACATGCAAAAAGAAACGTTATTTTGAGAAAAAAATATCTTGACTTCACCTGTTAAATGTCCATTTTTATTTTCTAGTAGTTTCTAATAATTGTTCTTTTCAAGAGAGATATTTCTTTTATAAAAAAGAGTGAGGTTTAGCCAACCTAAATAAATTTAATGTTCATAAAAATCTTTATTTGAATTTCGAACTCACAACTTTTCTCACAAAAGATGTTGCAATTTTTCACTAAATCAAATATTGATTTTTAAGAGATATATTGTTCCACTAATTACTTAGTTAATTATAATAATATGTTAGTTGAATTTTATACATACTTTTAAAAAATATGTGTAATTATGTGTTTTAAAATATTAAACTAGTTGTATTTCATATTCACAAATTATTGTTTCTTTCAAATTTGGAACATGTGATCTCTCACATAGAAAACATTGTCTTTGCCACTAAACTAGAGACTGGTTCTAACAAAAAAATAAATGTATATAAATACTTAACTACTTTTTTAATTTATGCCTCAAGATGGTTTGGTGATTATATAAAAGTGTAATGATAGCTAGTCAAGTGACCTACGTATCTGCTGTTTTATATTAGTTGATTTTTTTAATATTTCTTAAAATATTAAACTAGGATTTGGATGTTTAATACTTTAAAAAATCCCAAACAACCATATTAAACTAGGGTTGTGGAGACGTCAGACGATGGCGAGATTGGAGGTTCTTTTTTCTGCTGATGAGCAAGACCTTCCAACTCAGAAAAACCGCCTATATACTTGAGGTAAGGACTTGGTTCACAGTAGTAAATCCTGACCTACGGGTATATCCCTGGTCAAACGCGACCATCATAGGCTAATTTTGGGTCCCACCCTAGATTTTTACTATCCAGAGCGTGATTATAACATCATCATTGCACTTTTTCTTAGCCCGTCAACCTATGTTGCCAACAAAAGGAAAACAAAAATAACAAACGGAATCAGCTTCAAAGTTCAGTAACCGGTTATTTAACGACGCCCTTCTCTATAATTGACTTAATTTAACAACCATTCAAACAGGCTGGATTAATCCACACAAATACACATAAAATTATGCATGCATATTTAACTGGCGATAGCACGTCGGTCTAGGTTATCCGTAAAACAAGTCAAATCATTTTCAACCATCGAACCTGATTGTGACTAGCATTCCCCGCATATCGGTCCCGACCACGACTAGCAGCCCCTGTGTATTGGACAAATCTAATTCCAACCTCAGACCCGCTATCCCGTTAAATATGTCATCATAATCCAATATGCAATACCAATATCCAAATAAATCATACAAAACGAAAACACAGATTATAGAGAAGTCCGGTTACCTGATAGTGAGATATTCAAATATAATTGCAAGGACAATCCGAACTCACTGCGACGTAGTCGGAATTCAAATCGAGCACACAATCGAATGATAATCTATTCTCTTGTTTTCTAACTTATAAATTTGTTTGATTTTTCGTTCTCCGATCGATGAGAGAATGATAGACAGAGAGACATAGGAACGGGGTTATAAAGGGATTATTAGGTGTGGGCGGGTTATTAGAGGATCATGATGCAATCCGAGAAGGTTTTAATCAGAGGGGTGCAATGCGAGCCACGCACACATGCAACTTTTGATTATAACAGTTATATAACTTATTGTAATTACACAATATAGAATAACGTACAAATAAAGATGTACACATGAATATATTTAAGAAAAATATATATTCAGACGATGAGACGATGATATGAATGGTAGCTATGTAGTATATTTTGACAATATTAAAATAATAATGAAAATAGTTGTGATATATAATTATTGCGGATATTTGAGATATTTGATAAAATAGTTCAAAATTAATATAAATACGGACAAATACATGAATTAAGAAAAAAATAATAATTTTATGATTTCTTTTCTCTTGGTTATATTTAAGATAATTTATAAAAAAAATTCCAACAGTGACATATATAACGTTTTGAACATTATAATTAAATTTTTTTTTAAACATAATTAGCAGTAACTTAATTTCTCGGGATGTTACATTTTGACCGCTCCTTGCTATTGTTAGGATCAAATTCTTCTGTGAATTTCTCTCCAAAGAGGACAAATTGATTTTAGGGATATATAATAAATGATAGAAACGACAGATGGTTAATGTTACTTCACATTTTTTAAATGCTGAAATAATAAATTAAGTAGTAATTATAATTATTTTCTCTAATATCTTATTCTAAATAACAGTAAATGAAATGACATTTTGCTCATATATAACAATAATAAGTACATCACACAATTATAATGAATTATGGTTGTTTGGCATTTTCTACCAAAAAATTATTCATGCAATTCGTTCCCCATAATATATCGTCCAAATTAACGTCCCACACAACATGCAAAAAGGCACGTTATTTTGAGAAAAAAAAAAATATCTTGACTTCACCTGTTAAATGTCCATTTTTATTTTCTAGTAGTTTCTAATAATTGTTCTTTTCAAGAGAGATATTTCTTAAAAAAAAGGGTGAGGTTTAGCCAACCTAAATAAATTTAATGTTCATAAAAATCTTTATTCGAATTTCAAACTCACAATTTTTCTTACAAAAGGTGTTGTTGTTTTTTACTAAATCAAATGTTGGTTTTTAAGAGATATATTGTTCCACTAATTTTGTTTTTTTTGACAAGAGTGGGATACCCACCGGTTTCATTTATGAAACTTAAAAAATATTGGGTTACAAAAGCAGTGATTTGATACAGAAGCTCTGAAACAAACTAAACAACATATAACAACATAGAGACTAACACATAACAACATATAATGGACTAAACAGACAAGAATACAACTAAACATAGATAAGTAGACTAATAGACTAAATGACAATGACAGCATCAATAGTTGAAGAAAGATGTTAATTGATTTTTATACATACTTACAAAAAAATATGTGTAATTATGTGTTTTAAAATATTAAACTAGTTGTTCTTAACAAAAAAATTTTTTTACTAAAAATTGGAGGTCAAGATATCAAATTATTTTATATCCACAAATGATTGCTCCTTTCGAATTTTGAACCTAGAACCTTCCACACAGAGAGCATTATTTTTGTCACTAGATTAAAAACTGATTCTAACAAAAATAAATGTAAGTAAATACTTAACTACCTTTTTAATTTAGGACTCAGATAACTGTCCCCGCATCCCCATCCCCCCATATCTCCCCACTAAAAGATAAAAAATCTGGTTCAAACAGTTTGGGTATTTAAAATTTTATCAGTATTTAACATATATCCGTAAAGTATTTACAGTGTATCGAACAAGTATTTAACTCTATTCATTGGAGTATTAACCGTCTGTCCAACAGCGAAGCAATCTCTGTCCTCACAAAAAATTAATATATCTGTCCCTGCGTCCCCGCACTAAAAGACAAAAAAAAAATAGGTTCCGACATTTGATGGTTTAAATTTCCTTCAGTATTTAACTTTAATCTTTAATGTATTAATAGTGCATCGAAGAAGTATTTAACTCTATTCATTGGAATATTAACCGTCGCGTCCAACAGCGACACAATCTGTCCTCCAAAAAATGACAAACTAATTCGATATCATTCCCGCGTCCCGCACATCAGTATTTAACTTTACGAATGTTAGTATTTAACATTATGAATGTTAGTATATATCTTTAAAGTCAAAAGTATTAATCTCTAAAATTATAAATAAGTTGCATGGATTCTATTTACCATCATATATCTTAGTATTTAACTTTATACACATCAGTATTTAACTTTAAGAATGTTAGTATTTAACTTTAGGAGAGTTAGTATTTAAGAGGAGATGGGAATGGGAGGTTCTATATAATTATTCTTAACAATTAGAGATAGTGATAATAATGTCTAACATATATTAGTATCAATCTGTAAATATTGTCCCCGCACCACCATCCCCCCATATCCTCCTACTAAGACAAAAAAAATTAGTTACCAACAATTTGATGGTTTAAATTTCCTACAGTATTTAACTTCAATCTTTAATGTATTTACCGTGCATCGATCTAGTATTTAATTTCGTTCATTGTAGTAATAATCATGGCGTCTAACAGCAAAAAATATTGTCCCCCATATCTCCCACTAAAAGAAAAAAAAATAGATTAGTCAGCGACTTTTCTTTTAGGAGACTGCGGGGATGAAGAGGGGATGCGGGGATGAAGGGAGGATGGAAAGGGAGGTTCTATATAATTATTCTTTAATTTATGCCTCAAGACGGTCTGGTGATTATATAAAAGTGTAATAATAGCCTGTCAAGTGAGTAGTGACCTACGTATCGGCTGTTTTATATTAGTTGATTTTTTTAATGTTTCTAAAAATATTAAACTAGAATTTGGATGTTTAATACTTTAAAAAATCCCAAACAACCATAATTTACTTCCTTGGACAAATATGTTTAATTTTTTTTTCTTTGGTGAATATATAATAGTGATGACTTCCTTTGGCAAATAAAATTTACTCGAGTAGAACTAGAGTGCTCTCAAGTTCACCAAGTTTTTTTGTGAACTCAACTCTAAAAATCTATCAGATTGACTTCAAATAATGAATCTGAACCGTTGAAGCTCTTCTACTTTGTGAGTGATGCATCTACATACAAAAAAAGTTAAACTTTCTAATTAATTTAGGATTTCAATTTCCTGAAGTTTTATTGTTTTGCTTTGATATTCTCAATCAACCTATTAATTATTTATTTGATGCTAATGGTAATTGCTTTCTTACTACACAATTAATTCAAATTATCTAGTTAAGGCTAAATAGCAGTACTGATAAAGAAAAATATAATTATAAATATATAAGATAGCATGTATACTTCAACAAAAAAAAAAATGTCCTTCATGATCAGGACAATTTCATAATTAATGTTACAAAACAACAAAAACAAAAATAAAATACAAGTTATACATGGAAATTTCCAGCCTCACATTCAAAGGCCTCATAAAAGAATAAATAAAACCTAGTACTTAAAAGCAGCTCAAAATTCACAGGACATGGAAATCCTTCAAAAGCATTTAAAAACAACAAAAAGCATATCAAAATCAATCAATACTTGTAATCCTTGACATGGAGGCTCTCTGAAACACCTTCACCGCCACCCGCATCACCGGCATATTTCCCGAGTGTAGCCTCTGAGTTTGCCTTGCAACGTGCGAAGAATGCCACACGTGCCTTCTCTACATTCTCCACCTTACCGGCCCACGCCTTGAGCGTGCTCTGCTGAAGTGCACGGCCGAACGAGAAAGTGAGAGACCACGGCTTCTTCCCCTCAAACTTGTTCATTGCATTCAAATTCAGTGTTGCCTCCTCCTCGCTCTGACCGCCAGAGAGAAAAACAATTGCCGGTACGGCAGGCGGTACGGTTCTCTGCAGTGACCGGACGGTATACTCGGCAATCACCTCGTTTTTCACCTTGGAGGCATCAGAACCCGGTGTGACCATGTTGGGTTTCAAAAGAGTTCCTTCTAGAAGGACGCGTTGGTCATTGAGTGCCTTGTAACATGCAGCCAACACAATTTCAGTGACGTAAGCACATCGGTCGATGTCGTGGGGCCCGTCAACAAGGATTTCGGGTTCGACAATCGGCACAAGGCCGTTCTCTTGGCAAATAATGGCATAACGAGCCAAGCCTTGTGCATTGAGATCAATTGAGAGCCGTGAAGGTTCGTTCGGGCCGATCTTGAGCACAGCACGCCACTTGGCGAACCGGGCTCCTGCCTCATAGTATTTTTGACAGCGTTTTGAGAGGCCGTCATGGCCTTGAGTGGTGGTTTCGCCGTTTGTACCGGCAATCTCAATGGTACCACTATCAACCTTAATTCCCGGTAGAGCACCGCCTTCTTTAAGCACATCAACAAAAGGTTTCCCATCTTTGGTCTTTTGGTAGAGCGTTTCCTCATAGAGAATGACGCCGCTTATGTATTGGAGGGCGCCGGGCGTGCAAAAGAGTAGCTCACGCAAAGCCCGGCGGTTCTCCTCATTGTTCTCTACGTTGATGCTTGAGAGACGTTTCCCGATCGTGCCGGTTGATTCATCGGCTGCTAAGATTCCCTTGCCCTGTGTACCGATGTACGCCGCATTCTTCATTAGCTCATCTACATTGATAGTTACATTAATGAACTACACAACAATAAGAATTCAACAATAAATTATTGAGAACTTGTGTCAAAAAAGTGAATCCATCACTTGAGCACTTCCATTAAAACAAAAAAAGAATTTAATTGAAACAACTATTAATTTGTAAAAAAAAAAAATTACCAGCATACTTTCCACGGTAGGCAGACATTGTGTTTGAGAAGTAAAAAGGTACAAAAAAAGAGATAAAATAAAAGAATTTTTCCAAGATTTAATGAAATCGACGAAGAAGCAGATACGATTTTGCATCTATATATAGCCTGAAATGGCATGTCATGGAAAATCTGTCATGCTCACGGCCTCACCTTGGATTTCCTATTTTTGTGGATATGTAAGGGTCTCCGTTATGTTCTCTCGTCAATAATTCAAAAAAAAAAATGTTTAAAATTAGTAATGGTAAAATAATACCGTTGCATGAGATGGTTTCAGAAGACTGTTGGGAATAGGTCCGATGCCCTTTGGACCACATCTCGTCCAAAGGATTTGTTAATCGTCCGATTGAGTGATAAGATAATAATAGAGAATTACTTTTATGTCATCTAAATCAAAGAAGGAAACTATTTGTTTCCTGTTTGAACACCAACACGAACATCAATAAATGGAGGTTTCCATTACCTTTTGAATTCTCTTTTTTATAATAAAAACAAATGTTAATCTGACAATTTTATTTCAAAAGTAAATAAATAAAAATATAAAGATGGAATCATGGAAATAACAAATAAAGATTTAACTTGTGCAATTGGTTGTTCCTTATTCTTTCAGCAATTAACAAGTATTTAAATATATACTTGAATAATTTTGTACTTCAATATGTTTATAAATAAGGATGAAATTGATTTAATTTTTTTCAAAAAAAATAAATATATTAAACAAATTGATGTCAGTGAGAACTTGAAAGATCCATTAAATTACAAAATAAATTAAATATTTTCAATAAAAATTTTGTTCTCTTGAATAAGAGTACTACACATATCCAGTTTTCAAAGAACTGAAGTACAATAAACAAAAAATAAATGCTGGCTCTCCGTACAAGGATTGTAAAATTATGTATTTCTTTCTATATCGGTTCAATCACTAAATCAAACCATATTAAAGACCCTTTGGACAGAAGATCAGTCCAAAGGGCATCGGACATGCTCCCAACCCTTCAGAAGAGTAGAGAGAGAGAGAGAGGGAGGGAGATCAACCTAGTTTTAAATTTAATTATTTGTATAAGAAAAGAAATTCAGATTCCGGGTGTTGAGTTGTTATTTTCTTCATATTTTACTTTGCAATAATGTTTGGAGAACTTATTGATTTGCATTTTACTAATACCTCAACTTGTTTTCACATTCTTCAAATTTCTTCAAAGCTTTTGGAACGGAAATGAACTTCTATTACGTACATATTGGTTTGTAACATTGATTATTATTTTTTGTTTATAAATATGAACAGTTCAACATGATTTCATATAAATATATGTTTGTATATCAATTTACCATTTGTTTGGATAGATAGTAATCAACTTGATCTAAACTATTCAAAAGTAGTGATTTTCTACTATCTAAAAAGATAGTAAAAAAATAATAAAAAAATGTACAATTTTTATATGAAGAGCACGGTAAACGGCTCAAAGTGACTGTTTAAATTTTAAAAACAAAAATATCAATTCAAAGTACGAACCAACTGTAAAACTTTTAGAGTTAATTTTGTGCAAAATCACTCAGAATAACCTCACCAAATTTATCAATTTAAGATACCTGGTGATACAGCTTTTTCTATTTAAATTTTATGTTTGGCTACCCTTTAAAAATTGTGAAAGAAGTAAAAGAAAGTATTTTCACAACAGTCCTTTTAGAATTGGAGGTAGCAGCACTAAACATGAAATAAATGGTGCAATTAAAAAACACGGCTAATTAGAACAACAGTAAAACTATGATTTATGCCATCGGCCAAGGGCTTCTCCAACCTTAACTTTATCACCATTTCTGACAGAGAATTCAAAATTTGAAATTGCTTGGCCATTGCGCATTCCCGAAACAGGCGCTTGAAACACAAGAATCACTGTGGATCCCATGTAAAATGCCGCTACCTGAGAGAATTTCCAACAAAATGTTATTTAGAAACCAATAACAAATTTGTGGAGATTGATAACCACAGAATATTACAAATCAAGTTACCTTCAGTAGTAAATCCTTAACCAAAGGTTCCACTGAGGTTTTAAGTAAGGCTAAACTACACTATTGATGACTGATTGGGGATAATTTGAGCATAAATTATGACAGCTGCAGATTGAGTGAGGCTACAGTACTATGCATAGCACACATCGGTCCGTACTATGGATTCATATCTCCATTTTTTTAAAGTCCAAATAGTTGATCTGAACTGTTCAATATGGTATCCATATGAAAATGTACTTAATTATCAATTTTCACATTTTTTAGAATTTTTTTACTATTTGTTTAGATAGGTATAAAATCGCTTGATCTAAAGATTCTGGACCATAAAAAAATAGTGATGTTTCTACCTATCTAAAAAAATAGTAAAAATTCCTAAAAAATGGAAAATTTGGCATCCAAGTACATTTTCATTTGGAAATAATGTCGTGCAGTTTGGATCGACAATTTGAACTTTGAAAATGAAAAAATATAAATCCATAATACAGACCGATATGCGCTATGCATAGTACCGTAGTCTCACTCGCTGCACATTTGTTCAAAATTTGAATTAAACCACAGTTTTCATGCTTTCTACCGGTATATACCAGGCAAGTTTTGGGACAACAATCCCACTTGCAATCCTTCATTAAGACAATAACTAACCTCTTCACCCTTCTTTACCACCACACCAGTACCGCCTGGTTCATATATGCGCTCATCCGGGCGCTCTGATGGTACCAACTTAGCTGTTGGTTTGTTCGTCTGTAGCTCCGGTTCAATAAATAACTAAGAGAAAATGAAACAAAAAGGTTTATGCATTGATAGAAAAAACAGTTAACCGACCAGTACAGTGCTGAAATTGGGCAAGTCATTTTGGATAGGGGTGTTCAAACAATTGGTTCAGTTAAAACTGATTAAAATAGTCAAACCAAAATTTTATTCGGTTTTCAAAATCTAACCGAACCAACCAAATTAAACTTGTCAACCTAATAAAAACGAGTAAACTGCGGTTCGTTTGATTGAACAGAAATATGAGAGATTAAATTTCAAAAGGTCAAATCTTAAAACATACACAAATACATAATAATCATACAAATAAATATCAAGATATATATCAGTCGAACTGAAATAAGAGAGCTTAAACCGAAGCAAATATAAAAAACAAAGTAATTCAAGTAAACATCAAGTAAATTTCGGTTTGTTTGTTTGAACCAAAATAAGAGAGATTAAACAGAACCAAATTTAAAAAACCGAAGTAATTCAAAAATTCAACCAAACCAAACCATTTTTTCCAAAATTTGTCAGTTCGGTTGAAAACCAAATAGACCGGATCCAATGAACGCCCGTAATCTTGGACCAAATATAACTAGAAAGTAAAGAAGGTAAAGACTAACTCTGATGGATCCAACATTAGTTGCACCTACAGCCGCTAGTGCTATAAAACCTTCCTTCCATTCCCCTTCCAGTACCACCTATCAAATATATACATCAGCAAAAAGTAAATTGTTTTAAAAAAAAAAATAGATTCCTTGACATTATAATAACTTCTATCCTATGTATTTCAACAAGTCATTTGACTTTGTTAAGGCACCTATTCTCAAGTCCAGTTAATGTGTATTAATTAATACTTCTAAATTTCTGGTAATTATAAGAATATGAAGCATGTAGTACTATATAAGATATTACTTACCCTTTCATTTTCAATGTATAAGTTCCTAATTGTTTGTACAGCACGTTCATGCTGAGGGAAAAGGCGGCCTATTAAAAAAAAAGATCAGAAATTTGATATATAATTATTTTTTAGAAAAAAAAATTAATATTTGTGCAGTATCGACCATGATTGGTGCTATCTCTCCCATCATCTCGTAAACCTTAATTATTCTGATACTCCTGATAACTTACAAGAATGTATTTGATACAGTTCAGGTATGGAACTGCCTAAACAGAGGAAATTAAGGCTAGGTCAGGTTCAATTGACACAAAATTGATGAAATTTAAAATGACGCTCAGAAAAGACTTAATTTGGGGTTGATTGAATAATTTTGGGATTACTTGACCAAAGTGCATCACTAATTTTGCATACCAGAGAAATGTCGTCGCCTTAAGATATTCCAATCAACCGGCGAATGTACTCTGTGGTAATCCCCTGGCTTCAAATATATCACACAATAAAATATGCCCCTCTTAGGCCTGAAAAGAAAACACATGCATATAGATGCATGAACAGAGAGGAGTTAGTTTGAGCATTTGGAGAGCAACAAATAAGGGGGAATTTCGTCTTTTACCCTTCTAAATTTCAAAAACTCACAAATTTACCCAATTTATTGACATTTCTATTAAGACTCGTTTTAAATTTATAAGTACCCATTTTACCCTTTATTAGAAAATAAAAATATGTAGTCAGTGTAAAAAAATGTTCCATCTTCTAACTGATCAGTTCCCGAGGACAAACATTCCGTATTTTCTTCATATTATGAATTATAGAAGGGGGAAATACATAATTTCAAGGTTTTTGAGGGGTATACATGAAATTCAGAAAAAATTCAAGCTTTCCAATGCTTTGCATTAGAGAACACAAAAGTTTTTCAAAATAATTACCGCATTGACATGGGGTTTTGCCTCTTTGGAGAAGCCAATGATACACGCCACCATGATTTCGCTTCGGGAACATCAACTACACCACTAAGATCTTCCTCAGATTTCTCCTCCTCTAAGTCATTTATGTGAAGGTTTGAATTTGTGCCGAGAAGAGATGAGACGGAATATGAGAAGCCTTTGACTTGGTCAATCAAGGCACCTGGACCTCTTATCTCTCCAATCCGTAATATCTTGCCGTCAACTGGACTTGCCTGTTTGCATAAATATAAATGCTTTGGAGGTTCATAAATATACATGATGCATTACAAAACATTGCTTTCTCGTGAGTTCTTTCTATGTTACTCTTATATTTTATTTTCTCACTGATGTTCACAATGAACTGTTTACAGCTAAGTCTAGCCACCAAAGTTATTTTTTTCTTTACCATATAAATAGTATTTTCTCTATGCACATAGGAAGATTATTTAAGAAAATTTATAAACCACACCAAACATCTTTGGTCAAGCTCAATTGTTCTGAAATATTTGCAAAATGGACAGAAGTATACACCGCTATTGTTGAAAAATTTTCCCCAATTTTTAAACTGCTATTTATTACTCTTATAGCGCATTTAATCTGATTTCATATATGTGTCACTTGGTTCTTTTCTCAATTGAAAATATTTATCATGAAACTTATAATTAGGAATGGAAAAGCTTCACATAAGAAGAATGACAATGGTATGTGCCTAACATGTTCATCAAATAAGATAGACAATTCTATTTCTTTTCCCTTGATTAAAAGAAAAATAGATACAATTTATGGTTACCAGTTACCAGACAATTTGGGTCTGTGTCAATTGGTCGGGAACCCTCTTTGAGTTTGCGAACAAAAAACTCCTGTAATGATGCGTAATTTTCAAGTGGCAGCGCTGCCTCTTCCAAATCTACATTACAAAAAAAATCACAAACAAACCTGCTGCATGAAAAGATTCTCTTTGAATTTTCAGAGAGGAAAAGAAGAGAAATTAAACACTCTAGCCATCAATTTTACAGACCTTAATATATATAAAATGCTTTATATTGTAGAAGATCCATTGCTTGAGCTATATTAAGTATTCATTTCTTACCAGCACATGATATATAATAAAAAAATATAGATATAATCATGTCGGTCAATGCTCAACCCATTCAATAACTTGTGTCTACAAGGGTGGAGCCAGGAAATGTGATAGGATAGGACATACTTTTCCATTTTTTTTCTGAAAAGAACATAGTAACATAAGCATATTTTGATAATTCATACATCTCAACATGATAGGTGAGATAATGTTCTTATAAATAAAATAAACAACAAACAGTAATAATAGAAGTACCTGAATGAAAAGCACGGGCCCATGCTTTGTAGACAGTGGGACGCAAAAATACTGGGATTTGCTGCAGAGAAATAAAACAAAATATATAAGATGGGAAATAAAACGAAGTCCTAAATATAACATTATAAGAAGAGGATATATACACACCATTTCCATCAAGTGCCCCCAAAATCTTGACATAGAGCGCAAAGGTAGAAGTTTCATGAAAGATGCCTGTGCTTTAATTCATCAGCAAGCCACTATGTATAATTACAAAGTTTGATAAAAAATATACAAAGTTAAAAAAAAAATTGTCCGAACAATTCATCACCTTCACATCAGGTGAAAACTCGGGTTCAATGCCTTTCTCCTTTCTATCCTCGACCTTTCCAAATAAGATGCAAAGCATAGAAAAACATGTATTAAGAAAAAAGGAAATGCAGGACAATGTGAATATGTCAGACACAAATTTACTGGGACAGTGACATTCCTACACTACCAAAGAGACTATACTATAACAGCACGCAAAATGCAATATCATGCTAATTTATTAGGGCTTGGACTATTCAAATAGAAATCTGGTAACATAAGCACACTTGTAATCATCCCTAATTTAGGTTCTACGGAGGGTTTGTTTCTGTTCTTCGGCTAACAATTCCTGCTAGAAGTTTGATCCCAATAATGATTAGCAAAGAAAAAGGTAGAAAATTGCCCCCAAAAAAAGTAACAACAAAATGTAGTGTTCAATTGAGTCTTTTCTTTTCATCAGTTTTTGTTATAGTCATCAAATTTATCAGAAAAAAATGGTCCCAACTGATACGTAGACGCCAAAAATTAGGATGATGCAAGTCAAAATTGACTGGTACACTATTGAAAAAACGGTACGGATTTAATTAGTTAGTGAGTGCATTAGGGATGGAGAAAATGCACACTTTTTTATCATCATAGAGACGTCGTGCATGAAGAATACCAAGCATAAGCATAGTAGCCACTGTCGCACCTGGTACTAAAAACTTGTTTCCTGACATAACATAGCTTCAATATTACAAATGGACCTAGTATATAATAACATAAATAACTATAAACCCGGGCTTGATTCCAGTTACAGGGATTTAAATCTACAATAATGATCCATGAAGTTTAATATCAGTACCAGAACAAAGTTTTGAGTGAGGCTATGTACTATGCATAGTGCAGATTGGTCCGTACTATGAATTAATATCTTTGTTTCAAAGTTTAAATAGTCAATCTGAACCGTTCAACATGATCTCCATCTGAAAATGTACTAGCAAACTAAATTTTACAATTTTTAGAATTTTTTTACTATTTTTAGATAGGTAGAAAATCACTTCAAAAAATTTAGATCAAGTGATTTTATACCTATCTAAGAAAATAGTAAAAAAATTCTAAAATATGTAAAATTTGATGCTACAAGTACCATAGCCTCACTACTAGTACCAGAACAAGGTTTTAAGTGTGATATTGAAGTATTTTTTTTTTCCTAAAAACAATAAATAGTAAATTTATATAACTAATAGCTCGAACTTATCCTTAATAAAAACTAACGGGACTAAAAGGAGAAACTACCTGATCCAGCACCACCACCAGCGCCGCCAGAGGTGGAGGCGAAGTGGAAGGAAGGAGGTGGAGAGTGAAAAGGACGAGACAGAAACAGTGAGGTTTCCCGGAGAAGATCGCCGGAGAAAAGAACCCGCCGGAAATGGCGATGGTCGCAGGGAAGGAGAGGGCACCTTGACGGAACCCTAAAATCCATCTTTTCTCTCTTTCGATTTGGCGCGGAAATGGTTCTCTCCTTTGTACAGAGCAAACGAGTACTGTGACACTGTCTAAGTAAGTTAAAGTGAACCCGTTCCTCCCAGGTACCTGAATCAATGAAATTACAAATTGACGGTCTAGATTAATCCTAGCCGGGCCAATCTCAATCCGGTTCTTTAAAAACTGTGGGAGATCCGTTTTGAGATTCATGCTAAGTTAAAATAACTAATCTGAACCGTCCATTTGTAATTTTCTGAGTCAGGTACCTGAGAGAATACCAATTTAATTTTTTTTTTTTGAATAAAGGATACCAATTTAGTTGGATTCGTATCCTCTGAGATATCTCAAAATTTGCGTTTTTTTAGAATATCTCAATCGTTCAAATACATTCTGCACGAATCTCAAAGCTTGAATAATAATGGCCCCCTACGGTTCCCCGAATAGGCACCGGACACGTCGGTCACGCAAAAATTGAGATATCTTAGAGGATGCGAACCCAATTTAGTTGAGGTATACTTCGCTTGTTCGACCAGATGTCAGGTACCTAGGGGCTAAAAGAGAATTCATAGGGTAAATATTTTAACAGAGTATTTCTGGTTTCATACAGAGAGAATCATATGCGCTGCTGTTTTCATTATAGAGTCCATGCGCTGCATTAAGTCTAACTAGTTCTGTGCAAAACTTAACACAAATTTTGTGTATGAATCTGGACCATGAGATCTGTTTAGCACGAATATTAAAGGGTCCCGGCGCATTCCACCTCGGGCCCGATCGGCCCAGATTCTGATCGGACAGTCTGAATCTAAATTCAAGAAAATTGAGTTACTTCAGAGGTCCTGACTCGGGCTAAGGAAAGTATCGGGCTTTATTGGGCCATTCAAGATGGGCCCATCTGTCGGAAAATCAATATGCTTATATATTCTGATGATGTTTTTGTATAAAAAAATAGTCTTCAAAGTTCTAACTGATCGTTTTCAAAACTAAATGATTCATTTGTCTACTATTGATGTACACATATTGGCATTTAGACATATATTTGTGTGTGCATAACAAGTATGAAAATAAATCATTTGCTCACAAAATTGACCAATTGGACGGGTTATATATTTATCTTAAACATGTAACATATATTTATTTTTGATAAAAGATAAAATGAGCACTTTATAAATTTAAAATGAGTTATAATAGAAAAAAAAGGGTAAATTTGTGGGTATTTAAAATTTAAAAAGGTAAATATAATATTATGAGATTTAGAAGGGAAAAACGTAATTTTGAGGTTTTCAAGGGGTATATATGAAATTACCCATAACAAAAAAAATTGCACTCTTCCTTTTTTTCAAAATAATACCAACGAGTCAATTAGAGTGACGAAATTTTATGTGAGATATTGTTTTTCATGGGTCATACAAAAATAAATGATTTGACATAATTAGCAAAACAAGATAATGGTCAGATATAAACCCAATTTGATATGGCAACGTTGCAATATGATAATGATTTTATTCTTAATATAAGATATAAATAGCATTAATTTATAAATGTTGATAATATGGAATACTTTCAAATAAAAGTGAGTTATTCTTGAATGTTAATAATAAAAAGAAGGAATTATTTTTGAATTTTCTTTCAAAATTTATTATTAAAAATTTAATCAAAGGAGATATTTGCAACTATTTAGAAAAGGCAAGAAAATATTTGTTTAGTTTAAAATATAAGTAATTGAGACTCATGTACAATTATAAAGGATCCTTGCATCTTGACTTGACTCAAAATCCGAACTATAAACAATAAATTGCTACAATTAGAACATAATTTTTTCATCGTACTAATTAAAAAATTTGCAGCATAATTTTATCAACGCTTCATAGCTTGATTGATAGCAAATTATAGACAGAATGCACCAAAAATAATTCTGTAATTTATTTAAATTATTAAAAACATACATTATTATTATTAACATGATATGTCCAAATATAACTAATTTTTTATATTATAGCAAGTCCATGATTTTCAATGATCATTAAGGAGAAGACTTGATTGAATAAAATATTTCAAAAAAGAGAATGAAAAATCAAAACTATCTTTGCTAAATGAGTCGAGCCAACTCATGAACTTTGAGCCGGATTTTTTCCTTCATATTTAATCTGAGTCCGAGTTAAATCTTTAATGAAGGTTGATGGAGCTGGGCTGAGTTTTAAATTTTATCCAACTCATTAGAAAGCTTAACCATGTATGAAAAACAAAAGTGTGTAGTTTTTAATAACATCACTCTTCTTCGTGCTGAAAGGAGTAGCAGATGGGTGAAAAACAAAAGTGTGTAGTTTTTAATTGAAAATTAGAAGTGTAAGATTGTGATATATATATTCACTATAAAAATGATTATAGCGATGTCAACTTTGGTAAATTTTCAATTTGTATTATTAATTTTTCATTAGAAAACACATGTAATTGCAATCTTTTATGTCATTTGGCTATTAGCAACATAATACTTTGCTTCTCTAATAATATTGACCTAATATGCAACAATTTTTAGAGTTGGATAAGAATCAATTATATATAGATATAATTACAATTAATTAATCTAAAAAGTAATATAATTACGAGTATATTATATTATGTATGAAAGGAAAAAAAGTATTAAATCTAGAAGATATTCCATATGATTACTGTTAGAATAATATTGATTTTCTCCAATATCATAGCAAGCAAATGTTTGGAAAAAAAAAAGAGCTTCATTGTTGCTAAAACAAAATATATTAGACTATTATATATATTAATTGATTGCATCCCACAAATAATATATTTGTACCATATATTATAGGATTATTTAAAACACTAAAAGGCTCCTTTCTTAAATAATATTATATATGATCAAAATATGTTGTTGTTATGTATCATTCAAATACAATTTTATATAATTGATAATATAAAGGTAAATTCACAATATAATTGTGAGGAGTAATACATTATGAATGATTTCATTCTTCGTGACGAAGTGTGTGTGACTTTGAATTAGTTGTATAATTGACACTTGGCCATTTTTAATTAGTAATTTTTAATAACAACAACTATTTTATAGATGTTTTATTGTTTTGTCGATATATTCCGCCTCCTTATGTCAATAATTTGATACTTTTAAATACAAGCGAATCTTTCAAAGAAATAAATTTGACATTTGATAATAAATTCTATGTTTTGTGTTTTATTTTTCTAGAATTTTAGGTCCTACTATATATGAAATTCCTATATGCTATATTGATCAAAGAAATCTCAACCTAATTAGTTGTCTCTTTCTGATGCTTTTTTCTCATTTTTTTAAGTAAAGTTAGAAGTAAAATTGTTTTTAATATCCACTAGAAAACCTCCAAAAAAAAAATTTCAGTTATATTTTAAAACTTTTAAATGTATTTGCATAGAATATCCAAAAACCGCATGATGCATGCTACCAAAATTAAAATTACATGTTATATGAGATTAAAAAAATACATATCACATATAATTTAGGTTCTAAAGAGCGTGCTATAGCGTTTTCGGACCATGAAAGCTATGACGCTATCAGCGCTCTAGCGTGACATTTCGCACTATAACGGCGCTATTTGAGCATAGCGCTGGTTTTTTAGCCATTCTGCTATGACGCGATAAACGCTATTTAAACCTTTGCATATAACTCTTTCTATGATGCGATACATTTTTTCTCAAAATTTTTTATTTATAACATATTAAAAAAAAAAAATCAAATGATAACTTTTTTTTTCTGAGAATTTCAAAATTTGTCACGTCGGCAAAAAAAAACAGTAGACCTAAAAGGACGTGTCCGCCATTTTATTTGACAGACTCTGTCTGTGGATCCGCCATTTTATTCAGCGGACCTAGTCCTTTTTTTCTCTTCATTGATAGCACATTGTTCCACGTTGCAAAAATGGGTCCTGTTGTCTTCTTGTTTTTAGTTATTATTCTCACAATTGCTCCACGTGTTAGCTGTAACAATAAAAAAAAAAGAAGGTCCGCCGTTTTAATTGGCGAACCCAGTCTGGGGTCGGCTAAATTAAATGACAGACTTTCTCTTTTGTGTCCATGATACCTCCTTATTTTGCCTAGATTACGACCCTAATTTGTACTAAAACCTGTACTTTAAAGCCTATAAATATGGACCTTTTTACTTAATTATCATTAGAATGTGGTACTGCTGTGTTTTGTTTGTCGTTTTGCAGGAAACGGGCGAAATTCTGGGTCTGACACCTCTCCATACGGCCCGTATAGGTGTCCATACGGCCCGTATAGGTCTCCATACGGCCCGTACAAGATCAGCCCAAAACCACATAAGGTTCCATATCAGAGGCAACAATTCTCCAAGACAAGGCACGGGTATACGGTCCGTATAGGATCCTATACGGACCGTACAAGCTATTTCGGAAACCCAGGCTGGAATTGGAAACAGAGACAGCTGGAAGGCTTTCAATACGCGATTTCGGGCATTAAGGGGGATCATTCCAGATCTGAGAGGCATCTTGGATCCATTCTTGGTGCTTGGGAGACAAGGAAGAACTTGGAGAAGAAGAAGAAGAAGTTTTGCAACGGATCTTCGGATTTTCTATTGTTTTTCTATGAACTCTTTCATAACTTTTATTATGCTTTGTTTTGAGAACATGAGTAGCTAAATTTACTGTTTCTAGGGTTAAGATGTAGTTGACGTTTGGTTTTACTTGTATGCTACTTGAATTTGTGTTGAATGCTTAGTTTTTATCTTGTTGTGTAGTATTTTAATTGCTTGGTTTTTGCTTGCTTGAGTTTGATTAGTCATCCCGTTAGATGAATGCGCACGTCTAATTGTTAGGAGCCAAGTCTATCATACTCAACCCAACTAGACCAAGTATATGAGGTAGGTTTTCGGGCCAAGGAGTACTGAAAGGGAAACTTTCCTCGAGGCGAAAGTCCTTGGATACCTTTAGTAAACCGACAAGTAACTTAGATAACTTAGTCCAAAATTACGAAAGTTGAGGGTTAACGAATCTAAGAGGGGAGTAGTTGAGTCCGGTAAATCGGGTTCTAAGCCAAAATTGCGACAGCTGAGGTAAGGGACTTAGATCTGGTCGATGGAAATCCTAGACAAAAGTACCAACACAGAAACAGTAGCTGCAGTATTCACTCAGGGGCCTATACGGACCGTATAGGATTCTATACGGGCCGTATACCCTGGGGCCAGACAGATACGAAATCTGAAACCCTGGAAACCCTTTTTATAATTTGAAAACAACTTTTAATCTTCTTTTAAGCACTTTAATATTGTTATTGATCAGTAGAATTGTTAGAACAACCAACAAATCAACTTTTTCTTACTTCTAGAATTTTAGTCGATCTAAGTAGAGTCTTGTCGTTTTATTCCGTCCCTGTGGATACGATACCCGACTATACCAACGGTAAGACTGTGCACTTGTAGTTTTGACCAGAGGTAGACTCGAGTTTTAAAAGGTACAGCTCGCTGTACTGAAACTTAGGAGTACACCTGTGTGCGAACAGTCCACCATTTCATTTGATGGACGTGGCAGATTTCAAATTTCTTAGAAAAAAAGTGATTATTTGGTTTTTTTTAATATGGTATAAATAAAATTTTCGGTTTTTTTTCCCCATGGATTAGCGTACAGTTTACGTGCAATCTATTAATAATTTAATATTCTCCTCTCGTCACAACAATTATCAAAATAATAAAGGTCACAATTTTTTTAAAATTAGATTGGAGGATTCCAACTAAATCAGACCCGTTGACCACCTCCTCAATTCGTCGAGTGCGTATTTTGGGTCACAGTGTTATTGTGCTTTGAGATTCGTGCATAACGTATTTAAGGTTGAGATATCTCAGAGGATGTATTTGAACGGTTGAGATTTGTTTTGAGATTCGTCGAGTGCCATTGTAAATTTGAAATTTCGTCTGGATTAGTCTGTATTCTAAATTTAAAATTTACGTTACCTTGTCATAATGGGTGAAAAGGTGAATCACAATAGAAAATGCCTATTTTTATATGTAGCATTTAATTTAAACTTATGATATATATCAACAATATCTCGAATCATAACTAAAATATTGTTCTTGACAATGTTGTAGTCATAAAGCAAAATTACTTGTCAGGAAATCAATGGGGCTTGTATATTTTGATTTTGGGATTTGCAAAATAAAAGTTTATAAAATTTTATGAACAATATGTTATGATTTGATTCGTACATTTTAGAAAAGAATAAAAACTGATGAAATTATTTTAATGTGTTCATTATATATTATTTTTTTTGACAGCTCCGACTTTATACTAAATTAAGTCGAAAACAACATAATTTAGAATAAAGTCAATCAGTCAAAAATTGATGAAATTATTTTAATGTATTCATTATATTATTATTTTGATAGCTCAACTTTATAATAGATTAAGTCAAAAATTATAGATTTGACATGTAATTAATACACATCAACCGTGAAATAAATTGATATCAACAACTTTAATTCGTTATTTGAAATTATTCAAATAGATTTTAAAGTTAATCTTATAAAAAAAACTTAGTGAGCCTAAGGACCATCCAAGTAATATTTCACTAATAGGTCATGTTAATAACAAATTTATTTGACAAAACAAACAATTTCATAAAACGTCCATCAAACTCATAAATATCACATTACCTATGTTTTTAATCTCTATATAACTATATTTATTTTCACTCATTTATCTTCATAAAATGCATATGTTTTCGTTCTTCTTTCCACATTGAATAAATATTTGTTTAGTGTGCATAAAATTCAAAGAACACTTAAAGCGATACATTCTTTGTGCATTCCTATGTAGAAACTTTCTTATAACTTATCTTATTATTTTCATCGTACATGTTTTTATCATTCCAAAAGAGATTATTTTATGGACTTGTTTTATTTTAAAGATATTATTTTTTTATTTTATAGATGATTTTCTTTATGAAGCGAAGTATGAAAAGCACCTGAAGTTTTTTTATTTACTGCCTCAAAATTTTATAATTCGTACTTTACCACTTCTTCAATCAAAATTCAGAAGTTGTGATGCGCGCAAATCTAATCTGTGCACCATTTTGTTGCACATACTGGATTTGCACACCAAAGATTTTTTTTTTGCTGAATTATTAACTGAAACAGAACATGAAAAAATAAATAAATGGTGGGCAGACTAGTATGCACGTCGATCTGCCTGCGTGCTAGTTTTTGAATTTTAATCCAAACCGTGGTAAAATGCGAATTATAAAATTTTGAGATGGTAACTAAAAAATTTCGGAAAAAATAGATATAGTTAATAATTATTTTTATTGTTTAGATAGGTTTTGATAAATTTGGTATATTTAAAAAAAAATATCTTTATCAACAAAGTGTTTAATTACGGTTTAGTTTTATCAATGTTTGATAGGTAGAATAATGATAATCAAATCATCACCGAAATGCATACAAAATAATCATGTAATTTATGTAAACTATTGAAAACATATATAATTATCAACATTATAGGCTCAAATATAAGTTCTATAACTAATTTTTGGAGAAGAACATATCCAACACGTTGATTGTGATATGAGATTTTAATTAAAAAATACACCAAGAAATAGAAACATGATTATTATAATGATACTCTCGATTGTTTCTTTCAATTCGTGTTTGAATATTATAATGAAAGACATGCACGACTGAAATATGCTTATTGGTCTCTTTGCATAATGATATGTAGTTCTCTATTATTGACTGGATATAAAACAAATTAAAAAAATTAGTGAAAAATCAATTATGTATAAATGTAATTATAAGAATTTAATTTAAAAATTAATATAGTTATGAGATATATTATATGCAAGAGAAAAGAATAATAAATTTTATAAGATATGTTATATGATTACCATTAAAATAGTGTTGATTTTCTCCATTATCTAAATATCCTGATGTTTAAAAAGAATTAAATTTTTACTTAAACTCAATCTTTAGATCATTCTATATTTTATTTATTGAGTAGAAATTGGACATTCTATATTTTATTTGATTGCATTCAACAAATAGCATATTTATACAATGTATTATAGTTTTTTTTTTTTATATATAATTCTAATTCACGATGCACTTGTGAGAGAATACATTATGCATGATCCCATCAAATAAAACGTGACGGAATTATTTGACTTTGGATTGGTGGTATAATCGGCATTTTACTATTTTTAATTATTATTTCTTAATAATGATAGCTTTATAAATTGTTTTGTTGTTTTGTTCATATATTCCGTCTTCTTGTGTCAATAAATTTGATACTTAATTTTAAATTAAAGCCGAGTGTTTATTCGTTTTAAAGAATAAATTTGACATTAATTTGTAAAAAATACATTTTATATTTTATATTTATTTATTTTTCCTATAATTTTAGAAGGGACTAATATACGTACTATTTTGACCAAAAGATTCTCAACCTAATTCGTCGTCTCCTTCTCATTCTCCTTTCCCCATTTATTTTTTAATTTTATTCTCTTATATTTTCAAAATTTTAAGTGTATTTGCATAAGAGGAGGGTTCAAATGTACTTTTTTTTATGCTCCAATACACTTCACATTTTTTTATCTTTATTTTTAAAATCCAAACAGTCGATTCAAACTGCTCAACATTATCTTCATAATAAAATATCCTTGGAGACCAAATTTTATATTTTTAGGAATATTTTTACTATTTTTTTTAGATAGGTAAAAAATTACTATTTTAAGGAGATTCTGGACCATTTGTACATATGAAAATAAATAGTAAAAAAATTCTAAAATATATAAAATTTGGTCTCAAAGTATATTTTATTATAAATATCATGTTGAATAATTCGAATTAATTGTTCAAACTTTAAAAATAAAAATAAAGAATATGAAGCATACTGAAACTCAATAACAGTGCATTTGAACTCCCCTCTTTGCATAAAATATCCAAAAACCGCATGATGCATGCTACCAAAAACCGCGATACATATTTTTCTCCTTGATTATACAATTTGCGTGCAATATATTTAAAAAATAATAAAGGTCACAATTATTATTTTCTTTTGGAATTGGATTGGAGGATTCCAAGGAAGTCAGATCCGTTGACCGCCTCCTCAATTCGTCTAACAGAGTTCGGATCTTCTGTGGCCACCTTGTTTTAATGGAATTTGTATTGTGTGCTACTCAAATTTTGAGTTGAGTTGCTGCTGAATAATTTCTAATGTATGTTTTTAATTGACATAAATATTAACGAAAATTTTGTAAGTTTTCAAATTTATATGTATTAATTTAGATTTCAAACTCAAATTTTACGCTTCCTCATCATATTTAATAACATAATTTTAGAATACTACATATAAAAAAAAATCGATAGGAAATTTGGAATCCGGAACCTCTGCATTAATGTAAAATTTGAGTTTAGATTTAGACCCTTTGATCAGAATTCGAATCAAATCAGTCCACATCTGAAATGCACGAGCCCCCATTAATATTCCTACGGATTATGATCAGATAGTTCAAATCTAAACTCAAATAGTGTGTTAATGCAGAGGATATGAATTCGGAAATTTGTAGGGCTTTCATGTAAAAATAATCTTTGACAAAATGAGACTATTTTTTTCGGCTACAAAAGATCTCCGCTTAGTCTTTAAATGATAATTCAAGTCTTCGAAGTTCGAAAGGTATCAACACAAAAAGGAGAAAATAGAATTTAATAAATAAAAAACAGAGAGTTCAAGTCAAATTTGTACCACCATTTAAATTTAAAAAATGAGCAGTCTCTCTCTATCGCTGTCTAAAAATATTTTATATGAGAGTTATTTCAACGTTTGTATGTACACAATCTTATAATATTCATTTGATTCAATAATTAAATTTCCTTTATAATAATTTGGACCTTCCCTATTTGATATGGTTGGTAGAGATTAAACAATTACATGTTTCGCTTTCATATAATTCAAATATAATACCAAATAATATCTCTAGAAAAAGGCTGTTCTTTGAATCTAGAAAAATTAAGATTCTAAATAGCACGCCATAGCGGTTTCAGATCATAAAATCTACGACGTTATTGATGCTATTGCATGCTATATCGCGCTATATCAGCGCTATATGTCAATAGCGTCATTTTTTTAGCTGCTCCGCTATAACGCGATAATCGTTATTTAAACCTTTGAGAAAAATATTTGTGATATGCACACAATCTTATAATATTCGATTGATTATTATAATTAAATTTCCCTTATAATAATTTGGACCTTCCCTATTTGATATGGTTGGTAGAGACTAAACAATTACATGTTTAGCTTTTATATAATTCAAATATAATACCAAATAATATCTCTATAAAAATGTTGTTCTTTGAATCTAGAAAACATCTCTAAAGGCAAAACAACGGAGCCAACATTTTTCATAGCATTTATGCATGTTTGAGACTAGATCTACAAAATTTGTTACCGTTGCAATTTAACATATAGCCAATTTTTTTTATCGATAGCATCTTAAAAAAAATTAAAGATGTATTAAATCAGAAATATTTTCATTTGTGCCATTTCAGAAGAAGACGATTGGTAGCGTTTCGGACTTGACGAAACACTGAGAATGACAGTGTTTCGTCATATTATAAAATTTTGAAATAGAATTTCTCAAGTATTTCATAGGCAATATGCGAAACGCTAACATAGTTAGCGTTTTGCTACTGTTTTATTGCATATTATCTCGTTTCGGATTTCTGTCTTGAATAAAATATTTATGATTTGATGGCATAATTTTAATTTTTTTTCTTGTGGAATGTTACAGATAATAAAATTGGCATATATAGTATTCTTTACTAATATTCTTCATAACCTTTAAAATATTAATTCAGCTAACAAAAATATAACAATAATCATTATATAAAATGCACTTAATTAATACCGGGTACGGTACACCAACCCACCTTTGGCATAGCACAACTTTTTCTTTGTTTTTCTTGAACTTTGAATTTTGACCTAGAGAAGCTTCTTTGTTGGATACTGTTTTCTCCAACCATTCAATTCAAGAACTTTTTTAGTCACATTTTAAAACAATTTATTTCTCTGTGCAATCCTTCAACCATTCATCTTGTGATTTGATGGAATTATTAAGTTCAATTGGTACATAATAAATCATTCAAATAAATTAGATGATTTATGAACAATAAGCTTAGCGCAGTGGCACGAGCTCTCAGTATATTTTTCGGTTTGTTCACAACTGGTTCAACATCCTTTTGTTATTTAATTTTATTAGTTTTTGACCCATTTGTTATTTTTTTTTTTTTCAATTCAACGCTTGTCGGATACTATGAAAATAAAATGAGTATTAAATTCATTAAATTGAACAATATCGCTATTAAGTTGAATTTTAAAAATAAGTGATGATGCTAGCAAAATAATATCATTATAATCTCTTTTATTATTTTTTGTTGAAAGAGCCATCATTATTTTTGAAGAGGTGCTTTAGTTCCTTTTTAAGAGAATGATTTTAGATCTGACTCCCCTGCTCTTCAAATAGGAGAGCATGACTCTGTTATTTTAAATCTAACCGTTAAATTTTTTATGCACAAATCTCAAAGCAGATGAACAGTTGGATTTAGAATAACATGATTTTGCTCTTCTGAGCAAGCGGAGTCTGATCCATTTAATTAAAGAAAAAAAGGTAATGCATTAATTACATTCCAAATACCTTTTTATAAATGCCAAAGAATCATGTGAATTCTGATGGTTTGAATCATTAAAAATGCAATGATTTGTGTAGCGGGTCATTGCATAGATTTTAAAATAATTTTTGACATAACTTTTTATCAGTAAATGAAAAAACACAATGAGAGAATCATTTGAGCGGGTTATGTACATGTTATAATTCTGACAAGTATAATTTCTGTATAGATATAAATTTTATGATGATTCATAATCATAAAAATAGACAGCACATAGCTTAAGATAATCATTTAGTGGGTCTGAGATGAAATTTCATAAAATTAAATAGAAATTAACTTAAAGCATTTTAATTTCTAAAATTAGTTAAAAACTGTCACGTTAAAATTAGAAATTTTAATTGATAGTTTACTAATAAGAATTCATAATGTTGTCAACAAGAAAATTAGAAAGTGATTAATTTTAAAGGAAATTTACTAATTATGAAATTCTCACACATATCTTTTACATTGAAAATCCCTATCATGCTGAATTAAAAATTAGAATAAAAAAAGTCAAACACAAATACTCCTACGATAGAAATATATAAAACTTATCAACAATAATGAAAATTATTATTGTAATAAAAAATTAACATGAATTATTTTAAGCAAGGGAAGCACAAATTGTCATTTGCTAGAATGATTAACAATATTCAATGAGAAAAGAAGAACAAGCACGGTTCCTTCATGGGACCCACCTCATGAAATGTTTCCAATTATTTATATACACTCCTAAAACCCTCTTTTCATTCATCTCGTTTCATATCTTCTTCTCCAAGCTCTAAATTTTCATTCACTCTCTCTCTCTTTAGACTTTAAAAACCTTTCTCTATCAAAATGTCTGCTTACTGTGGCAAATATGCTGGTACAGTTCATACACCCCATTTTTATATTATTTTTCATTTCTTTTGTTCTCTTAGTTTTGTAAATAATCTATTTTGTGATTTTTTTTAGCATTTAGGATAATAACCTAGAAAATATTGTTTCTAATTTTTGTATTAGATACCAAGTGTAAAATCATCTCTTTGTGTTCTACCAATCAGTAGGTAATGGTGTAGTTGGGAGATCTTTAACAAATTTTCTTGACAAAAATCTCTATAAGTAGTAGTTGTTTTGTGTAGATTTTGTCATCATCATGTCAAAATTTTGAAAATTTCAAGTTTATATCTGTTAATTTGTTATCAAACCTGTACTGGCAAAAATTTATATGGGATCTTTTGGGTATTTGGAATTTATTGATCTATCTTTTCTCCTGTCTTTTGGGCTCATAATTAAATTCTAAGTTTTGGAAATTTTTGTACCGAATCTTTAGGAAAAGATTCTCCCTTTAATTAAAAAAAAAACAGATTTTTCACTTTTGATCCTTATGTTGGCTTTATACAGAATTTAACCTACTATTAGTTACCTAATTATACTGTTGTAGTATTTAATTTTCAAATATTTTTTTCCTTTTTGTTGTTGTCATATTCCTCTTTCCTAATTGTAGCCTTGTTGATTGATTTGTCAGCAGTTGGAATTATTGCCATAATTTATCACAAAAATATTTTTTTAATTATCATGTCAGCTTTTTTAGCTGTTATGCATTTTTGTTGACTTTTTTTTGTAAAGTGACATTTGCTGTTTTCAAATTAATTAATTTTTTTTAACAACTTGGGCGGCTTAGATCTGATCTGGGTAATATTTTATTTTGTAGCTGTCTCTTAGCATAGAATCAAAATCATTATTAAAATAATCCAATTGATATTACCTATGTGTCCTACACTGGTAAAAAATATACTGTATCATGGATTGATTTTTTTCTATTTTCAATAAAAATAATCCAATTGATATTACCTATGTGTCCTACTGGTAAAAAAAATATATTGTATCATGGATTGAATTTTTCTATTTTCAATAAAAATAATCCAATTGATATTACCTATGTCTCCTATACTGGTAAAAAATATACTGTACCATGGATTGATTTCTTCTCTTTTCAATAAAATAATCCAATTGATATTACCTATGTCTCCTATACTGGTAAAAAATATACTGTATCTTGGATTGATTTTTTCTATTGCAATTACCTCATCTCAATATAGACATTAATTACCACATTGATTCACCTCATCTTGGTTCCAACTACAGAGGAGTTGAAGAAGAATGCAACATACATCGGCACACCCGGGAAGGGAATTCTGGCAGCCGACGAGTCGACCGGCACAATCGGCAAGCGCCTTGCGAGCATCAACGTAGAGAACATCGAGGAGAACCGCCGCGGCTTGCGTGAGCTTCTCTTCTTGACACCTGGCGCCCTCGAATGCATCAGTGGCATCATCCTCTATGAGGAGACCCTTTACCAGAAAACCAAGGATGGGAAACTTTTCGTTGATGTGATGAAGGAAAACAACGTCTTGCCGGGAATTAAGGTCGACATGGGCACCATTGCCATCGCCGGTACCGATGGCGAGACCACCACTCAGGTATTTAAATTATTATCTTCTATTTATTGTTTATTGTTTGTTGTGGCTTTGGATTGAGCTTGGGGCTGGTTTGTTGAAATTTGTTTCCTGTGTATTACTACATAGATACTGATTTTTAGAGTGAGATGATCCGGGCCGTTCTTTTAACTTTGCACGAATCTCAAAGCACAAATAATACTGGCCCTTGTGCTATCCCGAATAGGCAACATTTTTGAGTTAATATGAAAATGTAGAGTAGTGGGCCCCACCGTGCGGTACTAAGCTAATTTATACGAGTCCGGTTTGATGTAGAAGGTGTTCAAAAAGTCGGCTCGGTTAAACTTCTATTCGGGTTTTTAAAAATCCAACTAAACCTACTGAATTAAACTTATCAACCGATTAACAACGGAACAAAAAACCCGAAGTAAATTTCGATTTGAACCGAATCCAATGAATAACCCCTAGTTGTAGGTTGTACAATGCCAATTCTAAATAAAATTAAACACTGAATGCAATAAATTTCTATTTGCAGGGACATGATGACCTGGCCAAGCGCTGTGCAAAGTACTACGCTGCCGGTGCCCGTTTTGCCAAGTGGCGTGCTGTCCTCAAGATCGGCCCGAACGAGCCATCTCAGCTTTCCATTGACCTGAACGCCCATGGCCTCGCTCGCTACGCCATCATCTGCCAAGAGAATGGTCTAGTCCCGATCGTCGAGCCCGAGATCCTGGTCGATGGGTCCCATGACATTGACCGCTGTGCTTACGTCACCGAGGTTGTTCTAGCTGCATGCTACAAGGCCCTCAATGACCACCATGTCCTTCTAGAAGGAACTCTTTTGAAACCCAACATGGTCACCCCCGGTTCTGATGCCCCTAAGGTGGCCAACGAGGTAATTGCCGAGTACACCGTCAGAGCATTGCTCAGGACGGTCCCACCGGCCGTACCGGCTGTGGTTTTCCTCTCTGGTGGCCAGAGCGAGGAGGAAGCAACTTTGAATTTGAATGCAATGAACAAGTTGCAGGGAAAGAAGCCGTGGAGTCTCTCGTTCTCATTCGGTCGTGCGCTTCAGCAGAGCACGCTCAAGGCGTGGGCCGGTAAGGAGGAGAATGTGGAGAAGGCACGTGCCGCTTTCCTTGCACGGTGCAAGGCCAACTCTGCAGCAACCCTCGGGACTTACGCCGGTGATGCTGCTGGTGGCGAAGGCGTGTCAGAGAGCCTCCACGTCAAGGATTACAAGTATTGATCGGCATTTGAAATTTTGATGAATTTTAATGTGTTTTCTTAAGTAAAGAGTTGTAATTTTCTTTTTCTCCATCAAAGATGTCATTATTTTTGTGTTTTTTTTTTTTGAGATTAAGTTGTTTTTTAATAAGAGAAATTTGGAATTACTGGTGATATTTTCTACTAGAATTGTTCATCTCATCTCATTAGTCATTAATTGTTTTTTATTTATTTTATTATTCAGGTAGGAATCATAATTTATACCTGGCAAGCTGATTAGAAAAATGAAACAATTGGTAAGTTACAAGTTTGATATTGTGAAGTGTTTGGTAAATATAGTTTACTTTTGTTAGTAATAAAATGTGCTGCCACGTCAGATTAGAAACTGCCAGTCTTTACATAATACCATAGTCTCACTCTAATGAAAATATGCAATTAATATTCTGAATTTCTGATACACCACTTAGCCTTAAATCATGATAAAAATAAATCTTACAACAAACCAATTCAAGCATTTTTTAATCCAAACTCACAGCAAACTCACAGCAAACGTAGGTAGTGACAGTTCTCCTCAATGTTCTCCCCACATTGATGTTCGCTAGGCACTTGCCGATCGTGCCGGTTGATTCATTGGCCGCTAAGATTCCCTTCCCAGGTGTACCGCTGTAAGTTGCATCGTTGCTAGGCGCTTCTCCAATCTGCACTATGCATATTACAATAGCCTCCCTCAAGGTACAATATATTTTACCAGTATAGGATCCATAGGCAATATCAATTATAATTTATTTTAATAATGATTATTATTCTGTGCTAATATATGCACAGCTGCCAAATAAACTATCACCCATATAAGATCTGGAGCCCAAGTTGCCAAAAAACAAAAAGAGGTTAGAAAACAGCAAACGTCCCTTTATTTAAAAGTGACATTTGCAAATAAAATGAAAAAGAGAAAGATACAGCAAATAAATTAGAAGAATGGAATTGAGAATACCCAATATCCAACTGAAATGATACTGGAACCAAAGAGGTACCAGTTAAGAAATACAAGTTTCTAATGACTAGAAAGAATAATTGAACAAAAACAAAAATTACAAAATAATAGAAGCCTAGCTAGTTTAGTATTAACTGTTATCAAATTTACAACTGCAAACTGATGCACATAATTTCTTCCCCAGAAGAACAATAGTCAGACTGGCACTTTTCCACCATAAGCAGCAGCATAAGCTTCGCTGGGCCCAGGCACATCCTTCTCATACGGCACGACATAGAACGAGTATCTGCCTTAAAGAATCAAGGCTACGGCCAAAGCAGTTTGTTTTCCCCAACAATGAAACCATATCTTCATTAGACAATCCATATTCTTTCAGTAAATTTATTCTCGGAAGAATATGCTTGTCAATGAGCAATGCAAACATGAAAAAATTCCTCGAAACAATCTTCAACAAAGCCTTGTTGTTGTTCTCGACAAAATCTCTCCAAAAGAGTAGGCACGTAAGAGTGTCTTTTAATTGAAGTGCAGTCGGGGCTGTATTGGATCAATTGAACCAGTACTTCTCCAGGGATCCCCTTTTCCATCATTTCATGCACCTTTGGTCTTAGGGTCTTATCCGCATTAGATCCCAGAAGAGATGGCCGGAGTGAAACAACAGATTTGATCTGAGTATGGGATAAGCCAGTGTCAGTTAGGAACATTACCACTGCATCAGGCTGTGCCTGGGACTTGATCGCCCTAAGATTACAGTCTGCCGAGACCTTGAGCGCTCGATCGAGAGAGAAGCCAAAGGAGGAGATGAGATAGTAGGCAATAAAAGGCAAGGCGCAGCTGTGGCGAGCCCGGGTGTGTTGAGAACTTAGCGCGGTCGAGAGAGAGAGAGGCAGAAGGGATACGTAGCGGAGAGACAGATAGTAGCGGGTGTATTTCGAGTTTGATAGAGGAATCCGTTAATCAATCGAGAGAAGATTAAATTCTGATCAAAAGGGAGAAGGAGAAATGCGAGTTTAGGGTTTAGGGTTTAGGCCCTAAACCCTAAACCCTGAATCCGTTAATCTATTTCGAGTTTGGTCCGATGGCCATCGGACATCCCCGCTTCCATAAGGTAAACGGTTTTTAAGGCGTTCCTTCCCGAAACCACAGCCAGGGACCCAAAACGAACAGGGAGAAATGCGAAGTCTAACCCTAGCTCCATTGCGATCCCTTCTTCCAGCTTCTTCCTGCCCTCTCTTGTCGGCTGGTCTCCACCTCCTCTTCTTTCGTTCCCCTTTCTCCTCCTCCTCCTCCTCCTCATCACAAGAGAATTCTTGCGATGAAGAGAGCAAATCAGTTAGGATTTCGGTGTGGTGGACTGCGAGGACTGTTCGATCTCAGATGGCGTGAATGCGTACCGGATTTCAAACATAATCCTTTCAGCGCTACGGTCCAATGGCATCCAAGGACCCGTGTCCATTAATGCCTTTGGTAACGTGAACTACGAGATACCGCACGCCACTCAGGAGGCTCTCACCTCCACCGGAATTTGCCTCATTGATGTGTCGGATAGTGAGTTAAAATAATTATTATTATAATAATAATTATTATTCACATGGTAGGGTTAAAAAATTCCTTTTTTGTACCAATCATTCCCCACATTTTTATCTCTCTCTTTAAAGTTCAAACAATCGATCCGAATCGATAAACATGATATTCATATTAAAATATACTTAAATCAAATTTTATATTTTTTAGAATTTTTTTACTATCTAAAGATAATTCAGAAGTATTGATTTTGTAACTATCTCAAAAAATAGTATACAAATTTCAAAAAACATAAAATTTGTTCTCTAAGCATATTTTAATATGAATATCATGTTGAGCGGTTCGGATTGACGGTTTGAACTTCTAAAACGAAAATAAAGACGTGGGGTATGATTCGAGCACAAAACCAATGGTGTGTTATAACCCCACTCTTATAACTATTATTTATACTTTTAATTTTAATATTTGGAAGCCCAATACATTATTCTATATTGGTGAAAGAAAAACCTAACGTCGTGATTTAGTCACGTCACGCGATCTAAATTTATTTTCACGTAATATGATTAAAATGGTGGAGGACAATCACATCATATTACATTAACGTCTTATCATATGACGTTATCAAACATGACGTGACTGATCATGTTTAATTATTTTCTTCAAGTTTAAACTCTTAAGTTAGTTCATAAAAATAATAGCAAACTATACTTAAAAAATAAGAAACTATATTAAATAACAAACTATACTTTAAAAATAACAAATTATATTAAATAAATTTAATAAAAGTAATGTTTAAAAAGTTCACCATGAGCTTAATTTTATTACAATGAATTGCCAACAAAGCCATATTGCCTAGGTGTTAAAATTGCAAAATGACCTTTTTCATTTTTTCAATGATTTTTTGCAACTCCAACAAGGTTTATGGAACTTTAATTTGTGTTGTGCCTAGTAGTAGTTTGAGTTAAATTCCACAGACTCTTTTGTGGATTTTGTCTTTCCAATTCAATATTGACTATTGACAAAAAGAGAATTGCATATGACTTAATTGTATCTCAATGTGATAGGTGGAGAAGAGAAGGATGCAAACGAGTTGCTTATAACCGAGATGAAAAATTGGACCACACATAATCCGCCACCAGCCCATTTCTTCCTCATCTCCAACGATAGTGTTTTTTCAGCCATCCTTCACCGCCTCAGGATGAGTAACTACAATGTTCTTCTCTCCTGCAGTCATAATCAAGTCAAAGCCTCCCTATATAGTGCCTCCACTTTTATGTGGCCATGGATATTGCTTGCCAAAGGAGATGATTTCACCCCCTTGCAATTCAATCATCCTCCTGATGGGATGTATGGGTCATGGTATGGACATCATAAGGGACTCCTCCTTGACCCCTTTGAGGAGGTACAGTAAAAGCGGTATCCCCGCTATTGGTCTTTCACACTCAAATTACACCTTTATGCGGTCATGTTTGGTTGTGGAGTAAAGTTACTCCGGATTAAATTTCTTATTCCGAGCTAAGATAGATTAAAATAATCATGTTGGATTAAAATTTGGTGGACTAAGCTAATAAAGAAAGAGAAAATTATAACATAATGTTATTCTAACCGCAGTATCTCTCTAAGTGGAGTAACTTAATCTGGATTAACTCAAATGTTACTCCTTCAAATTTATTCCTCGTTTGGCTCCTTAAAAGTAGAGTAGAGAGTTTACTCCACCACTTACTCCACAACCAAAAATGACCTAAAAGTAGGAACAAAAAGTAATTTGCCAAGGTGCTATAAAAAAGTTGGTTGCGTGCACAAAAAAAAGCTGGTAGTGGTGCTCTGAACCTAGGACTAATAAAGGAGACCATACAAGTCTGTTTTTCTTTCTTATAATTTAGGATCAGCAAACCTTTTTTTTTTTCAAAAAAAAATTTAGGATGAGAGCATCTCCATCGACTTTGCAAATTGAATTTCTACAGTGCAGTTGCTAATTTTGAAATATTTCGCTAAATGAAATCCTTTCAATGATCCATGCTCACAAAATATTCATCTCCTTTCGTAAATGTATGGGTTGTGAAATTAATTTAATCAATTTTATGACAGCTGAAATAATTTTACACTTATTTCTTGGATGGAGATGCTAATTAACTCACCATATTGCCTCAAATTTCATTCATTTTTAATTGGGAGAATTTGTTATGTGCCACTCAAAAACTTCAAATTTGTCAAAATGCCACTCAAAAAACAATATTTGTCAAAATGTCACCAAAACTCAATCTCTATTTTTTTTTTGCCATTATCCCTATTTTGACTCAATTTATAAATTCTAATATTTCAAAATGACCAAACTGCCCCTGTCAGATTTTTTTTTTTCGAATTTCAAATTTTTTTAAAATTCAAATTTTTTCGAATTTCAAATTTTTCAAATTTCAAATTTTTCCGAATTTCAAATTTTTCGAATTTCAAAATTTTTTGGAAAATCAAATTTTTCGAATTTCAAATTTTTTTCAAAAATCAAAATTTTTTCGAATTTCAAATTTTTCCGTGGCAGCCCCATACTCGGACTCCCCAAATTTTTTAAATTTTTTATGCCACTTCGAGTTTTTTAAAATTTCAAATTTTTTAAAATGTCAAATTTTGAAAATCAAATTTAATCAAATTTATAGATGAAAATCAAATTTAATCAAATTTATAGATGAAAATCAAATTTAATCAAATTTATAGATGAAAATCAAATTTAATCAAATTTATAGATGAAAATCAAATTTAATCAAATTTATAGATGAAAATCAAATTTAATCAAATTTTTTTGGGGAGTTCGAGCCTGGGGCTGCCACGAAAAAATTTGTAAATTTTGAAATTTTGAAGTTTGGAAAAATTTGAAATTCGAAAAAAATTTTATTTTTGAAAAAAATTTGATTTTCCAAAAAAATTTGAAATTCGAAAAAATTTGAAATTTGAAAATTTTGAAATTCGAAAAAATTTGAAATTCGAAAAAAAAAAAATCTGACAGGGGCAGTTTGGTCATTTTGAAATGTTAGAATTTATAAATTGAGTCAAAATAGGGATAATGGCAAAAAAAAAATAGGGATTGAGTTTTAGTGGCATTTTGACAAATATTGTTTTTTGAGTGGCATTTTGACAAATTTGAAGTTTTTGAGTGGCACATAACAAATTCTCCCTTTTTAATTTGTATGGTTGAATTGCTTAGTATGAGACTTAAGCATTCATTCCAAAACCATGTTTTGTATGTATGGTAGTTGTCAACCTATGTATCCAAAACGAATTCAGAGTAGGTCCCATGCCCATCGGACTACTTTAGTTCGATGAATGTAATGACCATTCAATTTGCATTAAGATTCGTGCAAACTACATTAAAACCCGCACAAGTCTGTTTCAATTTCTATGTGCACATATATTGATGCTAATTGTACGGTGATAGAACTAATTAGACCTAAAAGTAGGTCTGATGCCCATCGGACCTACTCCTATCTCATCCAAAATATGACCCAATTAAGTAGCCAAATGACAGATAAACCCCTACTCACAATCACAGGAAGTACTGATGAAGAGAGTTGCGGAGATGAATACTGATTTTACAGATCCCAAGTTGGAAGAGGACAAGATACGCATAGCCTTTCGTACAGCGCTTTGTTACGAGTTCAAATGCAATAAATTCTCCAAGGAGGCCTTTGTGGTGTACTCCAATTCCATGAAAATCATGCCAATTGCTGATATGTTTCCATTGGGAAGAGCACTGAAATTGAAATTATGCACACCAGTCAAAAGAAGCTAACCTTTAATTTTCTATTTATTTTGCATGTCATATATATAGAGATGGGCTACGGTACTTCGCGAAATAAAGCGAGTGTTTTACTTCGCGCTCGTATTTCTATTTTCAAAGTTCAAATAGTTGATCCGAACCGTTAGATGTGATCTCCATATTGAAATGTGCTTGGAGACCAAATTTTATATTTTTTGGAATTTTTTTACTATTTATTAAGCCACTTTGAAAATTTCTGATCCAACGGTTTCACTGTTTGAACAGTGAAACCGTTGGATCAGCGATTTTCAAAGTGGCTTAATAAATAGTAAAAAAATTCCAAAAATTGTAAAATTTGGTCTCCAAGCACAATTTAATATGGAGATCAACTTGAACGGTTCGGATCGACTATTTGAATTTTGAAAATGGAGATACGAGCACGAAGTAAAACACTCGCTTTACTTCGCGAAGTACCGTAGCCCATCTCCATATATATATATATATATATGCAGCTAGCCTTGCAAAGTTTTTTAAAACATTAAATATATATCTGGGAGTGTGAAGATTTTCTTATTTATTTCCTTTGTATTTGTTCTATGTAATATTCAGATTCTTTAGAAGATGCATAATTAATATTGCCTATATTTTCCTAGTCTTAAAAAAAGTTTCCTCTCTTTATTACTCTGCTGCTATAGCTAATAAAAAGCATCATAAACAGAATCTTGTTTGTCATACATAGATCCACCGATTGAAAAATTAAAACTGCACAATTTTGACTTCAAAATTCACAAATTAAAAAGGGCTTCAAAATATCCTATCGTCAGTCAATTTCATCAATACCAGAAAACTAATTTCATAACCCATATAATAACAAAAAAAAATGAATTTTATACCACCTGAAAATATCAAAATATCAGACATAACTGTCCAGGGAGAAATGGAATATAAATGCTACCTTTTAGGATTATCAATATACTCTAGTCTACAGTCTACTTCTAGACATAACTGTCCAGGGAGAAATGCACTTAATTGATACTTAACTGTGACAACATCTAACAATGAGTTTTAAGATATATACATCAATCCAGATTTACATCTAGGCTGAATGCCTCATTATCCAAGGTCGTCACATCTAGACTGCAAGCTTCCATATCTTTTATTTTCTTTCTTTTACTTCTAAACTGAACGCTCATTTGTTACTTAATACAAGCTCTAGTTAGGTAAGTTGAATATCCGACTCAGTACCTTTATTGGACATTTTAATGAACATGTACCTTGCAGAATTGGTGAGATTATTTCATCCAAGACATGAATCACAACATGTTGATGAACTAGAGATTGAAAAAATTTACCAAACAAAAATGACAATCAGCAGTACGGATGGCGTTGCAATTGCAGCTGCGATCGAAGAAGTGAGAATGGTCATTGTGGCGGCCGCAGCCGGTGGGGTCGAGGACAGAGAACACGAAGAGGGTGCAGTCTTCAGAGGCGTCGGAGCAGGTGAAGTTGGAGGATGAGGAGAAACCATTTCGATGGTGGGATTTCTTTGAGCTTTCCCCTTATCTTAGTAAGCGCAGGAAAGAAAGAGTGGAGACGAAGAGGAAGAAACGAGAGGAATTGAAATTCGGATTTCGTTCGGACAGGCAAAATGGGTTTTATTTGAATTCAATCAGATTTGTTAATGAAGCGAAGCAATTGAAATTTAGAATCAAACAGCTTAGACTGTCCATCGAACCGAGTTTGGTCCGATGGACAGTCTATATATCTACCTTATGTTTTGTAGGGTATTCAATCAGACTTGGTATTGGATCAGGGGATGCTACTGCTCGTCTGGTTCAACAAAATAAAAATAATAATATAGATACTACCAACTATATATCTACCTTATGTTTGATGAATTTTAAGACCGTCCGATCTGTTTTAAGATCTATGCACTTTATTTTATATATTTGTGCACAACGTCCAAATTAACGAATTGTAATTAATCAATTAATTATGTGATACTTCAGGACGTTATGAAGTATCACGGCCTAATATCGGCGGAAAAAAAAGCCGGGAAGTTACAGAGCAGCAGTCTTGAAAAAAAGAAGAAAAAACTTATTGTTTGGATCAATGTAGCTATATAACTTCTCGTATGAATGTATGATTGGTACGACAGTCATAGTTGTATATTCTCATATGACAAGGTTAAATTTGTAAATTTTGCTATGTGTGTCATTGATCTTATTAGATCGGGTTTGAAATTTTTAATCTTTGCTATCTACAATACACACATTAAAAGAAATGCATTGTATAAAATTTCAAATATTTTGATATAGTTATCTTGACAGTGAACATTTTTATGTTTACAATTCTTATATTTTATTCTTGATTTGTGAGTGCTTTTTCATTACTATGCATTCTCTTATTTTTAATTTTGTTTGAGGGTTGTATGGTAACAAGTATAAGAAATTAATTTGGTGGTTTATTACTTATTTTTTTGCATATAATTGGTACATTTATTTTTTTCAAGACCGCTAGGCTAGACGTTCGACTTTCTTTTTTTGGCTAGTATCAAGGAGTGGTACTTCATAACTTCCAGGACCGTCATGTAATTAGTTGGTTAATTACAATTCGCTAATCTGTACGTTATGGTCTATAATGTCCTCTGAACGTTATAGACAATCACATTTTTCTTATATATCGAATTTCAGCAAAACCTTTCCTCATTGTCGATATTTATTTATTTTTCTACTAATAAAAATTTGGGGTCTTGAGCCCCTCGATCGAGGATCCGGATCTCCTAATGAACCCAATTATTTTAGTTTAGATACAGACTGTCCAATTCAAATACATGCCAATCCAATCTGAGGTGGAGCGCACGGACCTCTTTAATCTGACGGTCCGTATCTAAACTAAAAAATTGGATTAATTAGGAGATCTAGACATCATAGACTATGGAAAGGGATGTAGGGGCTAGGGGTGCAAACGGGTCGGATATTACCCGACCGTATCCGGATTTTTCGGATTCGGATAATCGGATTCGGATAATTTGCGGATACGGATACGGATATAGAATATGCGGATACGGATACGGATTCGGGTTTAATTTGAGAAGCGGATACGGATACGCCGCATATGTTATGAATTCGGATATCCGTTTTTATGTTCACCCTTCTTTCAACTCTTATGTTTGATTTAAATATTAAAAAGATATCCTATACAGCTGCCAGTGACAGCGCGCCTTTTAGTGGAGAAGATTCCGATTCTTTGAATTTGAAGCATCACCTGTGAGTCTGTGACTTAAAGGGTTTGAGTTGAAGGCTTGAAGGCTTAAAGCGATATTTGCAAATGGGTCAAAGACTTTAATTTATTTATTTTTAAAATAAAAGCATTGATCTGTAGAAAACCGACATGGTCCATCAAAATAAAAAGGGAATATAATCAAAGTTGATGATGAATTTTAATTAAATAGATATATATTATGTAATTATATAACAAGTTAATTATATAAATATTTTTTATTAAAAATCCGAATTATATCCATATTCGTATCCGATAATATCCGATCCGTATCCGTATCCGTTTAATATCCGATCCGTATCCGTATCCGATTAATATCCGATCCGTATCCGTATCCGGGAAAAAAAATAGATACGGATATGGGTTGACCACTATCCGATCCGTATCTGATCCGTTTGCACCCCTAGTAGGGGCAGTTTAGTCATGTTTTGATTAATTTAAACCCTTTATGTCTGTGAAAAAACAAACATCATAGAATATGGAAAAACCATTCACTGGTAATGTATTTTATTTTAAATTTTGATTGTATTTGATTGGTGGAGCATTTAATAGGGAGATAGAGAAAGAGGAGCAACCGAGCAAGTCATTGATAATACACCGTGTGGTCCGTGTCTATGGTTAATCCAATAAACTACAAGATCTTGAATTTATTTATATATATTCAAATATTGCTGAACTGTGCACAGTGCAAGCTCTCTCTATCTCTTTCTTTCTTGTGTTTTTTTTTTTTCAAACTTTTTTAAATAGATAGAAAATCACTACTTTTGAATAGTCTATATTTAGATCAAGTGATTTTCTGCTAATTTAAAAAAAAAAATATGTAAAAAAAAAAAAAAAGATTTGATCTACAAGTACATTTTTACATGGAGATCATGTTGAAAGGATCAGATTGATTATTTAAATATTCCAAACGGACATATAAATTCATAGTCAAAACGGACATAAATTCATAGTACGAACCAAAACATGCTATGCATAGTACCAAAGCCTCATTCATTAATAATTGGATAGATTGCATTGTTTGAGCCTAAAATCTGATAATAAGTGACAGAGATGAGAGTACAACACAAAAGTAAATTAGAAATAATAACTCATGATCCTCAGAAAAAGTGTTCTGTCATTTATCATGTAATTAATGTTTCCTGTTCTCATAAATGCCTATTCTCACATAATTCACCTTCTTTGTCTGTGACTTCTCAGGTACCGTTTGAACAAATCCAGAGAATTAGTATGACACTGCCATTGCTCCAGAAAATCTAAGAAAAAATCCGAAAACCACAATCCATTTGAACAAATGATCTTCACTATTATCTTCTTGTCCTTCATCAAAATCTCCGTCACTCACCTCTGTCGGGTTATCGGATTCACACCAAACCCAGATCTGAATCCCACAAAAACCCGCTATTGTTTGTTTAGGTCTTTAGGATGTCATCTTACCTTTGCCTGAAATCTGACCCATTAAACTGTTATAACTCAGATCCAATAACTCGTTCAAACTCTCAAAGGAGGTATAGACCCGTTAAGCCTATTAAGCGACAAATCCAAACTTTCTAGTTTACCTAAATGCCCAAAATTAGCTGGTATCCTTCCTTGTATCATGTTATATGACATGTTAATTAGAGATTTCGGCCCCTTGAGGTTACCCAGTTCAATTGCTATTATACCCGAAAACCCGTTTCTTGACAGATTCAAATTTGCATGGGTACTAACACGCTGATACCCTAGGCCCCACAAGACTTCTTATTTGTGGCCCAAACTCAAATAGATACATTATTTGAGTATTTCATAATAAGAATACCAGCTATTGATTTCTGATGGATCCTGACCACTACATACCTGTATAGTACACTATCTCTATCTCTTTTATTATAAGTTCTTTTGGACTAAAAATTATTATAAATTGCTAATTTTAAAATTTCCAAAACAAAATCAATTTTACGGTGTTGTTTTCAACTTTTTTTAGAATTGGCTTTGTACAGCCTACAACAAACCAATTCAAGAATATTTATATCCAAGCTCACAAGAAACCATAAACAATAAGTGCATAATTTAAATACCTGAGTGGTGGTCTCACCATCAGTGTTGGTGATCGCAATAGTGCCCATGTCAACCTTAATTCCTGGCAAAACGCTGTTCTCATTGAGCACATTAATGAAAAGTTTCTCATCCTTAGTCTCCTGATGCACTCAAGAGCACCAGGTGTCTGGAAGAGAAGCTCATGTAGGTTGCGGCACTTGCAGATCGTGCCGGTTCATTAATTGGCCACTAAGATTTCCTTCCCAGGCGTGCCGATGTAAATTGCATGCTCACTAGGCACTTCTCCAATCTGTGCGTATATTGTATCTTGAGTGAGGCCCTCACTCAAGATACAATATATTTTACCAGTATAGGACTTATAGGTAATATCAATTAGATTTTATTTTAATAATTAATTCTTATTCTGTGTTAATATACGCACAGATACCAAATAAAATATTACCCATATCAAATCTAGAGCCCAAGTTGTCAAAAAAACAAAAAGAGGATAGAAAACAGCACATGTCCCTTTATTAAAAAGTGACATTTACAAAAAAAAGAAGGAAAAGAGAAAGATACTGCAAATAAATTAGAAGAATGGAATTGAGAATACCGAATATCCAACTGATATGATAATGGAACCAAAGAGGTACCAGTTAAGAAATACAAGCTTTTAATGACTAGAAAAAGTAATTAAACAAAAACAAACAGTACAGAATAATAGAAGCCTAGCTAGTTAGTATCAGCTGTTACCAAATTTACAGCTGCAAACTGATACACAATTTCTTTCCAGAAGAAAAATAGTCAGACCGGCACGTTTCCACCATAAGCAGCAGCATAAACTTCGCCAAGCCCAGGCACATCCTTCTCATACGGCACGACATAGATCTCGCGGAAGCGCATTTCAGAAGCCAAACAAGCACTGAAAAAGCTGAACTTTTTCACCAGTCCCTTATTTTGTAGTGTACTCAATACAGTATACCTCGGGATCAATACCTTTTGTAAGCTACACCCGAGTATCCGCGGTCGCAAAGCTACACTCCTTGCCTCAATCCCAGCTTTACTTGTAAGAAACTTCATAGTCGACCTCACATTTTCCTCTGATAATTTGAGTACTGTGGGGTGCTTCCGGAAGGCAGCACAAACCTCTTCCTGTGACCAGCCATATGTGTTCTTGAAGAACTCTGCATTGCTTTTAATCTTACTGATGCTGAAATTACCTATTGCTTTTAAACCACATAGAAACATCCCGGATCCCCTCGGAATCCCCAGCTCCTCAATTAGATTGAGTATCTGCCTTAAAGAATCGAGCCTACGGCAAAAGTAGTTTCTTTTCCCCAACAATGAAACCATATATTCATTTGACAATCCATATTCTTTCAGTAAATTTATTCTCGGAATAATATTCTTGTCAATGTTCAATGCAAACAGGAAAAAGTTCCTCGAAATAATCTTCAACAAAGCCTTGTCGTTGTTCTCGACAAAATCTCTCCAAAAGAGTAGGCGCGTAAGAGTGTCTTTCAATTGAAGTACAGCCGGGTTGTATCGGATCAATTGAACGAGTACTTCTCCAGGGATCCCCTTTTCCATCATTTCACGCACCTTTGGTCTCAGGGTCTTATCCGCATTGGATCCCAGAAGAGCTGGCCGGAGTGAAACAACAGATTTGATCTGAGAGTGGGATAAGCCAGTGTCAGTTAGGAAATTTACCACTGCATCAGGCCGTGCCGGGGACTTGATCGCCCTAAGATTAGGGTCTGCCGAGACCTTGAGCGCTCGATCGAGAGAGAAACCAAAGGAGGAGATGAGATAGTCGGCAATAAAAGGCAATTCCTGGGGATGGGTTTGGGTCGAAAGTGGAGAGCGTAGGAGAAGGTGTAATGGTAATGGTATTGGGGAGGAGAGAAGAAAGAGGAGTAGATTGCTCTCCTTAGAAGAAGAAGATGGGAACACATGGTTTTTCAGATAGGGGGGAGTCGCTAGAGAGGACCGTAGTTTGATTTTGAGGGTTTTGACATTTCAGAACCACACCGAGAATTCAATAGAATTAAGTAAAACAGAGTTCAATAGAACATATTTGAATTGGATTCTGATGATCCGAACAAAAATTGGGATGAGAGAGAATTCAATTCTAAATAAATAGTCTTAAATTTAATTTTTAGAGTTTCTTCGATATTTACTAAATAATATTGAAAAAAAGCATAGAAACTAACGATATATAACAGACAGGTGAAAAAGATAGTGTGTTTATCGGTGGTGTAGGGAAGTATTTTGATGTCATTTTGTAGCCTTCTTTCGCTACTGAAATGAGAGCGACATTGATTTTTTGAGAAATTAACAGTGCGATTTGGAAGGAAAAATGTCGCACTAAATCGTTTCTTCTCTAGTTCATCTCTTACTTCTGATCACCGAATTTGTGAAATCACGAATTCTTTTTACCGTTTGAAGAAGAGAGATCATACTATTATTTGGTTGAATATCAAGAGATTGATACCAATATAATTGGAGTTTTGTAGTTGGTGCCTGATGTGAGACATGCTAGATGGTTTTATTATTTGTTGACACACAATGTATATTTTATCTTATTTTAATTTTAATTTTTCTATTTATTATTGTGCAAATGCAATTTATTATTTTGTACAAATTAAGTTGACTGATTGTAATATAAATTATTATTATGCAGACAGTTTAGTTTGATCTTTGACATGTCAACAATATATATTTTATTCAAATTAAGCTTTCAGCATTAATCTTTCATTTGCAGAATATGTTATCTTTAGCATTAATCTTTCAGTTGACTTATTTAAGCTTTCAACATTAATCTTTCTTAAGACGTAATAATTTAATCTTCATTGTCAACAGGTGTCAACAGGTGTACAGTATGATTAAGCAATCGTTACTATGGATTTTTAACCCTCTTGATATTATCGTTTAGAAAAATCTAATATACAGTTGATTATTAAATTGGATTTAATTTCCACTTTGCTGGAGAAAACAAGAACGATGTTCAAGGGACATGATTCGAAATTTTCATCTATATGTCCATTGGAAATTCAAATCATACATATATTTTTGTAAGAATTTCAAATATATCTAGCACGTTAAGTGATCTGACCTGCTGAATAATTCAGTGGACCAGTTTGCAAGCTATTTTATATGAGAGTTAGGTATGTAAATGGTCCGCTAGATAATCCAGCGAGTCAACTCAAATATATCCCATTGGATTATTTAGCGGAAATTATTGTAAAAATGAGTGTATAATTTGAATTTTCAATAAACATAATGTTATAGATAAAAATTCGGGATATGGATGATTTTGCCTTCCCTTGCAACTGATGAACTCCCCTATACAGCCCCAATCAATCAATAGAGAGGAGACATGCAGAGAAGTTAACAGAGCTTGGAACATAAATACTCATACCAGCTGTAATTAATAAAACTTAAAACAAAGTTGTAACTCCTTTTTTTTCTTGATCTGGATGTTACTTTGTTGCTAGGGTATTGAATCAGGGGATGCTACTACTCGTCTGGTTCAACAAAATAAAAATAATAATATAGATACTACCAACTACATATCTACCTTATGTTTGATGAGTTTTAAGACCGTCCGATCTGTTTTAAGATCTGTGCACTTTATTTTATATATTTGTGCATAACGTCCAAATTAATGAATTGTAATTAATCAATTAATTATGTGATACTTCAGGACGTTATGAAGTATCACGGCCTGATATCGGCGGAAAAAAAAAGCCGGGAAGTTACAGACTATTAACTCGTTCAAACTCTCAAAGGAGGTATAGACCCTTTAAGCCTATTATGCGACAAATCCAAACTTTCTAGTTTACCTAAATGCCCGAAATTAGCTGGTATCCTTCCTTGTATCATGTTATATGACATGTTAATTAGAGATTTCGGCCCTTTGAGGTTACCCAGTTCAATTGGTATTATACCCGAAAACCCGTTTCTTGACAGATTCAAATTTGCATATGTACTGACACGCTGATACCCTAGGCCCCGCAATGCTCCTTTCCAATAAATGGTAATATCAGATAAATCAATTGAGAATGTAAATAGGTCAGATATTGAGAAATATGTGATGGGTGTCTACCATTCCTTCAAGGTGACCCATTTGAATCGGAATAGAACCGCTCAAATTGTTTCCTGATAAATCTAACACATGTAACATTGAAATATTTGATATGGTATGAGGAACTGGACCCTAAAGTCTGCTGTTTCTCAGGTTTAGTACAGAAATTGTCGAGATTTCACCAATCCAAATCGGCATTTCTCTAGTGATATAAATGTCATGTAAATCAAGGTTTTCAATAAATTTCATGGTGTTCAGTTTACCCGATAACGGGCCGGTGAATTTATTACCCGATAGTGCAAGACTTCTTATTTGTGGCCCAAAACTCAAATAGATACATTATGAAGTATTTCATAATAAGAATACCAGCTATTGATTTCTCATCGATCCTGACCACTACATACCTGTATAGTACACTATCTGTATCTCTTTTATTATAAGTTCATTTGGACCAAAAATTATTATAAATTGCTAATTTTAAAATTCCCAAAACAAAATCAATTTTACGGTGTTGTTTTCAACTTTTGTTAGAATTGGCTTTGTACAGCCTACAACAAACCAATTCAAGAATATTCAAATCCAATCTCACAACAAACCATAAACAATAAGACCATAATTTAATACCTGAGTGGTGGTCTCGCCATCAGTACTGGTGATCGCAATGGTGCCCATGTCAACCTTAATTCCCGGCAAAACGCTGTTCTCATTGAGCACATCAACGAAAAGTTTCTCATCCTTAGTCTCCTGATAGAGGATGACACCAATGATGCACTCAAGAGCACCAGGTGTCAAGAAGAGAAGCTCATGTAAATTGCATGCTCGCTAGGCACTTCTCCAATCTGCACTATGCATATTACCATAGCCTCACTCAAGGTACAATATATTTTAACAGTATAGGACTTATAGGTAATATCAATTAGATTTTATTTTAATAATTAATTCTTATTCTTTGCTAATATATGCACAGATGCCAAATAAAATATTACCCATATCAGATCTGGAGCCCTAGTCAAAAAACAAAAAAAAAGGTTAGAAAACAGCACATGTCCCTTTATTAAAAAGTGACATTTACAAAAAAAAAGAATGAAAAGAGAAAGATACTGCAAATAAATTAGAAGAATGGAATTGAGAATACCCAATATCCAACTGAAATGATAATGGAACCAAAGAGGTACCAGTTAAGAAATACAAGCTTTTAATGACTAGAAAAAGTAATTCAACAAAAACAAACAGTACAAAATAATAGAAGCCTAGCTAGTTAGTATCAGCTGTTACCAAATTTACAGCTGCAAACTGATACACAATTTCTTTCCAGAAGAAAAATAGTCAGACCGGCACGTTTCCACCATAAGCAGCAGCATAAACTTCGCCAAGCCCAGGCACATCCTTCTCATACGGCATGACATAGATCTCACGGAAGCGCCTTTCAGAAGCCAAACAAGCACTGAAAAAACTGGACTTTTTCATCAGTCCCTTGCTTTGTAGTGTACTCAGTACAGTATGCCTTGGGATGAATACCTTTTGTAAGCTACACCCGAGTATCCGCGGTCGCAAAGCTACGCTCCTTGCCTCAATCCCAGCTTTACTCATAAGAAAGTTCATACTCGACTTCACATGCTCCTCTGATAATCTGAGTACTGTAGGGTACTTCCGGAAGGCAGCACTAACCTCTTCCTGTGACCAGCCATATGTGTTCTTGAAGAACTCTACATTGCTTTTAATTTTACCTTTGCTCAACTTACCGATAGCATCTAACCCCAATAGAAACATCCTGGATCCCCTTGGAATCCCCAGCTCCTCAATTAGTTCGAGTATCTTCCTTAAAGAATCGAGGTTACAGCCAAAGCAGCTTCTCCCCCTTAACAATGAAACCATATCTCCATTCGACAATCCATATTCTTTCAGTAAATTTATTCTTGGAAGAATATGTTTGTCAATGTGCAATGAGAACAGGAAAAAATTCCTCGAAATAATCTTCAACAAAGCCTTGTCATTGTTCTCGACAAAATCTCTCCAAAAGAGTAGGCGCGGAAGAGGGTCTTTCAATTGAAGTACAGCCGGGTTATATCGGATCAATTGAACCAGCACTTCTCCAGGGATCCCCTTTTCCATCATTTCACGCACCTTTGGTCTCAGGGTCTTATCCACATTGGATCCCAGAAGAGACGGTCGGAGTGTAACAACAGATTTGATCTGAGTGTGGGATAAGCCAGTGTCAGTTAGGAACTTTACCAGTACATCAGGCCGTGCTGGGGACTTGATCGCCGTAAGATGACGGTCCGCTGAGACCTTGAGCGCTCGATCGAGAGAGAAGCCAAAGGAGGAGATGAGATAGTCAGCAATAAAAGGCAACTGCTGGAGCTTGCTACTTTGGGTTGAAAGAGGAGAGCGGAGGAGATGGTGGTAATGGTAATGGAACTGGTATTGGGGAGGAGAGAAGAAAGAGTAGTAGATTGCTCTCTTTAAAACAGCATGGGAATACATTGTCCGATCAGACAGACAGAGACTGTTAAACTAATACCAAGCGGAGGTGCGAAGAATCCGGTTGCCACCCTCGGCTCAGGTTTTTCCGATAGGTGGGAGTCGGGAGAGAGGAGCGTAGTTTGATTTTGAGGGTTTCAACATTTTGGACCGGTCCGGTCAATTTTGATTTCCTGATTAGACCGTCGGATCAACCCATCAGATTCTCATGAAATAATCATATTTTTTATATAATATTTATAAAAATATTATATAATGAATGCCATTTCAGAACCACACCTTGACAAGAATTTGATAAAATTCAGTAAAATAGAGTTCAATAGAATAATATATTTGAATTGAATTCTAATGATCCGAATAAAAATTGGTATAAGAAAGAATTCAATTGAAAAAAATAAATAAATAGTTATAAACTTGATTATATTTACAATGAATGAGATTTTCTTTCAAGTTGAGTTATTTACTGAATAATATTGAAAAAAAATATAGAAAATGACAATGAGAGGACAAAGAAATAGTGTGCTCGGTGGTAGAGAAGTATTTTGGTGTCATTTTATAGCCTTCTTTCGCTACTGAAATGATAAGAGCAGCAAGAAGAGGAATTATCATCAAATCTCATCAATTTTCCGAGGAATTCACAGCGCAATTTGGAAGGAAAAATGTCGCACTGAATCGTTTCTTCTCTAGTTCATCTCTTTCTTCTAATCACCGAATTTGCAAAATCGCGAATTCTCTTTTGCGCTTGAAGGAGAGAGATTTGGTTCCAATCATACTGTTATTTGGTTGAATATTAGGAGATTGATACCAGTATAATTGGAATTTTGTAGTTGGTGCCTAATGTGAGATATGTTAGATATTTTTGCAGAGGTTTGTTCTAAAAGGAGTTATAGTCCTTTTGCATTTTAAAAATATGGCTGTGGTTTACTTATGTTACTAATGAAATGGGCTGTTAGTATTTCAATAAAAAATATTTAATATATTAGGTAACTGGTATATTCTAAAATTAAGCTCTTTCAATTTATTATTTGTTTAGTATATTTTATCTTATTTTGATTTTTGTATTTATTATTGTGCGGATGCAATTTATTATTTTGTACAAATTAAATTGACTGATTGTAATATAAATTATTATTGTGAGGACAGTTTAGTTTGGTCTTTGACATGTCAACAATATATATTTTATTCAATTTGCTGAATATGTAATCTTTCATTTACTGAATATGTTATCTTTAGCATTAATCTTTCAGTGGACTTATTTAAGCTTTCAACATTAATCTTTCTTAAGGTATAATAATTTAATCTTCATTGTCAGCAGGTGTACAATATGAATAAGAAATCGTTACTATGGATTTTTAACCCTCTTGATATTATTGTTTAGAAAAAATCTAATCTACTTGCAATTAGATGTATAGTTCATAATTAAATTGGATTTTATTTTTACTTTGCTGGTCTCAAGCAGTGATACTTCATAACGTCCAGGACCATCACGTAATTAGTTGTTAATACAATTCGCTAATCTGAAAACGTTATAGACCATCACATTTTTCTTATATATCGAATTTCATCAAAACATTTCCTCATTATCGATATTTATTTATTTATTTTTCTACTAATAAAAATTTTGGGTCTTGAGCCCCTCGATCGAGGATCCGGATCTCCTAATGAACCCAATTTTTAAGTTTAAATACGGATAGTCTGATTCGAATACAGGCCAATCTAATCCGAGGTGGAGCGCATGGACCTCTTTAATCTGACGGTCTGTATCTAAACTAAAAAATTGGATTAATTAGGAGATCCAGACATCATAGAATATGGAAAGGGAGGTAGGGGCAGTTTAGTCATGTTTTGATTAATTTAAACCCTTTATGTCTGTGAAAAGCCAAACATCATAGAATATGGAAAAACCATTTACTGGTAATGTATTTATTTTAAATTTTGATTGTATTTGATTGGTGGAGCATTTAATAGGGAGATAGAGGAAGAGGAATCGGACTCTGCTGTTTTTCTCAAAGAAAAGCAGCAGACTGCTTTTCCGATCTCAACCATTCAAATTTGTTGAGATTTGTGCATGAAAAAGTTATTTTTATTGAGATATGTGAATTGAAATTTTTGAATGGTTGAGATCAGAAAAGCAGCAGAGTCGGATCCGAGGAAGAGGAGCAAGTCATTGATAATACACCGTGTGTCCGTGTCTATGGTTAATCCAATAAACTACAAGATCTTGAATTTATTTACATATATTCAAATATTGCTGAACTGTGCACAGTGTAAGCTCTCTCTATCTCTTTCTTTCTTCTTGTTTTTTTTTTTTTTCAAACTTTTTTAGATAGATAGAAAATCACTACTTTTGAATAGTCTATATTTAGATCAAGTGATTTTCTGCTTATCAAAAAAATAATAAAAAATATGTAAAAAAATAAGATTTAATCTACAAGTACATTTTTATATGGAGATCATGTTGAAAGGATCAGATTGATTATTTAAATATTCCAAACGGACATAGAAATTCATAGTCAAAACAGACATATGAATTCATAGTACGAACCAAAACGTGCTATGCATAGTACCAAAGCCTCATTCATTAATAATTGGATAGATTGCATTGTTTGAGCCTAAAATCTGATAATAAGTGACAGAGATAAGAATACAACACAAAAGTAAATTAGAAATAATAACTCATGATCCTCAGAAAAAGTGTTCTGTCAATTATCATGTAATTAATGTTTCCTGTTCTCATAAATGCCAATTCTCACATAATTCACCTTCTTTGTCTATGACTTCTCAGGTACCGTTTGAACAAATCCAGAGAATTAGTGTGACACTGCCATCACTGCAGAAAATCTAAGAAAAAATCCGAAAACCACAATCCATTTGAACAAATGATCTTCACTATTATCTTCCTGTCCTTCATCAAAATCTCCATCACTCCCCTCTGTCGGGTTATTGGATTTACACCAAACCCGGATCTGAATCCCACAAAAACCCGCTATTGTTTGTTTAGGTCTTTAGGATGACATCTTACCTTTGCCTGAAATCTGACCCATTAAACTGTTATAACTCAGATCCAATAACTCGTTCAAACTCTCAAAGGAGGTATAGACCCATTAAGCCTATTAAGCGACAAAATCCAAACTTTCTAGTTTACCTAAATGCCCAAAATTAGCTGGTATCCTTCCTTGTATAATGTTATATGACATGTTAATTAGAGATTTAGGCCCCTTGAGGTTACCCAGTTCAATTGCTATTATACCCGAAAACCCGTTTCTTGACAGATTCAAATTTGCATAGGTACTGACATGCTGATACCCTAGGCCCCGCAAGACTTCTTATTTGTGGCCCAAAACTCAAATAGATACATTATTTGAGTATTTCATAATAAGAATACCAGCTATTGATTTCTGATGGATCCTGACCACTACATACCTGTATAGTACACTATCTGTATCTCTTTTATTATAAGTTCATTTGGACCAAAAATTATTATAAATTGCTAATTTTAAAATTCCCAAAACAAAATCAATTTTACGGTGTAGTTTTCAACTTTTTTTTAGAATTGGCTTTGTACAGCCTACAACAAACCAATTCAAGAATATTTAAATCCAAGCTCACAAGAAACCATAAACAATAAGTGCATAATTTAATACCTGAGTGGTGGTCTCGCCATCAGTACTGGTGATCGCAATGGTGCCCATGTCAACCTTAATTCCCGGCAAAATGCTGTTCTCATTGAGCACATTAACGAAAAGTTTCTCATCCTTAGTCTCCTTACGCACTCAAGAGCACCAGGTATCTGGAAGAGAAGCTCATGTAGGTTACGGCATTTACCGATCATGCCGGTTGATTAATCCGCCACTAAGATTCCCTTCCCAGGTGTGCCGATGTAAATTGCATGCTCGCTAGGCACTTGTCCAATCTGCACTATACATATTACCATAGCCTCACTCAAGATACAATATATTTTACCAGTGTAGGACTTATAGGTAACATCAATTAGATTTTATTTTAATAATTAATTCTTATTCTGTGCTAATATACGCACAGATGCCAAATAAAATATTACCCATATCAAATCTAGAGCCCAAGTTGTCAAAAAAAACAAAAAGAGGATAGAAAACAGCACATGTCCCTTTATTAAAAAGTGACATTTACAAAAAAAAAAATGAAAAGAGAAAGATACTGCAAATAAATTAAAAGAACGGAATTGAGAATACCGAATATCCAACTGAAATGATAATGGAACCAAAGAGGTACCAGTTAAGAAATACAAGCTTTTAATGACTAGAAAAAGTAATTAAACAAAAACAAACAGTACAGAATAATAGAAGCCTAGCCAGTTAGTATCAGCTGTTACCAAATTTACAGCTGCAAACTGAAACACAATTTCGTCCCCAGAAGAACAATAATCAGACTGACACTTTTCCACCATAAGCAGCAGCATAAACTTCGCCAAGCCCAGGTACATCCTTCTCATACGGCACGACATAGATCTCGCGGAAGCGCATTTCAGAAGCCAAACAAGCACTGAAAAAGCTGAACTTTTTCATCAGTCCCTTGTTTTGTAGTGTACTCAGTACAGTATACCTCGGAATCAATACCTTTTGTAAGCTACACCCGAGTATCCGCGGTGTTGAAGCTATGCTCCTCGCCTCAAAACCAGCTTTACTGATAAGAAAGTTCATAGTCGACCTCACATTCTCCTCTGATAATTTGAGTACTGTAGGGTACTTCCGGAAGGCAGCACAAACCTCTTCCTGTGACCAGCCATATGTGTTCTTGAAGAAGTCTGCATTGCTTTTAATTTTACCTATGCTTAAACTAGCAAGGGCTTCTACCCCCCATAGAAACATCCCGGATCCCCTTGGAATCCCCAGCTCCTCAATTAGATTGAGTATCTGCCTTAAAGAATCAAGGTTAACGCCAAAGCAGTTTTTTTTCCCCAACAATGAAATCATATCTTCATTTGACAATCCATATTTTTTCAGTAAATTTATTCCCGGAAGAATATGCTTGTCAATGTGCAATGCAAACAGAAAAGGATTTCTTGATATAATCTTCATCAAAGCCTTGTCGTTGTTACCGACAAAATCTCTCCAAAACATTACACGGGCAAGAGTGTCTTTCAATTGAAGTGCAACCGGGTTGTATCGGATCATTTGAACCAGTACTTCTCCAGGGATCCCCTTTTCCATCATTTCACGCACCTTTGGTCTCAGGGTCTTATCCGCATTGGATCCCAGAAGAATTGGGCGGAGTGAAACAACAGATTTGATCTGAGAATGGGATAAGCCAGTGTCAGTTAGGAACTTTACCACTGCATCAGGACGTGCTGGGGACTTGATCGCCGTAAGTTGACGGTTTGCGGAAGCCTTGAGCGCTCGATCGAGAGAGAAGCCAAAGGAGGAGATGAGATAGTCGGCAATAAAAGGCAACTCCTGGGGATGGGGATGGGGATTGGGATGGGTTTGGGTTGAAAGAGGAGAGCGTAGGAGATGGTGGTAATGGTAATGGTAATAGCATTGGGGAGGAGAGAAGAAAGTGGAGTAGATTGCTCTCTTTAATTGAGAAGAAAGATGAGAACACATGGTTTAATTGTGAGAGTAGTAGTCCGATCAGAAAGAGACTGTTAATAATATGAAGAAGCGGAGGTCATTGGTAGAACAGGCGGCGCAGGTTTTTCAGACGGGTGGGAGTCGCAGGAGGAGCGTAGTTTGATTTTGAGGGTTTTTGACTGGACAAGTCTTATTTTAAATCTACAAACGAAACAACATTACTTTACTTGAGGATTTTTGACTGGACAAGACTTATTTTTAGTATGAATAGTCAATGTGATAATAGGGTCCAGATCCCTAAAGTAACCCAATATTTGGTTTTAGATCAAGATCGTCCGATTCGAATCCATTCCATCTCGCACAATCTACTTCGGAATGTGTACTCCATCTCGCACGTCTGAACTCATGCACAATCCGACGTTTCATCCCTGAACTCATCTTGAATTAGACGGTCTCGATCTAAAACTCAAAAATTGCGTTACATCACCGGATCTCGATTCGTGATAATATCCATACAAAAAGAGTAGAGCTACCATGCTTTGCAAATTAAAGTGGGAGTTTTAATTTGCGCTCATATCTCTATTTCCAAAGTTCAAATAGCCGATCCGAACCGTTAGATGTGTTCTCCATATTGAAATGTGCTTGGAGACCAAATTTTACATTTTTTGGAATTTTTTTACTATTTATTAAGCCACTTTGAAAATTGCTGATCCAACGGTGACTCATAATGAACAGTGAAACCGTTGGATCAGCGATTTTCAAAGTGGCTTAATAAATAGTAAAAAAATTCCAAAAAATGTAAAATTTGGTCTCCAAGCACATTTCAATATGGAGAACACATCTAACGGTTCGGATCGGCTATTTGAACTTTGGAAATAGAGATATGAGCGCAAATTAAAACTCCCACTTTAATTTGCAAAGCATGGTAGCTCTACTCATACAAAAAAATGTATTCATGGATGAAATTTTATAATTTTTTTTTAAAAAAAATTATACTTTTTAAGATAGATACAAAATCACTGTTTTTGAACTGTTCAATAACCATGATTTTCAACAATTTTTGGAACAGTCAGAATTCATAGCGACTGGTATTTTTAAAAATATAAAAAAAAGTATGGATATTTTTGTCATTTTTTATTTATCTATGGACATTAATAAAAAAAAATTTAGGAGATAAAGCTATAATATTTCAATATTTTTTTTGAAAGAAGTTACAAAGTCAACTATGTTACTGCTCCATCTTACCTTTGAAATTATAATGTTGTTAAATAATCTCATTTTCGGATTTTAAACTCGCAACTTTGAAATTTGAACCTACATTTAAAATCCGAAGACATTGAAATTATGTATAGTCAAAATAAATAAGAAGCAGGACAAATTTAGGACGTGTTTGGCCGCTCCACTATTCCTGCAGAAAAAAAAAATACAGTTCAACTGAATTTTTTTTTCTCACGTGAATAATAATTTTTAGTTCAATTTCCGTATCCATACCCATTTCCAATGGCCCGCCGAACAGGCCCTTATAGATTTTTGAGTTACAATTCCAAAACTAGAATTGTAAGAGGGAGGGAGCAACTAGCAAGCGTGCCATCGTCAACAAAAGAAAAAAAAAACTGAAACGACAAAGAAAAGACACGGACTGTTAACGGAACTTGAGATCTCGTAGCACGAATCTCCAAGCGCATCAGAAAGCCCTGCGCCCGAAATTTTTATAAATATACAAAACACGAAATTAATTTAACAATCTATACAAATTTTAAACAGAATTTCAAAACTATCTAAACCGCTGACAGACTAATCGATTTCATAGTCTGAAACCGCTGACCTACTCATCAGTCCCAGGATAGATGAGTATGTCATCCTTCCCAGAACCGCTGACATACTCATCGGTTTCAGAAGCTGCACGATTTTTGATTCTTTCTGCACACTTTTTGAAACAACGAACGACTCAGATTAAAACAACGAACGATTCAGATTCAAACAAAAAATGTAATCATTACATAGTTGCGCAAACAAAAAATGTCATCGGTTGCACGATTTTTGATGCTTTCTGCATACTTTTTGAAGCAACGAACGATTCAGATTAAAACAACGAACGACTCAAATTCAAACAAAAAATGTAATCATTACACAAGTGCGCAGACTTTCATCAAATTAGATATTTTTAATTTAAAATAATTTTTCTTTTTCTTTTTTATTTAATTAAAAAATGTTATAATTTATTTATTTTTTATTAAAATATTAGAAATATTTTTATATATATTTTTTAAATTAGATAGAATACCATATAATTTAATTTATTAGAAAGACTTAAACAATTAACCCGGATCAATATTTTTCAGATCTGATTTTTCATGGCTGTAAGAAAAATTAAAATATTTCTTTGTGTGTTATTAGAAAAAAAAATAAAAATACTTTGAATCTGAATTATTGATCCTGGTTCAAAAGTCACTTCTAGGTAAATATAGAAAATATTATGGTATTTCTATTTTTGAAAAAATAAAAATTTAACAAAAATTTGTCCAACTCTGTAATCATTACAAACAGTATTTTAATCTGAGTCGTTCGTTGTTTCAAAAAGTGTGTAGAAAGCATAAAAAATCGTGCTGCTTCTGAAACCGATGAGTATGTCAGCGGTTCTGGGAGGGATGACATATCCATCAATCCTAGAACCGATGAGTAGGTCAGCAGTTTCAGACTATGAAACCAATTAGTCTGTCAGCAGTTTAGATAGTTTTGAAATTCTTTTTAAAATTTGTATAGATGTTAAATTAATTTCGTGTTTTATATATTTATAAAAATTTCGGAACCTGCGCTCTAATTTAAATAAGTTTATCCAGTCAAAATGTCAAAACCCTCAAAATCAACTTTTGAACTCCTCGACCGACTCTCACCTGTCGGAAAAACCTCGCCGCCAAAAAGTAGAAGAGTGAGTCGATCGTCGAGGATTTTTTTCTCCTCCACTTCGTAATTCGTATTAGTTAACTCTTAACACTTTTTCTTTCTGATCGGACCATGTGTTCCCATCTTTGTTCTCAACTAAAGAGAGCAATCTACTCCTCTTTCTTCTCTCCTCCCCATTACCATTACCACCACCTCCTCCGCTCTCCTCTTTCAACCCAAACCCATCCCAAGGAGTTGCCTTTTATTGCAAACTATCTCATCTCCTCCTTCGGCTTCTCTCTCGATCGAGCTCTCAAGGCATCGGCAGACAGTCATCTTACGGCAATTAAGTCCCCGGCACGGCCTGATGCAGTGGTAAAGTTCCTAACTGACACTGGCTTATCCCATTCTCAGATCAAATCTGTTGTTGCACTCCGGCCAGTTCTTCTGGGATCCAATGCGGATAAGACCCTGAGACCAAAGGTGCGTGAAATGATGGAAAATGGGATCCCTGGAGAAGTACTGGTTCAAATGATCCGATACAGCCCAGCTGCACTTCAATTGAAAGATACCCTTGCGCGCCTCCTGTTTTGGAGAGATTTTGTTGGGAACAATGACAAGGCTTTGTTAAAGATTATTTCAAGGAATTTTTTCCTATTCACATTGCACATTGACAAGCATATTCTTCCGAGAATAAATTTACTGAAAGAATATGGATTGTCAAATGAAGATATGCTTTCATTGTTGGGAAAAAGAAGCTGCTTTGGCCGTCGCCTCGATTCTTTAAGGCAGATACTCGATCTAATTGAGGATCTGGGGATTCCAAGGGGCTCCAGGATGTTTCTGTATGGGTTAAAAGTGATCGGTAAATGCAGCAAATGTAAAATTAAAAGCAATGCAGAGTTCTTCAAGAACACATATGGCTGGTCACAAGAAGAAGTGTGTGCTGCCTTCCGGAAACACCCTCATATACTCATAATATCAGAGGAGAAAGTGAAGTCGAGTATGGACTTTCTTATGAGTAAAGCTGGTTTCGAGGCGAGGAGCATAGCTTCAAAACCACGGTTACTCGGGTGTAGCATAGAAAAGGTATTGATCCCCAGGTATACTGTACTGAGTGCACTGGAAAACAAGGGACCGAAGAAAAAGTTCAGTCTTTTAAGTGCTTGTTTGGTTCCTGAAAGGCGCTTCCGTGAGTTGTATGTCATGCCATATGAGAAGGAGGTGCCTGGGCTCGGCGAAGCTTATGCTGGTGCTTTTGGTGGGAAAGTGCCGGTCTGACTATTGTTTTTCTGGGGAAGAAATTATGTGTATCAGTTTACAGTTCTAAATTTCATAACAGCTGATATTAACTAGCTAGGCTTCTATTATTTTGTAATTTTTGTTTTTGTTCAATTTTTTTTTTCTAGTCATTAGAAGATTGTAGTTCTTAACTGGTACCTCTTTGGTTCCAGTATCATTTCAGTTGGATATTGGGGATTCTCAATTCCATTATTTTAATTTATTTGCTGTATCTTTCTCTTTTTCATTTTATTTGATATGGGTAATATTTTATTTTTACAACTTGGGCTTCAGATCTGATATGGGTAATATTTTATTTGGCAGCTGTGCATATATTAGCACAGAACAAGAGTAATTATTACAATAAAATCTAATTGATATTACCTATGGGTCCTATACTGGTAAAATATATTGTATTTTGAGTGAGGCTATAATAATATGCATAGTGCAAATTGGAGAAGTGCCTAGCGAGCATGCAACTTACATCGGCACACCCGGGAAGGGAATCTTAGTGGCTGATGAATTGACCGGCACATTGGCAAGCGCCTAGCGAGCATCAATGTGGAGAACATTGAGGGGAACCGCCGCAACCTACGTGAGCTTCTCTTCTTGACACCTCGTGCTCTTGAATGCATCAGTGGTATCAATTTCTATCACGAGACTAAGCATGGTAAACTTTTTGTTGATGTGTTAATTGAGAACGGCGTCTTGCCGGAAATTGAGGTCGACATGGGCACCATTGCGATTGCAGGTACTGATGGAGAAACCACTACTCAGGTATTTAAATTATTATCTTCTCTTTATTGTTTATGGTTTTTTGTGAGTTTGGATTAACAAATGCTTGAATTGGTTTGTTGTAGGCTGTACAAAGCCAACTTTAAATAAAATATGCACTGAAACTACAACCTTTCTTTTGGTCATGATTTAATGCCAAGTAGCTTGCCAAAAAAAAAAAATTAAGGCCAAGTGGTTTATCAGAATATCAATTTTATATTTTCATGAGTGAGGCTACTGTAATTTGCAAATCGCGGATTTGTTCGTGCTATGAATTTATATCTTCATTTTCAGAATTCAAATAATAGATCCAAACTGCCTAACATGATCTTCATATGAAAATGTACATGGAACAGTTCTAAAAAATATAAAATTTGATTTCTTAGTACATTTTCATAGGAAGATCATGTTGAATGGTTTTCTACATTTGAAAAATGGATATATGGATACATAGTACGGATTGATCCGCGCATTACAAAATACCATATCCTCACTCTATTTTCATTATTTTTTGCAAAAGTGAACAATGAAAGGCCATCAAGAATTCCTAGGCTGGTATATAAGTTTATGACTATTTAGTCGCTCGATTCTGGCTCAGCTGGTGCTGGCCTAGTTCGTTTCTCAGCTCGTAAGAAATAGATGAAGCTATTTGTTTACCTTTTTACTATCTCTGTTTGTGTCCACCATAAGAGGATGGACTTTGTTGCAAGAAAAAAATAAAATTCTTTGCCAACTTGTGATCTATATGCAGCTCACAATCCAAAATCGACTAAAAACTTTGCTCTCTATGCACAGCATGAAAGAGCTATTAACGACTCGGCTCGGCTCATTGACAGCCCTAATATTGTCAACGGTTTCCTCACTAAAGTGTAGAGGATGCATCTTCTCTCTGCATCTGCTGTAGGAGCCGGTCTCTTTTGGTAAACTTCTCCCTGGTATTTAAAATAGGAAATCATCAAGCCAAAAATGATAGATATCAATATAACATGAAAGAGGTCTGTAAGAATCCATCAAAATTTAGATAAAAGAGAGAATGACCAACAAACCCAAAAGAAAGTGTCACACATTTAATAATTGAACCGAGTCGCTAACTTCTTCTGATTTGAAACCAACAATTTTAGCAGTTTGAATAATAGTAGGCAGTTGGAATAAAAGTATCATCCATTTAACAATTTCAGCATTTTAGCAGTTATCAAAATATCAGCATTTTAGGAGGGTTCATCAGTTGTAACTTGTAAGGTAATTAATCTTCATTGCAAGAGCCCAATAATCTATATCCTGTAATTAATTTTCAGAATTCTGAGTGAAATAGTTGCCCTCCCTTATTCTTTGTGGGTCCGCTCGTAAATTTTGATTCATAGCAAGGACCAATCCGCTCTATGTATAGTATCATAGCCTTAGTCCTGTACAAATTAAGTTGACTGTTTGTAATATAAGTTTGTGCATATGCAATATATTAAAGGCAGTTTGATTCTTAACATGTCATCTAACAAAACAATTTTTATTTTATTCAATTTAAGCTTTCATCCTTAATCTTTCATATACCAAACATGTAATCTTTAGTAAAGCTTAAATTCTCAAGTCACAACGTTTTAATCTTCATTGCCGAACAGGTATTGTATGATTAAGCCTTCGTTAATTTTGATTTTTAACCATCTTGATATGATTGCTGATATTCATTACTTAGCAAAATCTACTTACAATTAGATGTATAGTTGATAAATAAACTGGATTTGATTTTCACTTTGCAAGACAATCAGGAGCGTTTTTGCAAAGTCAGATCATGCCTTACCTTACAACTGATCATGAACCCTCATAAAATGCTGATATTTTGATAGCTCTTAAAATGCTGATATTTTTAAGTGTTTGGTAAAAACTACGGTAACCAACTGACTACTATTATTCAAACTCCTAAAATTGTTGGTTTCAAATCAGAGGGAGTTAGGGACTCGCTTCAATTATTAAATGTATGATATATTCTTTCCTTTGGTTTTGTTGGTCATATCTTTTTTTATCCAATTTTTGATGGATTGTTATAGACCTCTTGCATGCTATATTGCTATCTATCATTTTTGGCTGGGTAATTTCCTATGTTAATTATCAGGGAGAAGTTTACCAAACACTACTAAAAAAAAAAAATAACAACACTTCACCTTCGGTTCAAATCGCTATTTGCCATCAGTTTACGAACCGATTTCGACTTTGATTATGATTTTGAAAACAATGATCCTAATTGATTTTGTTTGCTGGTATGTGAAAATTCTTGCTAATGTTTTTTTTTATTTGGTGATTTTTTGAATTCGGATTGATAATTAGTGTTAAAATTAGAGTTAATTCATTGAATTTTGATTGGTAAATAAATGGTAAATTAGGATTAAATTAGAGTTAATCACTTAATCCCTTTATTTCTTTAAACTCGATAAAACTCGATTAACTATTTAAATCCGGTTAGCTAATTTTTTGCCCTACCTTGATAAAAATCGTTAATTCGCCTCTGTCAAGATTTACGTTTTCAAAATCCAAATAGTCGAGCTAAACTGTGCAAGTGTGCAACATTATCTCCATATATATATAGAGAGAGAGAGAGAGAGAGAGTAGAACTAGGGTGTTCGTAAGTTCACAATGGTTCTTTGTGAACTCAATTCTAAAATCTATTGAATTTGTTTTAGACGACGAATCCAAACCGTTAAAATCCTTCTACCTTATTAGTGATCCGTCTACATGTGAAAATTTTAAAGTATTAATTTATAAACCTTCTAATTTTGACCACTTGATTCTATGCAAAATTAATTTGAAACTTTAAAAATTTCAAAAGTAGACGGATCACTCATAAGGTAGAAGAATTTCAACGATTAAGATTCATCATTTGAAACAAATTCGATAGGTTTTAGAGTTGGGTTCACAAAAAACCTTAGTGAACTTGGGAACACCTAGTTTTACTCTCTCTCTCTCTCTATATAAATTTACTTGTAATATCAATTTTACATTTTATACATTTTTTTTACTATTTTTAGATAGGTAAAAAAGTCTTGATTTAACAAAAATTAAATAAAACTGTAACTTTATTTTTAAAATAGCACTGCTTGTGCTGGTTCACCAAATTTTAAAAAATAAAATAAAACAAAAATACGAGTGCTAGTGTGGTATTGGTTTCTTTCGAATTTTTTTTATCTACAGCCCAAGAAAAGAGTTTAAAAATAAACACTACCCAGAGTCAGATTTTATCAAAAATAACATTCTCGTGGACTGAATCCGCATATCCAGAGAGACCAAATCCGGATCCGCAGACTGAGTTCTGACCCAGAAGGGTACAATGGGGGGCTGCTGGGGTCATGAGGATGGGGTAGAGCCAACCCTGGGCTACTATTTGTAAACAAAACTTTTACATTATTAATCGAATTAACTTGGAGATCTCGTCGCACGAATCTCCAAGCGCATCAGAACGCCCTGCGCTGTAATTTAAAGAAGTTTATCCAGTCAAAGTGTTAAAACCCTCAAAATCAGCTTTCAAACTCCTCGACCGACTCTCACCTGTCGGTAAAACCTCGCCGCCAAAAAGTCGATCGTCGAGGATCATGTGTTCCCATCTTTCTTCTCAATTAAAGATAGCAATCTACTCCTCTCTCTTCTCTCCTCCCCAATGCCATTACCATTTCCATTACCACCATCTCCTCCGCTCTCCTCTTTCAACCCAAACCCATCCCCATCCCCATGAGTTGCCTTTTATTGCAAACTATCTCATCTCCTCCTTTGGCTTCTCTCTCGATCGAGCACTCAAGGCCTCAGCGGACAGTCATCTTACGGCGATTAAGTCCCCAGCACGGCCTGATGCAGTGGTAAAGTTCCTAACTGACACTGGCTTATCCCATTCTCAGATCAAATCTGTTATTTCACTCCGAACAGATCTTCTGGGATACAATGCGGATAAGATCCTGAGACCAAAGGTGCGCCAAATGATGGAAGAGGGGATCACTGGGGAAGTACTGGTTCAATTGATCCGATACAACCCTTCAGTACTACAATTGAAAGACCCTCTTCCGCGCCTCCTGTTTTGGAGAGATTTTGTTGGGAACAATGATAAGGCTTTGTTGAAGATTATTTCAAGGAATTTTTTCCTATTCTCATTGCACATTGACAAGCATATTCTTCCGAGAATAAATTTACTGAAAGAGTATGGATTGTCGAATGGAGATATAGTTTCATTGTTAGGTACAAGAAGCTGCTGTGGCCGTAACCTGGTTTCTTTCAGGCAGATACTCAATCTAATTGAGGAGCTGGGGATTCCAAGGGGATCCGGAATGTTTCGATGTAGTTTAAAAGCAATTGGTAATTTGAGCATAGGTAAAATTAAAAGCAATGCAGAGTTCTTGAAGAACACATATGGCTGGTCAAAGGAAGAGGTGTGTGCTGCCTTCCGGAAGTACCCTATGGTACTCAAATTATCTGAGGAGAATGTGAAGTCGAGTATGAACTTTCTTATGAGTAAAGCTGGGATCGAGGCAAGGAGCGTAGCTTTGCGACCGCGGATACTCGGGTGTAGCTTACAAAATGTATTGATCCCGAGATATACTGTACTGAGTGCACTGCAAAGCGAGGGACTGAAGAAAAAGTGCAGTCTTTTCAGAACTTTTTTGGTTCCTGAAAGGTGCTTCCGCGAGATATATGTCATGCCGTATGAGATGGATGTACCTGGGCTCGGTGAAGCTTATGCTGCTGCTTTTGATGGAAAAGTGTTGGTCTGATGTTTGTTCTTCCGGGGAAGAAATTATGTGTATCAGTTTGCAGTTGTAAATTTGATAACTAGCTATGCTTCTATTATTTTGTAATTTTAGTTTTTGTTGAATTATTTTTCTAGTCATTACAAGCTTGTACTTTTTTTTAAGTGAATGCCCTTAGGCGCTGGGATTAAATTGAAAATGCCATGTTACAAGCCACTCCTGATAGCTGCTGCGTACAGAACTCAAAACCGGTATGTAAACTACCCAGTTCCTAACATCTGTTTAATACAATTAATTAAACAAAGCTACCCGGTGTCCAAACTACCCGGTACCTGACATCCATTAATTGAAATAAAATGTGAATTGAGACTGTTGAAGGGTGAAACTTAAGGTGGTTGCTTTCCCAATTTCTCCTCTAAAACATCTTCCTGTTCTTCTGGCCCAGTTTACCAGTTGATGCGCATCATGTACCGCCTCTCTTGCTGCCTTCCATACCATTGTGTACCTGTCACATAATTTTAACAAATTTGCACATTCTGCCACCAGGTGTGCTACTCTCCATACCAGCAGTTCGTTAATTTGATCCTTTTTAACCGCAGATACCAGCACTTGGCAATCAGACAGAATTACAAATCTAACCCCTGGCTGTGCCTCGTTCTGGTCTGGTATCTGTCTGAGCACTGTCAGGAGTGCTATTGCTTCCGCATATAATGGGTCAGAGGCGTATTCCTGCCCATATTGCACCATGGTGAGTTGTTTCCTATGAATTTCACCTTAGCTAGTATACATCTCGGCATTCCTTGCTTTCCAAATATTCCAAACAATTTTTGCAATTCGAGTTATCTGTTCCTCATTCAAATTTTCAGTAATTTGCAGGAAGGCTTGTTGGAATCTGAGAGGTGGTTATCTGTTCCTCACTTCTGATGCCCACCATGTGGCCTGAGCAGTGGGGCAAAAGAAAAGGGCATGCATGCATTTGGTACTCACTTTCTAGACCGCAATTGGGGCACTTTTGGTTTATTGATGCAATTCTGGCATGTAATTTCTCCATGGTAGGTAGCCCATCATGTACAGCCCTCCATAAGAAGAATTGTAATCTTGGTATGATGCTTTTTGTTGCTCATATTTTTCTTCCATGCCTTGATCTGGTATTCTGCGAAGTTGATATTGGTCTGTACCTGATTCCTGAGCTTGTTATATCCCTCCCTTGTGGTATACTTCCCTCCCTGTTGGACCTTCATAATGCTTAACTGGTACCTGTTTGGTTCCAGTATCATTTCAGTAAACTGAAAATTGGGTATTCTCAATTCCATTCTTCTAATTTATTTGTGCGTGCTGTATCTTTCTCTTTTTCATTTTGTTGCTTCCAATTTTAGATTTTCCTTCTAAATAGGCGAAACAGTCAAAGTAATTTTAAATTGGCGCACACAAATAAATTCTATTCTTCCAATTTTAGATTTTCCTCACAGTCAAAGTAATTAAAACTAATTAATTGGTTAGAAGATCACGCCATTTAATTGTTTCTTAGAAGACCGCCCATGCCATTAAAGTATGTGGGAACAAATTTCAAGTTGTACATACAACTCGGTGATCGGCCTGAATCTAGTGTGGCCATCGTTTACGTTTGAATGTGAGTCAGACATTTCTTCAATACGTCCGAATCTAGTGTGTTTTGGCCAAATTTCATTGGAACATTATTGTTTCGGCCGAAATTCGATTGAAATTGGGCCTTTTCGGCCAAAATATGACTGGAATTGAATCGTTATGGTCGAAATTGGCTGGAATCAACACATACTGTGTAACTTGACCTGAAATCCAATCGGTATAGTCCGATTCCAGTCTGGATCGGTCGATTCTATGCCGGAATTGTCGATTTTTCCTTCTATGATCGCTAAAATTAATAGAGACTAAAACAACAATGATAATTATAAGAACACCGCAACAATACAAACAACCACCACAATAGTTGTATTCATTTCCTTGCATATATACATGTCCCAGCAATAAACTCTACAAAAAGAAAACGGCAAGATTCTATTTGGCACACTATACTCAACAAACAACACAAGTAACAACTGATTTTGCAAGGAAAATAATCAAATACAATTTGAATCTTCACAGATACAAAACAAATTTGAAGCACACTTAATTAATCCATATCACCTCGGTCCTCTGGTGTTGATTTCAAACACAGCAGTATATTGGGTACTATTAAAACCAGATGCATCTGATATACTGGGAAATTTTCTTTCACCAAGCAAGCTCTCCATCTCTTCTTGATCAATTTCTGGGCCAGGGAAGCTGTTATGGAATGTCACCAACTTATCTAATGCCTTCACCACTTGCTTCATTGTCGGCCTATCTTCTCCTTTTGTGCTCACACACTGCAGAGTGATCTCACAAATTTCTTCAAGAACCTTCATAACATTCCCATCGTTGTTTACTATTTCCACATCCAACATCTCATTATGCTCATTTTTCCTTGCTTTTGAAAAAAAAGTTGTAGCCAAGGGCTGCTTTTCCCCCTTTTCATCTATATAAACTGCCTCCTTCCTAGTCAGAAGCTCCAACATTACTACCCCAAAGCTATATACATCACTTTTCTTTGTTATTATCTCTGTGTACAAGCACTCAGGGTCTAGATACCCATGTGAAAAATGGACTAGCTCAACAATTTCATTTACTGGCACAGCACTAGAAGCACCAAAATCAGACACCTTCGCAGTGTAGTTTGCATCTAATAGTATATTAGCAGACTTAACATCACCATGAATGATAGAGGGAGAGATTAATGAGTGCAGATGATCTAACGCCACTGCCGAATCTAGAGCAATTTTTAGCCGAATAGCCAAGGATATTGGCCTTCTAGTGCTCTTTCTATGAAGAAAATAAAAAAGTGTACCGTTGGGGACAAACTCATAGACCAACATTGGAATTTTAACCTCTAAACAGCAGCCCAACAATCTCACTATGTTCATGTGGTTTATTTGTGAAAGAAGTATGATTTCATTCACAAATTCTGCTCTTTGTGTTTCTTCAACTTCCTTTGCTTTCTTTATGGCCACAATCTGATTATTTTCTAATAAACCCTTGTACACATTCCCTTGTCCTCCCGTGCCTAATACAAGAGCATCGCTGTAATCTTCAGTCGCACTTTCAATTTGCTTTTTACTGAACACGCGGAGGTGCTTATCCATCATCAGATAGTAACTTTTATACTCTTCTTTTTCTTTCATGTGCCTTTTATGTTGTCGATACCAAACTAGAAGCAAACATAGGCCCATCAATACAGCAATACCAAGTATACAAGCTGCATTCATGCATGAAAAATAATGAATACATTAATTTGGTGAGTAAAAAGTTTTGCTAGGAGAATAATTTTAATCAACAAAAAATAGGATAGGATAATTGGATAAGACAATTCAAAGGCCGGATTGAAACAACAGCTGACAGAATTATCAACTCCCACGAAGCATTATAAATTAATACAATAAAAGGAAAAAATCGGAATCGGAATAGGAATCGGATTTGGACAGTTTTATTTAATACGGTAGTTCTCTATGTTGTTGAGTGAAATAATTTATTGTTGTTATATATAATGATTGCTATTTAATTATTTCGATAATATCATTCTTATTATTATTACTATTATTAACTTAATAACAATGGTCACCACATTGTTATATTGTCATCCTTTCATCATTTTCATTATAAAAAACATGTACTTAAAAAATACGACCTCATTACTGTATCATTCCAGAATTAAATAGAACAACTAAAAAACAAAATGAATTTAACTCAAATAGTTAATTTCTATTTTTCTTTTTCTTGGAAAAAAAACTAATGATTTCTATCTTTGCAAACCATATATGGAAATCTCTGTGATCAATAATACTCAAAAGTTATTCAAAATGTCTCTTTAAACTATATAATATTTTACAATTGGTACCTGAATTACTCAAAAGTTAGTGAAATAATTTGCTTGTGATCAATAATACTGAACTCTCCGCACACCTACTATTTCTTTCAGACAATGACTTGTAAAATATTAATTGGATATGATTCCTTAACAAGCTCAACAACGCTTTGTCATATCATGTTAAAAAAAGTAAAAAGTAGGAAAAACATATAAATATTTCGTTTTCTTTAATTAACTCTGAAATATTTGCTTGTGATCAATAATACTGGAAGTAATGCTATATTTTTTTATTAAATAATAATATTGTAAATATCAACTATGACAAATCAATTTGTTGAACTTATCTCCGATGTAGACCTCTCTTGCATTTATCTAACTGATGAACTATGACAACTACATGTCGCACCAACACTATAGGTACACAAAATTGGCCCCATTGGAACTAAAACTGTTGAAAAGTTGACGCAGTCAATTAGTATTTGGAGTCCCATATATTTTAAAATAGAGAATTAGAAATACAAACATAAGTATGGTTTAGATGCATCATATACATCAATCACGTCAAAATCCTTATTATTTTGATATATTCAAATTAATTAGACAGGTCAATATTAAATAAGGAAATAGTATTGATCTTTATCCATTTAATTAATTAAGTACAAACTATTCGGATTGAAAAAAAGATCCACATGCAATAAAATTGGATATGGCATCACGTTTATCATCTTTACATATATAACCTTCTAAAAGTATTTTTTTTTGGGTTTCTATAGCCTTCTAAAAGTATCCATCGTTTGTTAGTTAGTCGTACCTATCATAACTTCATTCTCTCGCTCTCTCGCTCTCTCTCCCTCTCTCTCTCACACACATAAAATTTTAAAATTCTTCTGAATAATTGACCTAGGGGCATATTGTCTTTTGTTGTAACACCACATCACTTGAGATAATAGATGTGAGAAACAACTAAATTTAAATTAAAATTTTTTATTTATAGGGAAGGGTTAGATGCAACCGGGAATTGCCTACAAAACCAGTTACCAAACTCAGTGTCTCTGGTGCAGTTCCAATTACCAACACAGCACCATCCTCAGCCACAGCGTCACTTTTTGCAATAAAGACCCTCACTTTTCTTAATATTTCACAGAATTCCTTGGAAGGAGAGATTCCCTTGAAAGGAAAATTTGATGAATCTGAGGTACCTGGATTTGAGTTCAAATTTGCTTAATGGCACCATTCCTATAGCAATTTTCAAATTGAGACATCTCAGGCATTTCAACTTGGGAGCAAACTCACTTACTGGGGTTTTAGCAAGTGCAGTTGTAAATCTTTCCAAGTTACAACTTACAAGTTCTTTCCTTACAAGAGAATTTTCTTTCTGGTCAAATCCCTTCTGAAATTGGTAATTTAATCGAATTAAAGGTTCTTTCTTTAAATCAAAATCAATTTTCTCTTCTGAAATCAAAATTTAGATCAGGGTAATAATTCTCTCTACTACCATTCCAGACCAGATAGGAGCTCTTTTCAACCTCTCCTTTCTCTCTCTAAAAATGAACCAACTATCAGGAGAGATTCCCATTTCAATTACTAAAATGAAATATTCTCTCTTCTTTTAAAGAGAGCGAACTATTCCTCTTTCTTCTCTCCTCTTTCAACCCAAAGCAAGTGCCAGGAGTTACCTTTTATTGCTGACAATCTCATCACCTCCTTTGGCTTCTCTCTCGATCGAGCGCTCAAGGCCTCCTCCGCAAACAGTCATCTTACGGCAATCAAGTCCCCGGCACGGCCTGAAGCAGTGGTAAAGTTCCTAATTGATACTAGCTTATCCCATACTCAGATCAAATCTGTTGTTTCGCTCCGACCAGCTCTTCAATTAGGAACTTCACCACTGCTTCAGGCCGTGCCGGAGGAGATGGTGGTAATGGGGAACACATGGTTTAATTGTGAAAGAAAGAGACTGTTCGGTGAGAAGAATCCGGTTGCGCAGGCAACGATGGACACTTTTCCTTTTGTCTTTCTTATTTGGTTACAAAAGGAGTCGCTAGACGAGCCTAGAGAAGGAAATTTGTCACGGCGTGACTAGTCACGTCACGAAACGTCACGTTACGTTAACGTCACGTCACGTCACGTGTGTCGATTACGTAACGTGACTCGCGTGACGCGTGACGTGATCATTCGCGTGACGTGACCACATTTTAGTGAAAATATACGTCACGTCACGTCACGCGAACCAGTCACGTCACGTCACGTCACGTGATCACGTTACGTCACGTCACGGTATTGAAACATAGAGTATCCAATTTTTTTTATATGTATAGAGTATTTAGATTTTTATTTTAGTGCAAGTTCAGTTATATTGGTACTCATGTAGTACTGATTTTTATTTATTTTTAGTTTAATCTAATTAATATTTGTAATTTAAAATTTTAAAGTAATATCAGATGCAACATTTCCTAAAAAAAATAATCTTTACAACATTATTTACATACTATAGAAGTTTTTATATCTTTTTTCTAAATTTTCAATAATTTAAATTAAAATATAAAAAAAATTTACATGACTAATTTACGTCACGACACGTCACGTCACGTGTAATCATGTCACACGTGGTCACGGCGTGACGACGCGTGACGTGACCATTCGCGTGACGTGACCATCTGCCACCATTTTGGTCACGTCACGTCACGTCACGTAAAAAAAAAGTCCATCACGTCACGTCACGTCACGTGACCAAATCACAGCGTGTTTGTCACGTCACGTCACGGCGTGTCACGTATTTCCTTCTCTAGACGAGCCTGAGATGATTTTTAGGGTTTTGACACTTAGATATGACTTGTCAAAAGAATTCAGGACCACAGGACCACACCAGCACTGATATCTTTATTTTTTGAAATAACTTTTTTTTTAGGTGAACCAGCACAGGTAACAGTATCTTCAAAAGGAAGCATTTTTCTTTTGGTGAACCTTAAATAATGGTATGCAGTCGGACGGATAGAGCACCGTCAAACGATTAATTGGGAATAATCGGTTGATTAGTTGGAACAGTTTGGTCACTGCCAATAGCTAATTGGCCGATTAATCAGCCTAAACGGGCATTTTTTAAAACACTGAGATAGAATATTAAAACAGTATCGTATTGTGTTCTCATTTCCCACATGCCGTGTTGTGTTTTTATATGTTTGGGACATGTGTCATGCCATGGTGTTAAAATTTTGAGATGTTATGTGCCGTGTTGTGTTGCACAATATCAATATGAACACAACACGTTTATCAACACGATACGTTTAAGAACATCCTAGTTGTACTCCATATTTTAAGAGTGAGATTATGGTATTGTGTATAGCGCATAATGATCCGTACTATGGAATGATATCTCTATTTTCAAAATTAAAACAAAGATACCGTTCAATATGATCTCTATAAAATGTAATTGTAGATTGATTTTTTTTTTTTTTTTCTCTGTTTTTTTTTTAGATAGCTAGAAAAATCACTTGATTTAGAAATTCTAGAACATTCAAATAGTGATTCTGTACCTATTTTATAAATAGTAAATGAATTTTAAAAAATTATAAAATTTAATATATTTTTCTATAGAATTCATATTGAAAGTTCATATTAACTATTTAGATTTTAAAAATTAAAATATTGCAAATATGTGCTATCCATATTACAGTAACTCCACTCTGATGAAAATATAAAATTGATATTCCTAGGCTGGTATACGAGTGGGGGTACCTAATTGAACAATATTGTTCTACTGCAGAGACATAATAACCTGGCTGAGCATTGACAGAAGTACTATGTGGCCGGTGTCCGTTTTGCCAAGTGGTGTGATGTCCTTATAATCAGCCCGAACGCACACGGTCTCGCTCGCTACGCCATAATCTGCTAAGAGAACAGCCTTGTGGCAATCATTGAGCCCGAGATCCTGCTCGACAGGTCCCACGACATTGACCACATGCTACAAGGCCCTCAATGACGACCATGTCCTTCTAGAAGGAACTCTTTTGAAACCCAACATGGTCACACGACTCACACCCTTCTCTGACTCACCTAAGGTGGCTCAAAAGGTAATGGCAGAGTACACCGTCAGAGCATTGCTTAGAACAATTTGAATTTGAATCGAATCAACAAGTTGCAGGGAAAGAAGCCATAGAGTCTCGTCCTCATTCAGTCTTGCGCTTCGGCAGAGCACGCTCAAGGCGTGGGCCAGTAAGGAGGAGAATGTGGAGCCGCCTTCCTTGCAAGTTGCAAAGCCAACTCTGGAGCAACCCTCGGGACTTGTGCCGGTGATGCTGCCGGTGGCGAAGGCTGTCAGACGACCTCCACGTGGACCACGTCAAGGATTACAAGTATTGATCGGCAATTGAAATTTTGATGAATTTTAATGTGTTTTCTATTTATTATTGTGTGGATGCAATATATTAATTTGTACCAATTAAGTTGACTGATTGTAATATAAGTTTGTGTAGATGCAATATACTAGTATGATTAAGCAACAAAATGAAAAAGAGAAAGATACAGCACGCACAAATAAATTAGAATAATGGAATTGAGAATACCCAATTTTCAGTTTACTGAAATGATACTGGAACCAAAGAGGTGCCAGTTAAGCACAAGACCAGGAGCGTTACCTAGGCATTCTGGTCACACAGTTAACAACCGCAAGAGATCTGACGCGTGACCAACTCATTGAGAAGTAGTGTCAGAGGGAAGTGCGGATATAACAAGCTCAGGAATCAACTTCACAGAATACCAGATTAAGTCATGGATTACCAAGGGTACAATTTTTCTTATGGAGGGCTGTAATGGGCAACCTACCATGGAGAAATTACATGCCAGAATTGCATCATTAAACCCAAAGTGCCCCAATTGCGGTTTAGAAAGTGAGTACCTAATGCATGCCCTTTTCTTTCCAGACCGGTACGAGGCACAGCCAGGGGTTAGATTTGTAATTTTGTCCGATTGCCAAGTGCCGGTATATGCAGTTAACAAGAGCCAAATTGGGAGTTCCTATGAGGTAAGCAACAGAACAATCAAAGCCCTAACAGCGATCATATGGAAGTTCCTATGAGGTAAGCAAAACAAGAAGCGATACATATCTCTAATTGGGTGCCAAAAAGTATGTTTAGATTTTGGGTGCCTCAATTGCGGTTTAGAAAGGGAGTACCTAATGCATGCCCTTTTTTTTTCGCCCCACTGCTCAGGCTACATGGTGAGCATCAGAAGTGAGGAACAGATAACTACCTCTCAGATTCCCATAAGCCTTCCTGCATATTACTGAAAATTTGGATGAGGAACAGATAACTCGAATTGCAAAAATTGTTTGGAATATTTGGAAAGCAAGGAATGAGGCAATCTTTGCAGCCAAGAGGGCTATGCCGAGATGTATACTAGCTAAGGTGAAATGCATGGGAAGCAACTCACCATGGTGCAATTTGGGCAGGAATACGCCTCTGATCTGTTATATGCGGAAGCAATAGCACTCCTGACAGTGTTCAGACGGATACCAGACTGGTACGAGGCACAGCCAGGGTTAAATTTGTAATTTTGTCCGATTGCCAAGTGCTGGTATCTGCGGTTAACAAGGATCAAATTGACGAACTGTCGGTATGGAGAGTAGAACACCTGGTGGCAGAATGTGCAAATTTGCTAAAATTATGTGACAGGTACACAATGGTATGGAAGGCAGCAAGAGGTACATGGTGCACACCAACTGGCAAACTGGGCCAGAAGAACAGGAAGATGTTTTAGAGGAGAAATTGGGGAAGCAACCACCTTAAGTTTCACCCTTCAACTGTCTCAAATTCACAGTTTATTTCAATTAATGGATGACGGGTACTGGGTAGTTTGGACACCGGGTATCTTTGTTTAATTAATTGTATTAAATTTAATCCCAACGCCTAAGGGCATTCACTTCAAAAATAAAAAGTACAAGCTTCTAATGACTAGGAAAAATAATTAACAATAACTAAAATTACAAAATAATAGAAGCCTAGCTAGTTAGCATCACCTGTTACCAAATTTCTTCCCCAGAAGAACAATAGTCAGACGGACACTTTTCCACCATAAGCAGCAGCATAAGCTTCGCTGAGCCCAGGCACATCCTTCTCATAAGGCACGACATAGATCTCGCGGAAGCGCATTTCAGAAACCAAACAAGCACTGAAAAGGCTGCACTTTTCAATCAGTCCCTTATTTTGTAGTGTACTCAGTACAGTATACCTCGGGATCAATACCTTTTCTAAGCTACACCCGAGTATCCGTGGTTTTGAAGCTATGCTCATTGCCTCAATCCCAGCTTTACTCATAAGAAAGTTCATACTCGAACTCACTTTCTCCTCTGAATATATGAGTATATGAGGGTATTTCCGGAAGGCAACACACACTTCTTCTTGTGACCAGCCATATGTGTTCTTGAAGAACTCTGCATTGTTTTTAATCTTACCTATGCTGAAATTACTGATTGCTTTTAAACCACATAGAAACATCCTGGATCCCCTCGGAATCCCCAGCTCCTCAATGAGATCGAGTATCTGCCTTAAAGAATCAGGGTTACGGCCAAAGCAGCTTCTGTCCCCTAACAATGAAACCATATCTTCATTCGACAATCCATATTTTTTCAGTAAATTTATTCCTGGAAGAACATGCTTGTCAATGTGCAATGCAAACAGAAAAGGATTTCTTGATATAATCTTCATCAAAGCCTTGTCGTTGTTACCGACAAAATCTCTCCAAAACATTACGCGGGCAAGAGTGTCTTTCAATTGAAGTGCAACTGGGTTGTATCGGATCATTTGAACCAGTACTTCTCCAGGTATCCCATTTTCCATCATTTCACGCACCTTTGGTCTCAGGGTCTTATCCGCATTGGATCCCAGAAGAGATGGTCGGAGTGAAACAACAGATTTGATCTGAGTGTGGGATAAGCCAGTGTCAGTTAGGAACTTTACCACTGCATCAGGCCGTGCTGGGGACTTGATCGCCGTAAGATGACTGTCCGCCGAGGCCTTGAGCGCTCGATCGAGAGAGAAGCCGAAGGAGGAGATGAGATAGTCGGCAATAAAAGGCAACTCGTGGAGCTTGGTACTTTGGGTTGAAAGAGGAGAGCGGAGGAGATGGTGGTAATGGTAATGGCATTGGGGAGGAGAGAAGAAAGAGGAGTAGATTGCTCTCTTGAAAAGAAGATGGGAAGACATTGTCCGATTAGAAAGAGACAATGCGAATAATCCGGTTGCTACAATGCGACTCTTACCCTCTGATCGGAATGACCATTTTTTGCTCAAACGAGAATCTGAATCTGAATTCTTTATTCACTGAATAAGCTGATCGAAACACCGAGAGAAACAAAAATAGAAATGATTCGACGGGATTTCAGGAGTCCCAAATCATGTGAAGAAATATGGTATTTGGAAAGAATTCGTTTTGCTTGTGTGAAATGTTCCTTTTGCCCTTGTTTTTTCGGACTGAAGGTGGAGACGGGAGAGCAGTAGAGAAGTAGAGAAGAAGAAACGAGAGCAGTAGAGCAGTAGAGAAGTGGAGACGGAGAGCAGGGAAGAGCGAGAGGAAGAGAACGCTTGGAATAGAAGTATAATGCTTGGAAGAGAACGCTTGGACTTGGGAGCAGGAAAGAAGGAGAGAGAGATACAGGGTGAAAATTAAAACGAATGGGTCAATGGCATTCACTGTAATTTAGATGAAAATTATGACCTTTTTATTTACCTTCAAAATCAATTCTTCTTTTAAAATTAATCATTCCAATCATAAATATTCAATTCCAAATCATCTCCCGTGAACTCTATTCTATTGAAATGAATTGAATTTTTGTTATACTTCATTCCGATCAGAGTGTTACGCGGCGCACAGGTGGGAGTCGCTAGCGAGGTGCGAGGAGAGGGACCAGTATCCTCTGCGGAGTTTTCTTCCTGCAGAGCTGTGCGGAGCTGATTGGACGGCCTAGATTGTGAGTGCTCGGATGATGGAGGGGCATTATTAATTTTGCTTTAAAATTTGTGCCAAAATCGTATTTCGTCCGTCCGATAAAAAACGAATGGACTGGATTAAAAGAACCGCACAGCTCCGTAGGTAAAAACTCCGCAGAGGATGCGATTTCGCGAGGAGCGTAGTTTGATTTTGAGGGTTCTGAATTTCGGAACCACACCAAGAATTGAATAGAATCCAGTAATATATCAGTAAAATATTTACTGAATTTGATTCTTTTATAATAAATGCCATTTTCAAATTGAGATATTTACTGAATAAATATTGAAAAAAAGTATAGATACTGACGGTAACAAAGAAAAAAGAGATAGTGTGTTTATCAGTGGTGTAGGGAATAGGGAAGCATTTTGGTATTATTTTGAAGTTTTTTTCCGCTACTGAAACAAGAAGAGCGGCAACAAGAGGAATTCTCATCAAATCTCATTAATTTTCTGAGAAATTTACGGTATGATTTGGAAGGAATGCATTGTATCAAGTTTCATATATTTTGATATATTTATCTTGACTGTGAACATTTTTATGTTTATAATTCTTATATTTTATTCTTGATTTTTGAGTGCTTCTTCATTACTTGGCATTATGTTCTTTTTAATATTGTTTGAGGGTGGTACGGTAACAAGTGTAAGAAATTAATTTGGTAGTTTAGTACTTGGTGAATGTATTTTCATTGTCTTAGTACTGTTATACATATATTTTTGCCCAAAGTTGTTCACACTTTATACACATATTTTTTCATATAAATTGTACATAGTTTTTTTTTTTTTTAAAACCGCTGGGTTGGACGCTACTCTCTGTAACGTCCTGAATTTTTTTTTTTAGCTGGTATCAGACCGTGATACTTCATAACGTCTAGGACCATCACATAATTAGTTGGTTAATTACAATTAGCTAATCTGGTCTATTACGTCCTCTGAACGTTATAGACCATCACGTTTTTCTTATATATATATATATATTGAATTTCAGCAAAATCTTTCCCTACTGTCGATATTTATTTATTTATTTTTCTATTAATAAAAATTTTGGGTCTTGAGACCCTCGATCGAGGGTCCGGATGTCATAATTAACCTCATTTTTCAGTTTAGATACGGACCGTCCGATTTGAATTCGAGCCAATCCGATCCGAAGTGGAGGACCCTCTAGGCTCTAGTTTTCCACATTTGGCATTTTATATCTAAAGTTGGATATTAATAAAAAAAATCGGCATATTCGGCAAATGAAAGATTAATGCTGAAAGCTTAAATTGAATAAAATATATACTATTGACATGTCAAAGATCAAACTATACAGTATGCACAATAATAATTTATATTACAATCAGTCAACTTAATTTGTACAAAATAATAAATTGCAACCGCACAACAATGAATACAAAAATCAAAATCAAAATAAAATAAAAACAAATAATAGATTGGAAGAGCTTAACTTTTAGGATATACCCATTATCCAACATATTAAATTTTCTTTTATTAAAAGACTATCAGTCCATTTTATTAGTAATATAAGTAAACCACATTCACATTTTTAGAATGCAAAAAGACTATAACTCCCTTTAGAATAAACTCTTGGAAAACCATGTAGCATGTCTCACATCAGGTACCAACTTCAAAACTCCAATTCGCTCTTCTCATCGCTCATCTCATTTCAGTAGCGAAAAAATGCTACAAAATGAAACTAAAATACTTCCCTACCACTGATAAGCACACTATTTCTTTCCTCTCTCTGTTATTTTCTATATTTTTTAATATTAGCTAGTAGATATCTTAACTTGAAAAAAATCCTAAAATGATCATTCATTGTAAATAGAATCAAAGTTTATGACTATTTATTTATTTTTCAATTGAATTCTTTCTTATACCAATTTTTATTCGGATCATCAGAATTCAATTCAAATAATTCTATTCAACTCTATTTTACTGAATTCTATTGAATTCTTATCAAGATGTGGCTCTGAAATGTCAAAACCCTCAAAATCAAACTACGCTCCTCTCTAGCGACTCCCACCTGTCATAAGAGTAAATAGCAATTAAACCATGTGTTCCCAACTTCTTCTAAAGAGAGCAATCTACTCCTGTTTCTTCTCTCCTTCCCAATGCCATTACCACCATCTCCTCCGCTCTCCTCTTTCAACCCAAAGTAGCAAGCTCCAGGAGTTGCCTTTTATTGCCAACTATCTCATCTCCTCCTTCGGCTTCTCTCTCGATCGAGCGCTCAAGGCCGCGGCAGACAGTCATCTTTCGGAAATCAAGTCCCCGACACAGCCTGAAGCAGTGGTAAAGTTTCTAACTGACACTGGCTTATCCCATTCTCAGATCAAATCTGTTGTTTCGCTCCGACCAGCTCTTCTGGGATACGATGCGGATAAGACCCTGAGACCAAAGGTGCGTGAAATGATGGAAAATGGGATCCCTGTAGAAGTACTGGTTCAAATGATCCGATATAACCCGGTTGCACTTCAATTGCAAGACACTCTTGCCCGTGTACTGTTTTGGAGAGATTTTGTCGGTAACAACGACAAGGCTTTGTTGAAGATTATTTCAAGGAATCCTTTCCTATTCTCATTGGACATTGACAAGAATATTCTTCCGAAAATAAATTTACTGGAAGAATATGGATTGTCGAATGAAGATATGGTTTCATTGTTGGGGGGGAGAAGCTGCTTTGGTCGTAGCCTCGATTCTGTAAGGCAGATACTCGATCTAATTGAGGAGCTGGGGATTCCAAGGGGATCCGGGAGATTTCTATGGGGCTTAAAAGTGATCGGTAATTGCAGCAAAGGTAAAATTAAAAGCACTGCAGAATTCTTCAAGAACACATATGGCTGGTCACATGAAGTGGTGTGTGCTGCCTTCCGGAAGTACCCTTACATACTCATAATATCAGAGGAGAAAGTGAAGTCGAGTATGGACTTTCTTATGAGTAAAGCTGGTTTTCAGGCGAGGAGCGTAGCTTCAAAACCTAGGATTCTCGGGTGTAGCTTACAAAAGGTATTGATCCCGAGGTATACTGTACTGAGTGCACTGCAAAGCGAGGGACTGGAGAAAAGGTGCAGTCTTTTAAGAACTTTTTTAGTTCCTGAAAGGCGCTTCCGCGAGATATATGTCAAGCCGTATGAGATGTATGTACCTGGGCTCGGTGAAGCTTATGCTGCTGCTTTTGATGGAAAAGTGCCGGTCTGATGTTTGTTCTTCCGGGGAAGAAATTATGTGTATCAGTTTGCAGTTGTAAATTTGATAACAGCTGATACTAACTAGCTAGGCTTCTATTCTTTTGTAATTTTAGTTTTTGTTTAATTATTTTTTCTAGTCATTGGAAGCTTGTACTTTTTTTTTAAGTGAATGCCCTTAGGTGCTGGGATTAAATTGAAAATGCCATGTTACAATTAAAAATAAAGTAAAAACTAAAATAAAAGCGCAGCAGCGGTCGCTGGTAAAAAGCCACTCCTGATAGCTGCTGCATACAGAACTCAAAACCGGTATGTAAACTACCCAGTTCCTAACATCTGTTTAATACAATTAATTAAACAAACCTACCCGGTGTGTCCAAACTACCCGGTACCTGACATCCATTAATTGAAATAAAATGTGAATTGAGACTCTGTTGAAGGGTGAAACTTAAGGTGGTTGCTTTCCCAATTTCTCCTCTAAAACATCTTCCTGTTCTTCTGGCCCAGTTTACCAGTTGGTGCGCATCATGTACCGCCTCTCTTGCTGCCTTCCATACCATTGTGTACCTGTCACATAATTTTAGCAAATTTGCACATTCTGCCACCAGGTGTGCTACTCTCCATACTGGCAGTTCGTCAATTTGATCCTTGTTAACCGCAGATACTAGCACTTAGCAATCGTACAGAATTACAAATCTAAACCCTAGCTATGCCTCATACTGGTCTGGTATCTGTCTGAGCACTGTCAGGAGTGCTATTGCTTCCGCATATAATGGGTCAGAGGCATATTCCTGCCCATATTGCACCATGGTGAGCTGTTTCCCATGAATTTCACCTTAGCTAGTATACATCTCGGCATAGCTCTCTTGGCTGCAAAAATTGCCTCATTCCTTGCTTTCCAAATTTTCCAAGCAATTTTTGCAATTCAAGTTATCTGTTCCTCATCCAAATTTTCAGTAATATGCAGGAAGGCTTATGGGAATCTGAGAGGTGGTTATCTGTTCCTCACTTCTGATGCCCACCATGCGGCCTGAGCAGTGGGGCAAAAGAAAAGGGCATGCATGCATTTGGTACTCACTTTCTAGACCCCAATTGGGGTATTTTTGGTTTATTGATGCAATTCTGGCATGTAATTTCTCCATGGTAGGTAGCCTATCATGTACAGCCCTCCATAAGAAGAATTGTAATCTTGGTATGATGCTTTTTGTTGCTCATATTTTTCTTCCATGCCTTGATCTGGTATTCTGTGAAGTTGATATTGGTCTGTACCTGATTCCTGAGCTTGTTATATCCCTCCCTTGTGGTATTCTGCCCTCCATGTTGGACCTTCATAATGCCTAGGCAACGCTCCTGGTCTTGTGCTTAACTGGTACCTCTTTGGTTCCAGTATCATTCAGTAAACTGAAAATTGGGTATTCTCAATTCCATTCTTCTAATTTATTTGTGCGTGTTGTATCCTTCTCTTTTTCATTTGGTTGCTTAATCATATCATACTAGTATATTGCATCTACACAAACTTATATTACAACCAGTCAACTTAATTTGTGCAAATTAATACATTGCATCCACACAATAGTATATAGAAAAATTAAAACCAAGTAGATTGGGGCTGTGTATGCTGTCAGAGCTGTCCGGTGGAATCTATCCTGCACTTGCTGTTCTTATGTCCATTCACAGTAGAGGTATGGTTCCACATAGCTTCTTTCCTAAATGGACCCACCATGAGGATTTCAGGTTCAGTAAAACAAATATGGGAGGAGTCCTGGGGAATGATGAAGTTGAGAGGAAGCATGAGCAAGTAGTTAGAATGGTCTTCCAGGTTCATCTGTATAGTTTGGAATATTTGGAAATCTCAGAATCACAGCCAGAGCCCTGGCCTTCAAAACTTTACAGGAGTATGTGCCGAGGCTGATAGTCTGTGGATTTCAGTGTTTTGCATGGCACTTTTGAGTATGTGCCGATTAGTTAGGGAGCTGCCCCAACTAGGAGGCAGTATGTGGTTTTGTAATAAGTTCTGCTGTAAACATTCACACATCTGTTAATACACATGGCAGCTACTGTCAGGTTTTTTTTTTTTAAAAAAGACACTTTTGATTGGTTAAACTTATTTAAAATCTTTGTGAAACAACCTTACATATGACTTGTCAAAAGTAGTGTTGTAAATAACGGTGTGCACTCGTTGGATGGACGGGTACTGTCAAGTGATTAATCGGCATGCGGTTGATTAATTGGAATTATGTGGCTGATTAATCTTTTTCATTAAAATTATTTGTATATATTTATAATTTATTAAAAAAGATTTATTTAACTCATCAAAATTATCAAATAAACTTAATTTAACTTATTTCTATTATTATAACATGACACTATGCTTTTTTTTTAACAACACATACGCACTTTATATGTGTAAGTAATACATTTATTTAATGCAAAAATAAATTCGAAAATTAAGCATTTTCAAATACTGATAACATATTATTTGAAACAAATCAAATATTCCAATATAAAATCACTAAATTTAGTTTATGATAACAACTAAATTTCATATATAAAAATGTCGCACTAATTGAAAAAAACATAAGTAAGAAAAATATATGCTATATAAATAATAGAAGAATTAATCAATTTTAATGTAAAAAGAAAAAATATATATAAAAAACCGAAGTTTTTATTAATATACAAAAGAAATAATAAATTTAATAATCTATACAATGTTCTGATGAAATTCGAAATTTATCCAATGAAGCTAGAACCAATGACAAAGTCATCGGTTTCAGAAGCTATGACAATGTCATCAGTTTCAGCCTCAAAATTCAATTCCGAGAGATAACTTTGCATAACATATTTATGCATAATTTTTGATGCATAATGCACACTTTTTGATGCGAGAATTATATCTGATTAAAATAACAAATGACTCAGATTAAAACACTTTTTTGAGTAATGATTACAATGTTTCGAAAAGTTTTCTTAAATTTTTATTTTTTCAAAAATAGAAAGACCATAATATTTTTTTGTATTTATCTAGAAGTGACTTTTGAATCGGAATCAATAATTCAGATTCAAAGTATTTTTATATTTTTTCTAATAGCACACAAAGAAATATTTTTATTTTCCTTACAGCCGCGAAAAATCCGATCTGAAAAATATTGATCCGAATTATTTGTTTAAGTCTTTCTAATAAATCAAATTATATGGTATTCTATCTAATTTAAAAAAATATAAAAATATTTCTAATATTTTAATACAAAAAATAAATAAATTATAATGTTTTCTAATTAAATAAAATAATTAAATGAAAAATTGTTTTAAATTCCAATTTGATGAATTGGAAGGCTCAAACCGATGACATTGTCATCGGTTCTAGCTTCTGAAACCAATGATAATGACATCAGTTTCGGAAGATTTCGAATTTTATCAGAACATTGTATATATTGTTAAATTTATTATTTATTTTGTATATTAATTAAAATTTCGGTATAAAAAATATTGGATGTATATCGAAGTACAAATAAAAACTACAGTAGATAATTTATGAAACTTATTATCACACAGTCACAGAAAAAAAATGCGAAAATAAATATTAATTGGAATAAACGGAAATGCTGATATTTATAAAATGTAATTGTAGATCGTTATCTATTATTTATTTTTTTACTCTTTTTAAGATAGCTAGAAAAATAACTTGATTTAGAAATTCTAGAACATTCAAATAGTGATTTTGTATCTATTTTAAAAATAGCTAAATAATTTAAAAAAATTATAAATTTTAATATATTTTAATATAGAATTCATATTGAACGATTCAGATCGACTAATTAGACTTTAAAGATTAAAATATTGATTCGAGTACGGACAAATCTGTGCTATGCATAGTAAAGTAGCTCCACTTTGATGAAAATATGAAATTGATATTCTAATAATTCCTAGGCAGGTATGAGTGGGATTCGTATCCTCTCTGTTACTACAGAGGAAGCGCATCACTTTATAGTTTGAGATTAAATTTCAACCGGTTTGAGATCAGCAGAAAAATAGAAAGCAGTATTATTGGGCTTTGAGATTCATGCCAAGTTAAAATGAATCGTCCAGATTCAATAATTGCAAAAGATTCCCTTGTTCAGTAAGAGAGAGGATGTCAATTCGTATGAGTGGGGGTACCCAATTGAACAAATTTTTATATTGTTCTATTGCAGGGACATGATGACCTGGCTAAGCGTTGCCAGAAGTACTACGTGGCCGGTGCCCATTTTGCCAAGTGGCATGATGTCCTTATAAGTGGCCCGAACGAGCACGACCTCACTCGCTACGGACAGAGATCACTTGCCCTCCGGGGGGGCATAATTTTCCTGCCTCCAATGAGACTGACAAGTGGGTCCAGACGGGTTTATAAATTTAAATATTAGTTTTTAGTTTTGGTGTGGCCCACGTTTCAGTGACTCAGGAGCAGGAAAATCCTGCCCCCTGGGGAGCAGAGAATTCAGTCCCACTCGCTACGCTGTAACCTGCTAAGAGAACAGCCTTGTGCCAATCGCTGAGCCCGAGATCTTGATCGACAGGTCCCACGACATTGACCACTGTGCTTACGTCATCGGAATTGTTCTTGACGCATGCTACAAGGCCCTCAATGACCACCATGTCCTTCTAGAAGGAACTCTTTCGAAACCAAACATGGTCACACCCGGCTCTGACTCACCTAAGGTGGCCCACGAGGTAATTGCTGAGTACACCATCAGAGCATTGTTTAGAACAATATGAATTTGAATTTGAATGTAATGAACAAGTTACCAAATAGGTGGAGATCTACAATGATATTTACTTTTGTTCAAAGTAGGGTACCAACAAACATATTTTATGCAACAGAATCAGACAGCTGATTCGAAAAATGGAACAATTGAGTTTGACAACTACTAAAATGCTGATATTTTGAAGTGTTTGGTAAATACTCTTTTTGCATTTTGAAAACGTTGCAGTAGTTTACTTCTGTTAGTAATAAAATGGGCTGACAATCTTTCAATAATAAAAACTTTATTATGCTGTATAACTGGTATATCCTAAAAATTAAGCCTTCCAATTTATTATTTGTTGACATAGAAATAGACTGCATATTTTATCTTATTTTGGTTTTAATTTTTCTATTTATTATTGTGTGGATGCAATATATTAATTTGTACAAATTAAGTTGACTGATTGTAATTTAAGTTTGTGTAGATGCAACAAATGAAAAAGAGAAAGATACAGCACACAAATAAATTAGAAGAATGGAATTGAGAATACCCAATTTTCAGTTTACTGAAATGATACTGGAACCAAAGAGGTACCAGTTAAGCACAAGACCAGGAGCGTTACCTAGGCATTCTGGTCACACAGTCAAAAACCGCAAGAGATCAGACGCATGGCCAACTCATTGAGAAGTAGTGTCAGAGGGCAGTATACCACAAGGTAGAGATATAACAAGCTCCAGAATCAACTTCACAGAATATCAGATTAAGCCATGGAAGAAAAATATGGGCAACAAAAAGCATCATACCAAGGGTAAATTTTTTTTCTTATGGAGAGCTGTACATGATGGGCTACCTACCATGGAGAATTACATGCCAGAATTGCATCAATGAACCCAAAGTGAGTACCTAATGCATGCTCCTTTTCTTTCGAGACCGGTACGAGGCACAGCCAGTGGTTAGATTTGTAATTTTGTCCAATTGCCAAGTACTGGTATATGCAATAAACAAGGATCAAATTCACGAACTGCCGGTATGGAGAGTAGCACACCTGGTGGCAGAATGTGCAAATTTGCTAAACTTATGTGACAGGTACACAATGTTATGGAAGGCAGCAAGAGAGGTGGTACATGATGCACACCAACTGGCAAACTAGGCCAGAAGAACAGGAAGATGTTTTAGAGGAGAAATTGGGGAATCAACAACCTTAAGTTCCACCCTTCAACAGTCAAATTCACATTTTATTTCAATTAATGGATGTCAGGTACCGGGTAGTTTGGACACCGGGTATCTTTGTTTAATTAATTGTATTAAATATTTAAATTTAATCCCAAGGCCTAAGGGCATTCACTTCAAAAATAAAAAGTACAAGCTTCTAATGACTAGAAAAAATAATTAACAATAACTAAAATTACAAAATAATAGAAGCTAGCTAGTTAGCATCAGCTGTTACCAAATTTCTTCCCCAGAAGAACAATAGTCAGATGAACACTTTTCCACCATAAGCAGCAGCATAAGCTTCACTGAGCCGAGGCACATCCTTCTCATAAGGCACAACATAGATCTCGCGGAAGCGTATTTCAGAAACCAAACAAGCAGTGAAAAGGCTCAACTTTTTCATCAGTCCCTTATTTTGTAGTGTACTCAGTACAGTATACCTCGGGATCAATACCTTTTCTAAGCTACACCCGAGTATCCGCGGTTTTGAAGCTATGCTCATTGCCTCAATCCCAGCTTTACTCATAAGAAAGTTCATACTCGAGCTCACTTTCTCCTCTGAATATTTGAGTATATGAGGGTATTTCCGGAAGGCACCACACACTTCTTCTTGTGACCAGCCATATGTGTTCTTGAAGAACTCTGCATTGTTTTTAATCTTACCTATGCTCAAATAACCGATTGCTTTTAAACCACATAGAAACATCCCGGATCCCCTCGGAATCCCCAGCTCCTCAATTATATCGAGTATCTGCCTTAAAGAATCGAGGTTACGGCCACAGCAGCTTCTTCTACCTAACAATGAAACTATATCTCCATTCGACAATCCATATTCTTTCAGTAAATTTATTCTCGGAAGAATATGCTTGTCAATGTGCAATGAGAATAGGAAATAATTCCTTGAAATAATCTTCAAAAAAGCCTTGTCGTTGTTCCCAATAAAATCTCTCCAAAACAGGAGGCGCGCAGGGGTATCGTTCAATTCAAGCACAACTGGGTTGTATCGGATCAATTGAACCAGTACTTCTCCAGGGATCCCCGTTTCCATCATTTCACGCACCTTTGGTCTCATGGTCTTATCCACATTGGATCCCAGAAGAGATGGTCAGAGTGAAACAACTGATTTGATCTGAGTGTGGGATAAGCCTGTGTCAGTTAGGAACTTCACCACAGCATCAGGCCGTGCAGGGGACTTGATCGCCGTAAGATGTCTGTCCGCTGAGACCTTGAGCGCTCGATCGAGAGAGAAGCCGAAGGAGGAGATGAGATAGTCGGCAATAAAAGGCAACTCCTGGAGCTTGCTACTTTGGGTTGAAAGGGGAGAGCGGAGGAGATGGTGGTAATGGTAATGGCATTGGGGAGGAGAGAAGAAAGAGGAGTAGATTGCTCTCTTGAAAAGAAGATGGGAAGACATTGTTCGACTATGAATCGGAGGTGCGAAGAATCCGGTTGCAAAGGCGACAATGGGACTTACGCGGCGCACAGGTGGGAGTCGCTAGTGAGGAGCGTAGTTTGATTTTGAGGGTTCTGAATTTCAGAACCACACCAAGAATTCAATTGAATTCAGTAAAATATTTACTGAATTTGATTCTTTTACAATGAATGCCGTTTTCAAATTGAGATATTTACTGAATAATTATTGAAGAAAAGTATAGACACTGACGATAACAAAGGAAAAAGTGATAGTTTTTTTATCAGTGGTGTAGGGAAGCATTTTGGTATTAGTTTGAAGTTTTCTTTCGCTACTGAAATGAGAAGAGCGGCAACAAGAGGAATTCTCATCAAATCTCATTGATTTTCTGAGGAATTTATGGTACAATTTGGAAGGAATGCATTTAAGAAATGCATTGTATCAAGTTTCATATATTTTGATATATTTATCCTGACAGTAAACATTTTTATGTTTATAATTCTTATATTTTATTTTTGATTTGTGAGTGCTTTTTCATTACTTTGCATTCTGTTCTTTTTAATATTGTTTGAGGGTGGTACGGTAACAAGTATAAGAAATTAATTTGGTAGTTTAGTACTTGGTGAATGTATTTTCATTGTCTTAGTACTGCTATACATATATTTTTGCCCAAAGTTGTTCATGCTTTATACATATATTTTTGCATATAAATGGTACATATATTTTTATTTTTTTTCAAAACCGCTGGGCTGGACGCTGTAACGTCCTGACTTTTTTTGTTGTTGGTATCAGACCGTAATACTTCATAACGTCTAGGACCATCACATAATTAGTTGGTTAATTACAATTCACTAATCTAAACGTTGTGGTCTATAACATCCTCTGAACGTTATAGACCATCACGTTTTTCTTATATATATCAAATTTCAGCAAAATCTTTTCCTATTGTCGATATTTATTTACTTTTCTATCAATAAAAATTTTGGGTCTTCAGCCCCTTGATCGAGGGTCCGGATCTCCTAATTAACCCAATTTTTCAGTTTAGATACGGACCATCCAATTTGAATTCTTTCATTGTTTGAAGTTCATCCGATAGTTTTTTTAGAAGTGTGCTCATTAACCTCTCTTGGTGAGCACATCACATTCTAATTTTGCTCTTATGACGAGCTATTCATTTATTTTTCAATTGAATTCTTTCTTATCCCAATTTTTATTCGGAGCATCAGAATTCAATTCAAATATATTCTATTGAACTCTATTTTACTGAATTCTATTGAATTCTTGTCAAGATGTGGCTCTGAAATGTCAAAACCCTCAAAATCAAACTACGCTCCTCTCTAGCGACTCCCACCTGTCGTAAAACCCTGCGCCGCCTGTTGTAAAAGTCGATCGCAATAAAACCATGTGTTCCCCTCTTCTTCTAAAGAGAGCAATCTACTCCTGTTTCTTCTCTCCTTCCCAATGCCATTACCACCATCTCCTCCGCTCTCCCCTTTCAACCCAAAGTAGCAAGCTCCAGGAGTTTCCTTTTATTGCCAACTATCTCATCTCCTCCTTCGGCTTCTCTCTCGATCGAGCGCTCAAGGCCGCGGCAGACAGTCATCTTACGGAAATCAAGTCCCCGGCACAGCCTGAAGCAGTGGTAAAGTTTCTAACTGACACTGGCTTATCCCATTCTCCTGTTTGAATTCTTTCATTGTTTCGCTCAAGGCCGCGGCAGACAGTCATCTTACGGAAATCAAGTCCCCGGCACAGCCTGAAGCAGTGGTAAAGTTTCTAACTGACACTGGCTTATCCCATTCTCAGATCAAATCTGTTATTTCGCTCCGACCAGCTCTTCTGGGATTCGATGCGGATAAGACCCTGAGACCAAAGGTGCGAGAAATGATGGAAAATGGGATCCCTGGAGAAGTACTGGTTCAAATGATCCGATATAACCCGGTTGCACTTCAATTGCAAGACACTCTTGCCCGCGTACTGTTTTGGAGAGATTTTGTCGGTAACAATGACAAGGCTTTGTTGAAGATTATTTCAAGGAATCCTTTCCTATTCTCATTGCACATTGACAAGCATATTCTTCCGAAAATAAATTTACTGAAAGAATATGGATTGTCGAATGAAGATATGGTTTCATTGTTAGGGGGGAGAAGCTGCTTTGGTCGTAGCCTCGATTCTGTAAGGAAGATACTCGATCTAGTTGAGGAGCTGGGGATTCCAAGGGGATCCGGGATGTTTCGATGGGGGTTAGAAGCTAGTTCTAATTTGAGCATAGGTAAAATTAAAAGCAATGCAGAGTTCTTCAAGAACACATATGGCTGGTCACAGGAAGAGGTTTGTGTTGCCTTCCGCAAGTACCCTGTGGTACTCAAATTATCAGAGGATAAAGTGAGTTCGTGTATGAACTTTCTTATGAGTAAAGCTGGGATTGAGGCAAGGAGCATAGCTTTGCGACCACGGATACTCGGGTGTAGCTTACAAAAGGTATTGATCCCGAGGTATACTGTACTGAGTACACTGCAAAGCAAGGGACTGATGAAAAAGTGCAGTTTTTTAAGTGCTTGTTTGGTTCCTGAAAGGCGCTTCCGCGAGATCTATGTCATGCTGTATGAGAAGGATGTGCCTGGGCTAGGTGATGCTTATGCTGCTGGTTATGGCGGAAAAGTGCCGGTCTGACTATTTTTCTTCTGGGGAAGAAATTGTGTATCAGTTTGCAGCTGTAAATTTGGTAACAGCTGACACTAACTAGCTAGGCTTTTATTATTTTGTAATTGTTGTTTTTGTTGAATTACTTTTTCTAGTCATTAAAAGCTTGTATTTCTTAACTGGTACCTCTTTGGTTCCATTATCATTTCAGTTGATATTGGGTATTCTCAATTCCATTCTTCTAATTTATTTGCAGTATCTTTCTCTTTTTTGTTTTGTTTTTTTTTGTTTGTAAATGTCACTTTTTAATAAAGGAACATTTGCTGTTTTCTACCTCTTTTGGTCTTTTGATGACTTGGGCTCCAGATCTGATATGGGTAATATTTTATTTGGCATCTGTGTGTATATTAGCTCAGAATAAGAATTAATTATTAAAATAAAATCGAATTGATATTACCTATAAGTTCTATACTGGTAAAATATAGTGTACCTTGAGGGAGGCTATGGTAATATGCAAAATACAGATTGGAGAAGTGCCTATGAGCATGCAATTTACATCGGCACACCCGGGAAGGGAATCTTAGTGGCTGATTAATCAACTGGCATGATCGGCAAGTGCCGCAACCTAGATGAGCTTCTCATCTTGACACCTGGTGTTCTTGAGTGCATCATTGGTGTCATCCTCTATCAGGAGACTTAAGGATGAGAACAGCGTTTTGCCGGGAATTAAGGTTGACATGGGCACCAATTCGATCACCGGCACTGATGGCGACACCACCACTCAGGTATTTAAATTATCTTCTCTTTATTGTTTATGGTTTTTTGTGAGTTTGTATTAACAAATGCTTGAATTGGTTTGTTGTAGGCCGTCCAAAGCCAACTTTAAATAAAATTTGCACTGAAATGAAACTACAACCTTTCTTTTGATCATGATTGCCAAGTAGCTTGCCAAAAAATAAAAAATAAGGCCAAGGGCAGAATATCAATTTTATATTTTCATGAGTGAGGCTACGGTAATTTGCAAAGCGCGGATTAGTCCGTGCTATGAATTTATATCTTCGTTTTCAAATTGAAATAATAGATCCAAACTGCTCAATATTGAAAATGAGATCATATGAAAGACCAAATTTTACATTTAAAAAAAAAAAAATTACTTTTCTTTTAGATAGTAAAAACTGCTTTATCAAAAAATTTGGACTATCCGAAAGTAGTGATTTTCTACCTACCTGTAAAATTAGTAAAAAATTCTACGGAAAATTTCCGGTGTGCCGTGCAAATTTTTGAAATAGCCAATTTACCCATAAAAACACCATAATAGCCAATATCCCCATACAAATTCAACATTCTTCCTTCGATTCCTTTTCATTTATTTAATATTTTTTTCAATCATTATAAAATTTGAATTGACAATTATGTCCTTCTAATCAGTAAATCCAATGTTTTCTTAGTTCACCGTTGTTGCACAGTCCGTATAAATGAATGTTATAGGATAATTCAAATTGCTCTCTGAACTTTTGAGGGGATCATTAAACAAACATCGTCATTTGATAATTTTGACATAAGCAAGAAGAAAATGTTACTATGTCAACTCATCTACTAATAGAGAGAGAACTCTCAGTTTTCCTCTAAACAAAAAATGTTACTATGTCAACTTTTGAGGCCGGATGTGTTGGCAGTGAAGATATTACAGGAGGCGAGATTGTGGAGTAATTATTGTTGATTCTGGGGTTTTTTTTGTAAATTTACTTTCATGTAAAACTTGACAGCCTCTGTCAAGTGCTCTGAAAAAAAAAAGAATGCAGCGGTGCTCCCAGATGAACAACGATTGTCGGAGCTGATTGAGGCACTGCATTTGGTGGAGCAGTTCCTCCTTTGCTGCATGTACCACCTCGACCCAGTCCGTCATCTTCCTCCTCGTGTGACTCCTCGTATTTTGACGAGGTGCCGAGAACCAATTCCGCAACCATAGCTGCTGCCTTTTTGGTGAGAATTACAGCCAATTGCTCAATGGTGGTAAGATTGCTGGCATTGAATCGGCTGTCATCATGGTTTAATCCCGAAAGCTTCTGACAAACAAAATTGACTATGATCTACAATTAATGATTTTTTATAGAAACTTATTACTAACCAATCTATTAGGTCCGGAATATTGGTGGAGCATGAGCCTGTTGCCATTAGCGATTTGAATTAGTAAACCCCTTGTGTAATTCCAATCGCTCCTAGAGCTTTGAAGGTATCATAAACTGGATTAGCAATCAATCAATTTTTAAAGGGAATGAGCTTGTCTGCCTGATGCTATTACCTGTAACATTCTTTTATATGAACTGTGTAAGAAAGGTGAACTGAGAAGACAATGGATTTTCTAATTAGAAGGGCACAGTTGTCAATTCTAATTTTATAATAATTGAATAAAAAGTTAAATAAATTAAAGGAGAAATAAGAAAGAATGTTAAGTTTGTGTGGGTATATTGGCTATTATAGTGTTCTCATGAGGGAAATTGACTATTTCAAAAATTTGCATGGGTACATATTCATATAGAGATCGCGTTGAATGGTTCAAATCAACTATTTACATTTTAAAAATGGATATATGGATACATAGCAGACCGATCCACGCTTTACAAAGTACCATATCCTCACTCTATTTTCATTATTTATTGCAAAGTGAACAATGAAAGGCCATCAAGAATTCCTAGACTGGTACGAGTGGTACATAATTTGACAATGGTTATATTGTTCTACTTGCAGGGCCATTATGACCTGTCTAAGCACTGCTAGAAGTACTACGCGGCTGGTGCCCGCTTCGCCAAGTGGCATGCTGTCCACAAGATCGGCCTGAACGAGCCATCTCAGCTTTCCATGACCTGAATGCACACGGCCTTGCTCGCTACACCATCATCTGCCAAGAGAATGGCCTAGTCCTGATTGTCGAGCCCACCAGCCTAGTACACTGTCAGAGCATTGCTCAGGACGGTCCCACCGGTCGTACCTGCTGTGGTTTTCCTCTCTGGCAGCCAGAACATGTTCAAACGTGTACTTCAGCAGAACATGTTCAAGGCGTGGGCCAATAAGGAGTGGGCCAGTAAGGAGGAGAATGTGAAGAAGCCACGTGCTGCTTTTCTTGCCCGGTGCAACGCCAACTCTGCAGCAACCCTCGGGACTCATGACGGTGATGCGACCAGTGATGAAGGTGTGCATGTCAGAAAGCCTCCACGTGAAGGATTACAAGTATTGATTGGCCTTGAAATTTTGATGATTTTTTTTTTTTGCAAGTAATGAGGTGCAATTTTCTTTTCCTCCATAAAAAATGACATTATTGTGTTTGATTTTTGTTTTTGTTTTTGAGATTAAGTTGTCTTTTTAATGAGAAAAATGTGTAATTACTGGTGATATTTTCTACTATAATTGGTCATCTCGTTAGTTTCTAATTGTTTTTTTTTTATTTTTTCAAGTAGAAATCGTAATTTATACCTGGCAAGCTGATTTTGAGACTAAAAATAATAGGTGGTATTTACTGCTGTTCAATGTCATGTACCAGTAAACATATTTTATGCAACAAAATCAGAACAGCCCATTAGGAAAATGGAACAATTAGAAAGTTACAAGTTTGACAACTGCTAAAATGCTGATATTTTAAAGTGTTTGGAAAAAAGTCTTTTATTAATTCTGTTAGTAATAAAATGGGTTGACCGGCCCTCCAATAGGTACAGCCGAGTCCATTAAGCAATAAAATGAAAAAGAGAAAGATACAGCACGCACAAATAAATTAGAAGAATGGAATTGAGAATACCCAATTTTCAGTTTACTGAATGATACTGGAACCAAAGAGGTGCCAGTTAAGCACAAGACCAGGAGCGTTGCCTAGGCATTATGAAGGTCCAACAGGGAGGACAGAATACCACAAGGGAGGGATATAACAAGCTCAGGAATCAGGTACAGACCAATATCAACAAAAAGCATCAATAAACCATGGAGAAATTACATGCCAGAATTGCATCAATAAACCAAAAGTGCCCCAATTGCGGTCTAGAAAGTGAGTACCAAATGCATGCATGCCCTTTTCTTTTGCCCCACTGCTCAGGCCGCATGGTGGGCATCAGAAGTGAGGAACAGATAACCACCTCTCAGATTCCCATAAGCCTACCTGCATATTACTGAAAATTTGGATGAGGAACAGATAACTTGAATTGCAAAAATTGATTGGAATATTTGGAAAGCAAGGAATGAGGCAATTTTTGCAGCCAAGAGAGCTATGCCGAGATGTATACTAGCTAAGGTGAAATTCATGGGAAACAGCTCACCATGGTGCAATATGGGCAGGAATATGCCTCTGACCCGTTATATGCGGAAGCAATAGCACTCCTGAGCAATGTCATGTACCAGTAAACATATTTTATGCAACAAAATCAGAACAGCCCATTAGGAAAATGGAACAATTAGAAAGTTACAAGTTTGACAACTGCTAAAATGCTGCTATTTTAAAGTGTTTGGAAAAAAGTCTTTTATTAATTCTGTTAGTAATAAAATGGGTTGACCGGCCCTCCAATAGGTACAGCCGAGTCCATTAAGCAATAAAATGAAAAAGAGAAAGATACAGCACGCACAAATAAATTAGAAGAATGGAATTGAGAATAGCCAATTTTCAGTTTACTGAAATGATACTGGAACCAAAGAGGTACCAGTTAAGCACAAGACCAGGAGCGTTACCTAGGCATTCTGGTCACACAGATAACAACGGCAAGAGATCTGACGCACGACCAACTAAACTCATTGAGAAGTAGTGTCAGAGGGCAGTATACCACAAGGGAGGGATATAACAAGCTCAGGAATCAACTTCACAGAATTCCAGATTAAGGCATGGAAGAAAAATATGGGCAACAAAAAGCATCATACAGAGGCTACCTACCATGGAGAAATTACTTGCCAGAATTGCATCAATAAACCCAAAGTGCCCCAATTGCAGTTTAGAAAGTGAGTACCTAATGCATGCCCTTTTCTTTCCAGACCAGTACTAGGCACAGCCAGGGGTTAGATTTGTAATTTTGTCCGATTGCCAAGTGCTGGTATATGCGGTTAACAAGGATCAAATTGACGAACTGCTGTTATGGAGAGTAGCACACCTGGTGGCAAAATGTACAAATTTGCTAAAATTATGTGGCAGGTACACAATGGTATGGAAGGCAGCAAGAGAGCGGTACATGATGCACACCAACTGGCAAACTAGGCCAGAAGAACAGGAAGATGTTTTAGAGGAGAATTTGGGGAAGCAACCACCTTAAGTTTCACCCTTCAACAGTCTCAAATTAACAGTTTATTTCAATTAATGGATGTCGGTACCGGGTAGTTTGGACACCAGGTATCTTTGTTTAATTAATTGTATTAAATTTAATCCCAACGCCTAAGGGCATTCACTTCAAAAATAAAAAGTACAAGCTTCTAATGACTAGAAAAAGTAATTAACAATAACTAACATTACAAAATAATAGAAGCCTAGCTAGTTAGTATCAATTTTCACCAAATTTCTTCCCCAGAAGAACAATAGTCAGACTGGAACTTTTCCACCATAAGCAGCAGCATAAGCTTCGCTGAGCCCAGGCACATCCTTCTCATACGGCACGAGATAGATCTCGCGGAAGCGCATTTCAGAGGCCAAACAAGCACGGAAAAAGCTGCACATTTTCATCAGTCCCTTGCTTTGCAGTGTACTCAGTACAATATACCTCGGGATCAATACCTTTTGTAAGCTACACCCGAGAATCCTCGGTTTTGAAGCTATGCTCCTCGCCTCAAAACCAGCTTTACTCATAAGAAAGTCCATACTCGACTTCACATTCTCCTCTGATAATCTCAGTACCACAGGATACTTCTGGAAGGCAGCAGAAACCTCTTCCTGTGACCAGCCATATGTGTTCTTGAAGAACTCTGCATTGCTTTTAATTTTACCTATGCTCAAATTAGCAATAGCATCTAACCCCCATAGAAACATCCGGGATCTCCTCGGAATCCCCAGCTCCTCAATTAGATCGAGTATCTGCTTTAAAGAAACCAGGTTACGGCAACAGCAGCTTCTTCTACCTAACAATGAAACTATATCTCCATTCGACAATCCATATTCTTTCAGTAAATTTATTCTTGGAAGAATATGCTTGTCAATGTGCCATGAGAATAGGAAAAAATTCCTTGAAATAATCTTCAACAAAGCCTTGTCATTGTTCCCAACAAAATCTCTCCAAAACAGGAGGCGCGGAAGAGGGTCTTTCAATTGAAGTACTGAAGGGTTGTATCGGATCAATTGAACCAGTACTTCCCCAGTGATCCCCTCTTCCATCATTTGACGCACCTTTGGTCTCAGGTTCTTATCCGCATTGTATCCCAGAAGATCTGTTCGGAGTGAAACAACATATTTGATCTGAGAATGGGATAAGCCAGTGTCAGTTAGGAACTTTACCACTGCATCAGGCCGTGCCGCGGACTTGATTGCCGTAAGATGACTGTTTGCCGATGCCTTGAGAGCTCGATCGAGAGTAAAGCCGAAGGAGGAGATGAGATAGTTAGCAATAAAAGGCAACTCCTTGGGATCGGTTTGGGTTGAAAGAGGAGAGCGGAGGAGATGGTGGTAATGGTAATGGGGAGGAGAGAAGAAAGAGGAGTAGATTGCTCTCTTTAATTGAGAAGAAAGATTGGAATACATGGTCCGATCAGCGATCAGAAAGAAAGAGACGATCGACTCTTCTACTTTTTCTTTCTTTCTTTTTGGCGGCGAGGTTTTTCCGACAGGTGAGAGTCGGTGGAGGAGTTTGAAAGCTGATTTTGAGGGTTTTGACATTTTGACTGGATAAACTTCTTTAAATTACAGCGCAGGGCGTTCCGGGAATCGTTCCGATGAGTTTGGAGATTCGTGCGAGGAGATCTCAAATTCTTAATAGGGCTCCCGTTAAGGCGTTAACAGTCCGTCTCTTCTCTTTCGTCGTTAACAGATAATAAATGAGCACACAGCTGAGAATGAGATAAATAGGCCTGGTACGTACGTAGCTAGCTTAATTTGTAAGATTCCAGTTTCTGAATTGTAACCCAAAATCTATAAGTTTTTTATCCTGCCTCCTATTGTAACCCAAAAAAATCTTAATTGTAGCCACTACCAATTTCTCAAAAAAAAAAAAAAAAAAAAAAAAAAAAACTCCTTTTGAGTAAACATAATTTCAATGTTTTCGGATTTTTAAATGTAGGTTCAAATTTGAATGGGCTATTTTTAAATATAGGTTCAAAATTCAAAATTGCAAGTTTAAAATCAGAAAATGAAGTTATTTATGAACATTAGAATTTCATGGTTACAGAGATGGACGGTAACACAGATGACCTCATATCTTCTGCAAAACTTTCAAAAACTTAAAATTTTTTTTTGAAAGGTTATAGCTTCATCTCTCAATTTTTTTTTATTAATATCCATAAATAAATAAAAAGTTACAAAAATATCCATACTATTTTTATATTTTTAAAAATATCCGATCACTAGGAATTCTGACGGCCTGGGGATTTTCTTTTAGATGTATTTATTTTTTAAAAGTTGAATTGACAGTTCAGTGAAAGAGAAAACATAACCAGTTTATATATATGCTAGCTATTTTGAAATATTGAGAATAAAAAAAAAACATGAGATTAGAAACTCTCCTTTTGCAGATGAAGGATGATTTCATAGTGCAAGGCAATATAGAAATTGGTCAAAAATGTAGTTTAAAAGATCTCTCAACAAAATTGAATTGAAAAAGAGGTCGATGTATTAACGAGAGCATGCTCTTCACTTAGCTGTTGTAACCAATTGACACTCAAAAACCACATATCCTAAAAGACATAAGATTTATGTCATATCAAAACGAACAAAACCCAAGTGTAGCATCATAAATTGATATCATAAGCTATATCTATAAAGATTTAAGCTAATTCACAATATAACTCCACGTCGTACAAGATAATAATGAAGATACAATCATACAATCCATCATATTAATTATTCGAATGAAACAAGAAAACAGACACTTACTGTTTATACAATCAGTAATATAAAAAGATATTTTAGTGCCATCATCTCTTGTTTCAAAGAGTTGCTGACAGTAGCGAGTGCTTCATAAATTAATTCCCTTACTGGGAGCAACGATTTTTGTAGGTACAATGATTGCCAGTGTACCCTCTTGCTGGGTTACCGCAATGCGGATTGCAAGCGGCTGCATCTGGACGGAGTACTGACGGGTACCCGCCGGAGCCCGCTAGGATCCTCCTGTGCAATGCAAGATCCAAAGGTAGCTCGTTTTCATCCGATAATTGCGCCTCAACTTGACATGTAATGTCACTGCTGTCGCATGAACTGGCGGAGGTTGGAGAGTGTGTCGTTGCAACCATGTCGACCCGAGAGGAGAGAACACATATTGCTCCTAAAAGGAGTAGAAGACATACGAGCGCCGGACTTTTTAGAATTTTTGAACCCATCAATGCTATCTATATATGATTTTGAAAAATGTCAAATGAGTATGGTCACTGTCTCAACTGATGAGCGATGAGGTTTTGCTGTTTAAATAGGAAATTTGGTGGGGTGGGTGGGGGGTCTTGGATCTTTTGTGGGATAATCTACATGGATTCACATATGCTGCTATCCAAAGCTGACAAACAGTGTTCGTGAAATCTCTGTTTTTTCAAATTTAGCCGTCCAATATTTTCTATGCACGTATCTTGAAACAACTTATTTTCTGTGCACAAATTTCAAAACAATTCAACAGTTGAATTTGGAAAAACAGGAATTTTTAAAACACTGTTCACAGTGAAGAATCGCAACAAATTCGGATCCTAATCTACATTTGAGTCCGGGCTCTTACAGATGAAAAGAAATTAATTACATTGTTTTTGAAATAGAATGTTAGGGCTACAAATGCATGTGGTACATAAATGAAATATTCTACATGCGTTAGTTTCAAATTGTAAAACTTTGCATATTTAAGAATCGGCTCAATATGCATTTGAAACTATGAAACAACTTAATTATAACTAATTTTAAATTAATTCAAGTATAATTTTCAACCTAAACATGCATTATTATATATTAATTAAATAACCACTAATTATCTTCATGTGCTTAACTTTTGAATTTAATTTTTGAAATATATATGAATGTCAAATATAAGATATTAATTGTGATCTAACCATAAAAATGTGCTCAAAATACACATTTTTTTCATTTTAAATTGTTAATAGAAAGAAAATTATATTTTTTAAGCATTTTAGATCAATCAATAGCAATATTTTCAGCCTATTTATAATACAAGAGAATGCTTAAAAAATATAAAGGCCTAGCCTCCAAATTATATATATTAAACGGGACACAAGTTGTGTTCAAAAGTTACAAAATGCAAATGTGAAAAATACAGATAGAAGATATAAAATAAAAATGAAAAATGAAATGAAATAAATATAGCAAAGCGTAATTAAACTTGCCTAAAAAAAAGAGAAAAAACAAATCAGAAAGTCTGAACATAAAACGATACTATTCCCTTGAGCACTTTCTAATGTATTTGTCCTACATTATACCAGCTCACATGTTCCTGTTTTATTTCCCTTGGCAGTGCACTGTGGGATTTTTCCTCTTCTCTGAATATATTCTGGCACAACGTTCCATCTATATATATCATAAAGCACTTGATAACCCTTCTGGCCTTTTTACATGTTGAGAGAAGATTAATGGTGCTGTTATATATTGTCTTTCACAGAACCAGTACTGGCACTGTCTTAATTAGTTCTGACATGAGTTCAATCATGTTTTCCCTTACCTGTCTTGCATATTAATTTGCATTAGCCAAACATGTGTGCTGTTGTTTCTTGACTTTCTCTACAAAGGCAACACATGTTGGGGGAGTGATCATCCTCTTTTTCTGCGAGAGTATACTGATAGAAAGGTGTTTTTTCTATTAGCGACGGGAGTATATGCATGTGAGGGTATACTGACAAATGATCTGTGTCCTCCTCAATTTTCTGATAGAAGGATTTTACTGTGTAGTTGCGTACTGCTATGTTAATTTAATCTATTCATTTTTAAACAATTGAATTGAACATAAACATTGAATAAAATAATAATATACTGTATAATTAATCTGACCTGCTCAGAACCAAACCTCATCGACGACGCCACACAATAAATTGGACCTCCATTTATAATTCATGATAAAAAGCGAAAAAAGATCTAACTATTACTGCTATGTCTCACAAGAATAATTAATTTCGGGAATATAAATTTGTGCCTTATCGTGACGTGATTTAGTCGCAACTTGTTACATGCTGTACCGTGGTCAAAATTATGAAAATAGTCCTGGTATATATATTAGACATGACCTAATCAAATATGACATGTTTGATTGAGTTTAACCAGTTTTTTTTCTTCTAATTTTAATTAGTTTATAAAGTTAGAATAAAATAAATAAAGTTAAAAATAAAGAATAATTATAAATAATTGTAAAATAAGAACAATGTTATAAAATAAATTTGTATAAAAATAAATTTTTTGTTTGGAATTTAAAGTTATTTATGATAGATAATGACATAAATTTTATATTATTTTAATTACGTGTGTGGTCACAGCATGACTAATGCGTTGTGATAATCATTCACGTGTCATGACTACTATCTTTATAAATTTGACTTGGTCACAGCACGACACGTGATTCAAATCATGGCGCGACTAGTCACATGTAGCACGGTACACATTTAGATCTCTAGCAGCATAACTCTTTTTTCTCCTGGAGAATCAACGATTCTTATGAGCGGAGTAGCTAATCAGATTGTGTCTTTTTTGTTTTATTTCTTTTACGCGAATCAATTTGGAGTCTGGACTGACTTTTTTTTTCATGTATTTTCTTCTATGTACTGACCCGTGAATTAAATTTAGAAAAATACCTTATTTCTATTCAGAAATAATCACAAGTATAAATTATCACTGAGTCAATAAATAATTTCGAATTCAGAAATTGACAAGAGACTAGCCTGAGTTCCTCACCATCTTTAATTTCGGTCACAAAATTGAATTTTTTACATCTCTAAATCATTCACTGCGTTCTTCTTGTGGACAAAATGTGCCCACATGCATGCATGTTATCGAAATGCCACATGATTTACTTGTCTATATATGACAATTAGTACGCAATTATCGTTTTGTTTTTTAGTATGGGATCACGCATATTATTATTTCCTAATTATCTTATAGGTGATCGGGTGGTTATTGGTCCCGAGCCGTTATGCACAAATCCTTTTCTTTTTTATACGAACCTGTTTTAAATTCACGGAGTCCTTTTCTTTTTTCGAAAGCTTAGTATAGGGACTACTAAGACTGAATTAATAAAAGTGTTTACAATCATGTACAATTCCTACATTATTACATCAATTTCTATGGTATAATATCAATCTCTCTGTTTACATCCTCCCTCTGCCTTCCACAGTAGCGCAACCATAGTCGTGCATCTTCGCTTGCTCTGTTCGCCGGCCACCAGTCAAGCCGGCAGTTTTGAGCTCCTGAAGCACAGAGTCCTTTTCAAATACGGTACTATTTTACTGGATTTGAATTCAAACTGTTGTACTTGTTGATGTATATATGCAACACATTAAGACAGTAATCAACGAGTTTTTTTTTTTTTTTTTGTAATAAAGATTGAAGATCAAGCCATTTAACTATTTAATATCTACAAAGAATTCTCTATATTCGGATTTTGAGCTTGCGACTTCTCACACAGAGAGTAATGCTTGATAATCTGCAAAGTTTTTATCATTTTGAAGTGATACTTTAACTCGTTACTAATTAAGAATGATAAATTTAATTATCATTTTATGATACAATTATTTGAACTTTGAAAACAAAAATATTAATTCATAACACATAACAATTCACACTATACATACATATATAGTACCATAACCCCACTCTTTGTTAGGTACGCAGTTACCTCTCTGGGCTTTGTACCACCTGATGATGAAGTTCTCACCTTTTCCAGTCCAGATGACTTAATTAGTTGTCTCTTTGTATCGTTGTATATGCTGATTAATTTGTCGATCTCACATTTATGTCCAGATTTCATTGATGGCAAATGATGGTAATTATCTGGCAGAGAGGATAACAGGCAAGGGCCGATCAACGTGTATGTCAGGGGGTGCTAAGTCACCTTATAATTTTGAAATTCTTAATTATGTATATTAAAATTTAAATATTTTTTTTTAATTTTTTTTTACTTTATATAGTCTAGCTCCCCTCATAAAATAACAAATATGTGCTTATAATCTAGTAGTTAGAGCTCTATTTGATATTTGTAAGGTCATGGATACATTTTATAAATTAGCTCTTCCTATTTAAATTTTCTAGTTCTGCCCTTGATAATAGGTCACCACTTTTGCTGATATCATAGTAAAAGGCATTTGGAATATTTTCTACTATTTTTTTACGATGAGGGCTTTGAAATATATGCAGAATTTAATTTATTAATATAACATTCTACAGTTCAAATCAAGTAATTTGTGTATAATCTATTTGAATAAAGGCAAGTTTGAATTATATATATTATACATCTTTAATATTCAACACTGAGCAAATGTCCAGAATCCTCTCCGGTAACACGAAACATATAATAATTACTAGTTAAAAAAAACCAACACCATAACATCTAATATTCATCAATATATTGTCACAATTTTGTTTTCCTAAGTGCTATATCTTTTTATATGAAGTCTGAAGTGTTATATAATACTAGGCCCGATTTTTTTTTATTAATATCCTCCGTTAAATAAAAAATTACAAAAATATCCACTGTTTTTTTTTATTTTTAAAAATGTCCAAACCGTTATAATTCCTGGCGGTTCGGGCAATTTAAATAATGTTCTTATGGTATAAAACTATAAATGTGCAAATAATATAAAAAAAAATTGAGTAATTGTAGTTGGTTATCACCTCCAACTCACACGAAATTAAATCTGCTGCGATTCTCTGAAATCGCAGGGTCTCTTTGTTTCGAGATTCATGTATAAAAATTAACTGACTTTGAAATTCGTGTATTTTAAAAAATAGATAGCCGGATATGAAAAAACAGAGACCTGCGATTTCAAAGAATCGCATCAGATTTATTTTATTTCTCACTCACACAGATTCTTTGTTCAAACCTAGCTTCAGACAAAAAAAATTATTTAGACAAATTTTTTTATTTTCACTCAGAAGAGAGAGAGGGGCCAAGTATGTGTCAGGATCTTTTATGGCGGAGTAATCATGGCCATCCGTGTTGAAGACAATTAATAATTAATTTTTATATGGAGATCTGATTGAGATCTAATTGGAAACAAGGATGTTTCTATCGGGTTTAAAAGCGATCAGTAATTTGAGCATAGGTAAAATTAAAAGCAATGCAGAGTTCTTCAATAACACTTATAACTGGTCACATGAAGAGTTGTGTGTTGCCTTCCGGAAGTACCCTTATATACTCGTATTTTCAGAGGAGAAAGTGAAGTTGAGTATGAACTTCCTTATGAGCAAAGCTGGGTTTGAGGCGAGGACAATTGCTTCGCAACCGCGGTTACTCGGGTGCATCTTAGAAAATGTTGATCCTGAGGTATACTGTATTACACTGCAAAAGGTGCTTCCGCAAGATCTATACACGGTGACAAATAAATTATTCGGGTATAATTCGGAAATTATTCAGAATTGTACATTGAGTTCGAATCAAAGATCTTAGTTCCACAAAAAAAAAAAAAAAATATTTTTTAAGATATTTGACGAGATGCATCACTATACAAATAGTAATAGTTGAATATATGGATTACTCATTTTCTTAATCAATAAACAAATCATTTTATTTGGAATTTAATCCGTGTGTTGTATGGACTTGAAAGTTTTGAAAGTTTGGGCTTTATATGAGATGAAGCCCATTAATATAAACAAGATTTAAAAAAAAAAGTCTGGGAGCATAAGAGCAAAAAGCATGTATCCGGTTTTTATTGCCTCTCTATTTTTGTCGCCTGCCTAGTCCCACAAGCAAGAAAAAAAGCGCTGACAGCGCTAAAGGGGTAGGCACAACTTGGACTGGTTCAATGAGTCATTAATTGGACTCGGCATGGGAACTGGGCATTGTCCCACAAAAAAAATATTTTAATATAGCAAATATTTCGTTAAAAACGCGAATAATTCGTAAAATTTGCATTTTATTCGTAAAATTCGCGTTTTATTCGGTCAAAGGTTCGGTCAACCGAATTATACGTTATTCGGTGTGGCAACCTCATAAAAACGTTTTATTCGCGAATAAAATGCGAATCTTGTTACTGTGGATCTATATATGTCATGCCGTTTGAGAAGGATGTGCCTGGGTTCGGTGAAGCTTATGCTGCTGCTTACATTGGAAAAGTGCAGGTCTGACCATTGTTCTTCTAGGAAATTAAGAAATTATGTGTATCAGTTTACAGTTGTAAATTTGATAACAGCTGAATTAATTAGAAGCTTGTAGTTCTTTATTGGTACCTCTTTGGTTACAGTATCATTTCAGTTGGATATTAATTGGGGATTCCCAATTTTCATTCTTCTAATTTATTTTCTTTATCTGTTATATATTTTTTCATCAAATTACAAAATAAATGAACTATTTGTTCTCACAATTTAGATAAATTAACAGACTGAATTGTTAATTAGGCATACACATATTTTATATTCTTTTAATGAATAATAAAAATTAAAACCTTCCACAGTCAAAGCAGGCGATATTAGATCGCGTTTATAGTATTCATTATTTTTTTTCTTGGTGCGCCTATTCAATCTGAATTGATGAAGGAAATATTTTTTTTGCCAAGAAATCCAATTCATTTATGCTGTTTTATTTATTTAAAATTAGTTTTAACATAAAAGACAATAAATATAAAAAGTAGAGTTTTTACAATTTAAAAGAATAATTATAATATTATAAATTTTAGGAGAAACACGTAATTTTTTTTTTTTTTTTTGAAAAATGTACCTAAAATTTAAATTGAAGTGTTTCAAAAACGATGACGGGCTCTGCTGTACTCGTTAGTGGGCCGGTCAAAGGCCCAAATAAGTGTGGTTTTCTCTGCATCGCTTTCCTAAATCATACTTACTCACGGCAGCAGTCAGCATGAGTCCGATCCTCTGCAGTAACACAAATTTTGAGTTTAAATCCAGGCCGTACGATCAGAGTAGGAGTCAATCATTCTGAGGTGGAATGGCCAGATCCATTTAATATTCGTGTTTAAGTAGATCTCACGGTTCAGATCAAAATTCAAAATTTGAGTTACTTAAGGCGATGCCGGGAAAGAAACAAATTGCCTATAACGATCGCGATCAATCGCGACCTCGTTAGAACGAACTCAAGTTCGGCGCCAATTAACCAACGATGCGAGAAAAATTCGTTGATCAAAGAGCGTACTACTACGATCGATGCTCCGATCTCTAACCACCACCACCAACCTCCTCCCTCTTCTCCAAATCCCCATTCGAGAAACCAGCAAACAGTCATCACTGGAGCTGAAACTGGAGAGGAAAGAGAGGAACATAATCTTGTGCGCCAAGAAGAGAAATTTCAATGTGGAGGTGGTGGTAGATGAAGAAGACGACATGGAGCAGAGGCTTGATCGGTTTGATAGACAGGTTGTGAGAACAGGGTTGTTTAGAGAATGGAGGAGAAGGCGGTTTTATGAGAATCCCAGGGAGAAGTTGAAACGCAAGCGGCGTGAAGCTGGTTTGTTGCGTCGAAGAAGAAGGTATGTATCAATTTTTAAATTTCTCCTTTTAATCTCTCGTTATTGATACAAATGGAATGGGGAATTGTTAGGTGATCACTGGATATGTCCATTATTTGTTACACTGGAGAGCATCTCACTTAATCTCTACCAACTTAACCAAGGCTTGTAATCATAGTTTAGGGATAATTAACTCTCTAGTGTAGTTTACATATTACAAAAAGATTCTAGTCGATCTTCTATTAGGTTTTTAAATTAAATCAGTTTATTTTTTAGCATCTTCCATTTCATGAGAAATAATTTGTTTTTCAATAGTCTAATTAGAAAAGGGTCTAGTCTGCAATTATGACAGAAAAGGATCCATAAATGCAAAATGAAAACCACCTTAACATAATAAGTAGATTTTCAATAGTTCACTCATATGTTCTGCTATTAACATATACTTGTTGATGACTTGTATTGCAAAGATGCCTATTAACTTTTTGTTGTTATGTTAAAATTACTGGCATCATATATAGACAAAATAATTTAAACACAATGAAGAATCACCTATTGCGGATGGCAATATGAAATATGTAATTTTGATGGGTAAATATGATATTATGAATTTTAGAGGGAGAAATATGTAATTTTGAAGTTTTTGAGGGATATACATAAAATTCCCCATAATTAAAATTGTTGTAGCTTTGAGCATCCTCCATTTCATGAGAAATAATATTCAGAAAGGTCTATTATGCAATTATGACAAAAAATGGATCCAGAATAATAAAATGAAAACCACCTGAAACATAAGAAGTAGATTTTCAATAGTCCAATAATATGTTCTGTTATTAGCATATACTTGTTGATGACTTGCATTAAGAAGTAGAAATTTCAAATGCATTTCTCCATGCCTATTAACATTTTGTTGTTACAATAAAATTACAGGCTTTATAGACAAAATGGTCCCTTTAAACATAATGGAGAATCACCGATTGACAATATGAAAGATGAGTTTTGGGCCTTGTCATATGAGGAGTTTGATGAACTGATAGATGATGAAGAGGATTCAAATGAAGAACTCGAGTCGTATTTTCAAGATGACGACGGTGAAGGTACCTGGCAACTTTTATGATCGAATATCTCATACTTGACTATATGTTATAACCTTTTGAATTAGCAAAGTATGTGTATATCATAGTTTAGTTTCTTTAACATGTAAATATTTCATTGGTACTGCTGTGTACCAGTGATGCTTGAGGGGCTTGCAGTATTTATTTATTTATTTTCTGTACTTTTGTGAATAGGATTTTTTTCTTAAACTATTTCTTTGATAAATTTCCTTTGGCAATCTTCTCTGTGTTAGATTTTCTTTAATATTAGAAAATAAATCCTCTCATAACAAAATGGAAGATATGATAAATCCACATAATTTTGACTTTTAATGAATCACTTGAAGGAACTTAAAAAAATGAGAAAAACTATTTTAGTCCTTAAGACGCGCTTTGAAGATTTCTTTTGCCAAACTGCCCATAGGCAGAATCAAAACGAGTCTGCTGTGACTTGACAAAATGATGGCAAGGATATCTTTTGCAAATTCACTTGTTCATGATGACCAGCTTTTAATTTTTTTTTTATAAAAAATATGTGAACGTACTAAAATTAAATTAATGTTATTAAAAGATAGATGTCTTATTATTATAGTACTTATTTTCTATGGTAATGGTAAAAACATGAACTAACAATTATATCAAACATTAATCCAATGATCTTGAATTCTTGATTATTTATCTCCAATTCCTCTTGGTAGCCACTACTGGGTTTTAAAAAAAAATGATTATTTATCTCCATTTCAAAAGAGAGAATTAAGCCACAAATTAAAGGGGTTTGAAAAGAGTGTTGGGTGGCTTGATCCCCCAACCCTCCAACTAAAAAGATGAAAAACAAGAAATATAATTTAATAAACCACTAATTAAGGCATTAATGTAGAGAAGCCTAGCTAGATGCAGATGCAGGGCATGCAAGCCTTGAGTGATTCCTAGGGGGTGTAAACAGATCGGATATGGATCAGATAATGGTAAAACCATATTCGTATCTGCTTTTATTTTTTGGATATGGATATGGCTCGGATATTAGGTAGATACAGATATAAATCAGATATTAAACGTATATGGATACGGATCTCCGTCTTTTATAATGGTGAATAACATAGATTCTTTTCATAATATATATTAAACTATATGGTATGTATATACTATTCGAATACAAATAATTAAAATTTAAAATTATATCTGTATCCATATCCGCACAGATATTTAAATATCAGATATCTGTATCTAATTTTTGAAAATAGATCCGGATACGGATTGATAATATCCGATCTGTTTACACACTGATTCCTTTTCATTTTTTTTTGTCCTATCTGGAGCTTATTGCTACAATTAAATTCGTGACTACAGTTTGACCGGTCTTTCTGCTTACTACTTCATATGATATTATCCACAAATTTTTGAGAAATGTTAATGAGCTTAAGCTCAGCATGAAATATCAAATTAACTAGCAATGAAAGAATTGATAAATTAAGATTTATAATAAGAGAATATTACGGATTTAATTTCAATCAAAGAAACAGCTCAAGATAAGTGATTTAAGCAGTTTAAAAATAGCTCAAATTTGTCTCTGTCTGGAGCAAGTACCCTCGATAAGATACATGGTCAAAGATGTGTCATATAAATATATTTTTTTAAAAGTGGTTGATGATCTAAATTATTTTTAATATTGCCTCTTGTACAATTTATATAGCTAACTTACAAACAAGTGGTTGAACTATCTTTATCTAGTAACTCGAGCTGCTCTACCAGTCATCCCTGCAAACAAAGCTAATACACAAACACAAGCACACACACCAAAAAAGAAGAAGATGGCAGAGGCAGCTGTGAGCTATGTGTTGTGCAAGCTTGCTGATGCCTTGCTAGAGAAAGCTCAGGAACTGCACGATGTTCGTGGTCAGATGGAGCAGATGCAGCTGGAGCTTGGCTTCATCAAAGCTTATTTAAGAGATGCCAATTCGAAGCAGCATAAGGGAAATGAATTGGTTAAAGAGTGGGTGAACTGTGTCAGAGACATGGCAAACAAAATAGAAGATGTGATTGACAATTTCCTTGTTGATATTGAGGAAACCTGTACTCCAAAAAGTAATTCCCTCTTGTCCAGACTGCTTCCAGTTGCAAAAAAACCCAAAATGATGAGCAAGTTGGGTGGTGAGCTCGAAGAAATCACACAGAACCTCAACAGGATTTACCAGCGCGGTACCGATTTGGGAATTAAGGATCTTGGTGCTGGTACTAGTGAAGAACCTTTTAGGCCAACAAAACCTTCTGAAATTGATGATTCAGAAGTTGTTGGCCTTGAGGCTGATAAGCACCAGATTATGAAGCAGTTGCTTGATAGAAACATTTCACGGCGCACGGTGCTCTCGATTGTGGGTACTGGTGGCCTTGGCAAGACCACTCTAGCTCAAAAGGTATACAAAAGGTACGTGCATGTGTTCTTCTTTGTGGAGCAATCTATAACAATAAATCTAATTGCTAAATCTGAAACCAGCTAAAACTAGTTGTTAAGAAGTCAACTGTCCAAATTCGATCCTTTGCTGTTCAGATTTATCCATACACAAAGATGTGGTTCAGTTATTCTTACATCCTAACGACACATAAACTTGTTACAAAATGTTGTTCAAATCTTCTTAACAATAAAAATACTCAATCAGAGAACCAACCTTTGATCTAGTGGCAAAAGGTAATTATCTCCGTATAGGAGGTCGGAAGTTCGAAATCTTCACTCCTCTAAAAAAATATAAATAATTAATCACATAATCATGAAAAAGATCTCCAATGAATTCTCTTTCTGTTGCTTTTTTTTCAAGAATAACATGTTCATTTCTGTAACTGCAGTGAGGAATTGAAGGGGAAATTCGATTGTTACACATGGCTGTCTATTTCTCAAAAGTTCAATTTAAATGATCTTTTGAGAGAAATTCTTTACTCAATTAAACCATTTCGTAAATATGTAAGTCCACCCATAGCAGATGAGGATTTGCCAGAGAAGCTTAAGAGCTCCTTGGAACACGAGAGGTACTTAATTGTTCTAGATGATGTGTGGAGGATTGATCTTTGGGAGCGATTGAAAATACAATTACCTGATCCGAATAATGCAAGCCGTGTGATAATTACCAGCAGATCACTTGATGTGGCCAAAGCTGCAGATTGCAACACAAGTCCCTATAAACTTCGTTACCTAAATGAGGATGAGAGTCTAGCTCTCCTCTACAGAAAGGCTTTTCAACAACATATACAACTTGAGAATTATCCTCCTGATCTCTCGGAAGTTGCCAAAAAGTTAACAAAAAAATGTGGAGGGTTACCATTGGCATTGGTTGTGTTAGGCGGTATCCTGGCAAGGAGAGAGCGCAAGTATACTGCCTGGAGCACATTGGAGGAGACCATGGATTGGCACAATGAAGACAGCAAGAAGTGCTCACAGGTCCTAGCCATGAGTTATGAAGACTTGCCTTATGATCTCAAACCATGTTTTCTTTATTTTGTATCGTTTCCCGAAGATTATAAGATCTCGGGAAATCATGTTACCAGAATGTGGTTGGCTGAAGGATTTATACCGAAAAATGGAGCTGGAACAATGGAGGACAGAGCTGAGGAATTCCTTCAAGAGCTAGTGCAAAGGTTCATGAAATCTCTTTTCAATTTTATTTTTGAAGGTATAAAAGAAGTTCTGAAATTTACAGAATCTAATGCCCTGTAACATCACATTCAAATCAACTTTTCAAAAATAAATTGTAGAACTAAAACCAGAGCACACTAATTCTTCTCAAAGTACTCCCCTGAAATTCAATCAGTACCCGGTACGCACATGAGCTGATCTAGTTTACTTCCTTAATACAACCATTCTCCCAAAGATGTAAACCTTTCGACTAGATATTTCTAGTATAGTTTAGATTTTGAGTTTATAAACGAGATGGTTGATATAATGAATAATTTAGCACAAATTCAAACTTTATGTACTTCGGCCGTTTATATATATTCTAAATTATAGTTGTTGCTTATTACAAGGTCAAAAAGTAATTGCCAGTACTAATAACAAATGATTATATTTTAGTATATTTGTATAATTTAGTATCTTTAGTACATAAAAGTCATGCAAGTCAATTTGTATGAAAAATACTATTGCAGATGCTTGATTCAAGTCACTGAAAAATCTTTGAACGGTTGCTGCAAATACTGCGTTATGCACGATCTTCTACGGGACCTGGCTATCCGCGAAGCCGAGGAAGAGAATTTCTTCACCATATTCTCAAAAGTAGAAGATTGTAACCATCTAGCTGCTAGAAAGCCGCGCCGTGCAGCACTGCAATTTTGCACTCCTACCAAGGATGGTGTTTGTTTAAAAAACACTCGTTCTTTACTCTATTTTGGTTTTGAGCAATATTCATCAAGTAATAATGGCTTTATACTACGGAATTATGGTGGGTTTAGACTGTTAAGAGTATTATCCATTGAGCGTGTTGATTTGATAAAATTTGACGATAGTAAATGGCTGATGGACATGATACACTTGAGGTACTTGGGTTTTAGATACTGCAGGGTTGGACAAAAATTATTAGAGAAGAATTCCTTTAATAATCTAGAAACCATTGATTTAACATAATCAACTATAGATCTAAAGGGAACACAAAAAACTTCAAATCATGTCGTAATCCCAACTCTAAGACATGTATATGGTACACAGCATTTAGAAAAAATTTGCCCCATTAAAATGGGATCACCTTACTAATCTACAAACATTAAGAAGTGTGGGACACACACAACTTCCTTATTTAGGAGGTTGTATCAACTTGCGTACATTTGGGGTTCACTATTGGTTGAATGAGATCAGATCACCTTTTGATAAGTTTTGGCCTATTAATTTTCTAAAAGAGTGGGAAACTCTTAAGGGTGTGCTGATAAGGACAAAACAGTTGGTCTCCCTCAAAATTGAAATGACATGTATTCCTGGGTTTTTTGTACCATTTGGCGGTACAAGAGACTTACCTTGTCATGAGAAGATACAAAGTCTATATCTCCATGGAGAGTTGGGAGGACCTATATGTGTTCCAAATGTTGAGATGTTCCCAACAAACCTCACCAAATTGAGGCTTGAATTTTCTAGATTTCAGGAAAATCCAATGCCTCTATTTGAGAGGCTACAGAGCCTCAGAATACTTCGGTTAGGACAAAACTCGTATCTTGGAACAGAGCTGATCTGTTTAACCAGAGGGTTACCTAAACTTGAAAAACTAGAGATCGGAGATATGCCGAATCTACGTCATTGGTACATAAAAGAGGGAGATGTGCCCATCTTTGGTCACCTCCAAATTGAAGGGTGTTGGGAGCTGCGAGCTCTTCCCGAGTTACAAAATGTGCCGACTCTTAAAGAGCTATTAGTATCTGACCTTTCATCTATGCTAGAAGAACGTATACAAGGAGAAGATCATTACAAAATTGGTAATATCCCATTTGTGCATCAAACCTCATCAAATTAGTTGATGTAAGAATTTCTTTAAAGTTTCCTTGTCTTGATTTGTTGTTCATATACTTTGCGTGGCTACAAGGATTTTTCTCCGATTGTCAGCACTTTTCTATTTTTTTTCTTGTAATTTTTCTACTCTTAATTATTGCATGGATTCTGTTCAGCAGGCCCTAATAACAATAAAGACTACATGAAATAATGAAAGTAGAGGGCATCACATAATTACACAAATCCCCATTCTGAGAATAGACGAACGGTTGGATTTCGAGTCTCATTGGTTGTAAGTTCCCTTTTTTTCAGTTTGTTGTTCCTGATTTTTTCAACTTTTCATAGTTGTCATGATTGCAAGGTTTAATTTTCTATTCTCTGCAGTTTTCAATTTTTTTTTAACTGTATTGTACTCTTAAATATTGCATGGATTTGGATTGGGTTGGGTTGTTGTGATTTACTTAATTTCTGTAACAATATATATTGTTTTCCTGGTTTTGAATATTTGTTTGTAACATTAATTAATAAATTCTTTGCGTTTTTCTAAAACAAAAGGTGCATAATTTTATCAAGAACATGAAAATTGTTATTAGTTTAGACATCTTCAACTCTAACCCCAAATTCAATAAAGAGAAATTAATTCCTGTCTCCAAGTTTTAAGTGGGTAGTCGGTCTCAAAGTGGGACCATTTAAAAAGTCCAATTATGATGTACAGAGTTAACTGCAGCTTCTTATATATTATGGTGAGGTTTATGTTATTCATATATTTTGTTGAGGTCTAAAATTAAGTCATGAATTGAGAATTTTCTTATTTAATTAGTACTTGTTACTAAATTCATGACGTTAAGTTGTTAGTAGGAGAACCCTCAAAAGTCACAAAATTTGTATTAAAGCCCTCAAAACTTGCAAAAAATATACAATAGGTCATTGTTATTGCTAACAATATACTTGTACACTGGCTAATACTAGTACCGACAATTTTGAGGGTTCTCCTACTAGTGATGCCAGTACAATTGGTGGCTGTACCAATGGCTAGTAAAGTTCCTTAGATGTATATTATACTGACTCATACAAATTAAAATAGCAAGAAAAATTGCACAACCAAGCATACCTTTTAGGCTCATTAGGACAAATTTACTAAGAGCATACTGTCCTCGATTATTACAATAATCACGAGAAATTTTCATTCGAGTCAGTGCACTAGTGAGGGTAGGATCCCCATTAATTCCTAACACTTAACTGAGTTATATTTTGCGAGGCGGATAATGAATGAAATTATTATAAGCTTGAACAATATTGAAACACGGAGGAAAACAGAGGATCCTTGTGCTTGACCGATCACAGAGCAGCGACGTGGATTTTATCTTGTTTCACTGTGTTTACATGTGCGGAGCTAGATCTGCAACCAGTCACCAAATTCGTGTGTACCAATACCAACTGATCCGTACCAGTATCAATTGGTTGGCACCAGTATCAACAGAATAACTTCAAGCAAAGAGCAACTAATTTTAGTTAAAAGTTGAGCTAGTTTTTTTTTCCATGTTTGTTGTGCTGCTTCAAATTTCTTCGAACTTTGTGAATTTTTTTAAAAAATTAATTATGTCCATTCATGTTCATTTATTAAGCATTATGATACCAAATACTTGTGTATATTTAATTGAAGGGAAAATTTCTAGTGTGCCCATCCAAACTTTCGAAATAGCCAATTTTCCAATAAATACATCAATATCAAATCTATCTATGTAAACTTAACTTTCTTTTTTCTATCTCTTTTTATTTATTTTATCATTTATTTAATTATTTTAAAAATTGTATTGAGCTTTTATTAAAATGGAGATATCCGTTAAATTTCTAAACATGAAACACTTCCATCACTACTACAGAAATGAGATCTTTAAATGTCCATTTTCTAACGTTTTGAACAGGCACTATATAGTTATGTTTTTTCATTATCGATATACAATTTTATTTTACGTGCTGCATTAGTGCTAATTTTTTATTATTCATGATGTTTGTGCTTTTTAAGTAGAATAATTATTTTCATCCCCGCGCTATAGTACCCGCACTGTACATTAAATGCATGATGTGTTATGGTCCCCACTAATTACTTGGTCCCTTTTTTCAGTCCCCACACTCGTTCAGCGTCAGTCTTTATAAATATAAATACTTGCAAGATAAGAAATTGATACTTACAAAATAAGATATTAATGCTTATGTGCGTCACTTTATATGATCACTTTCTTTTTCAGTCTCTAATGGTCCCCGCATCAACCTTCCACAAATGAAGTAGTGGGGGACCCGCATGCCTACATCGATCTTCCCCAATCATCCCCGTGTCAACCTTCTTCTAACAAATATAGATGACTACATAGATGTAAATACTTCAATACATATATATAAATATTTGTATTACTTGATATTAATACTTTAAGATGTTATCTAGTATAATATATTAATATGTAAAAAACACTTGCAATATTTCTCTAACAAAATAGTTGACCACATAGGTATAAATACTACAATACATAGGTATAAATACTTAGAATACTTGATATTAATACTTTTAGATATCATCCAGTGTCATATGGAAAAAATACTGCAAGTGTAGGTATAAATACTTGTGTGACGACGAGCTTGAAAGTACGTCATCATAGATCTCATTTGAAAGAAAAAAATGTGTAGAAGACGTTGGTGGTTTTAGATTTGCAAAATTCCTCTTAGATCGTCAGAAATATAGAAGAAAATGAACGGAAAAAAAAACTCATCTCTAAAAACGTGTATGGTCCCCCATCTAGCTTGAGTGGTCCCCATCATGCATTTATGGTGTGGGTACTTTTGAGAAATTTCGATGGAGAAATAATTATTTACGTAAAAGTTGTTCATCTCATAGTTATAAATACTTCCGTGCATAGGTATAAATACTTCCGTGTATAGATACTTCCATGCGTAGGTATAAATACTTCCGTGCATAGTTATTAATACTTTGGAAAAAAAAATCAGTCCTGGAGTTTTTGCGGTCCCCCAAGTTGTTATGACAGTTATAAAAGTTATGGTGCGGGTACAGTGCGGATACTGATATCAGCTTCCTTTTAAGTATGGTTTAAAATTACACAAATAAATTTTCGTACTATGTTTTATTTTGTTTTCTTAATATCTTTTCTAATATAATTTTTTTTTGTTTTTTTCCTAATTTTCGTCAAAGACACATACGTAGTTTTACTAAAAAGACATCATAATTTTGTACAATGAAAAAAAAATTGCTAATTAACTCAGCTGCACAACACTCATTGGTCAACTAAATGCGTCATATATAGTAATTAAAAAAATGAATAATCAATATTTTGGGCAAACGTCATTTTTTTCCCTACAGGATTTTTAGTAATTAATCAAAGCTTCTAGAACGTGTAGCTTTAATTTGCAATAATCACTAGTCAAAGTAATGCAGTCAATTCATCACTTCAACAAAATTATGCAGTTGTCGGAAACTTAACTGGAGGTTTGACTATATATATGGAAAATTCAACAATTCAAGTCTTTAGTCAAAATGATTTTATGAATTCTTTCATAAATTTGCAGTACGTGGAAGTAAACACTGGTTTTTTATTTATTTTTTTATTTTGATTCATTAATGTAAGCCATGACCAACACATAAAAAGTAGAAAGTTGTAAGTTTGTCATCATGCCGGTATATCATTTAAAATACAAGTACAAGTGTACCATTTATATGACTAGTACGTCGATTTTTTTTTTCTTTTTTGGTTCAAGATACCCGTAGGTTTTTAATTTTTGTCTCCGACGTAAATAATATGTAAATAGAATTTAGCAAATAACATTATTCGGTTTATAACTTGAGAGGAAGATATTTGTGGTAATATGAAGTCAATGAAACAATTTAGTCAAGAAAGACTGCCATGCGCTACGTACTCAATTTATTCAATGAACGACCAATGATCATTTTCTCCACCACTGACATATATTTACCTCTTTCTTCTCCTCACAACAGTCAGTAAAGAAAACTAAAATCCATTTGGTTATATATTTATATTATCTATCAATGAGTGCAATCTTCATCAAGTTTATTTTCCTTTCTGTTCTCATTCTGATGGCCTCTCAGCCGGCAGTAGCGCCCAGCAGTGGCAGTAATTGTGTGCCTAACCCTAGTGGGAATCGGGACTGCGATTCACCACACCATGACTCTTCAGCTCCAGGAAGAAATCTCATCAGCACAGATGGTGATTACACCAGATTTCAAATTAAAGATCATCCTTGTTAGAAGCACATATTCTCCTTGTTCATGTATTACCTAGCTATCTAAGTGATATTCTATATATATGTTATTTTTCTGCGTCACCCCACTGAAGAAGTCATGCATGTGCTTATACTATACGGTATTTCATTTAAAAACTTAGGTTGCTATATATTCAGATAATACAAAGAACTTAGGTTGCTATTCAGATACATGTGCTTGTGCTATACGGTATTTCATTTAAAAACTGTACCAGTGTGTTTTACCTCTTTCGCTGCTTATTTTCTGAAAACAAATTAAATTTTCGTCTAATTTTCGATTCTGACATGGTGTTGATTTACTTCTCTCGCTGTGAAAACGAATATTGTTATGACTTTTCATTCTGATATATATGGGGTCGATTATGAGCAGGGCGAAACTAGAAAATTTTAATAGAGGTGACTGAAAATTAAAATATACAAAATGTGATGATTGAGATTTGAACTTAAGTACTCTCAACTACAAGATATAATATCATATAAAATCCTTTTGTATATATATGTTGATTGCACCAACTTAGATTTTAACTATTACAATTCCATGATCATTTCAAATAACAAAATCCGTTATTCTTTTTTCATGTAACTTATCAACATCATGTCAGCATATTGAAGTTTCTTCAAAATAAGAATATGTTGGTTTGCTCCATACAATTAATTGTCATAGTAAATGTCCAAAAGAGCAAACAAATTTTTTATTGGGACTCAATCCGAATACTTGAGCTTGAATAAAGGTAAAACATTTGAAATTAATCAAGCTATTAACTTCTTTACAAAAGCTGAAAAAATCACAGTGTGATGGATTAGTGACTGCACATATATTATCTTTTTCGTTAATGTTAAAATAATATATAATTCTATGTTTTGATTTACTCAAATATCTTGTTAAATTGATATATATATGTATTTTCATTGATGTAAATATCCATAAAGTTTCTGAAAAGTTAGTCATACTTATCTTCTAATAAAATTATTTTAGGTATGTAAAATCCATATCTCCCAAATAATATATATAACTTCATAAATAGATGTACAAAAAATGTGTTTTGATCACAAGATTATACCTTCTGATCATTTAATTAATTAGCATGCATGACATTGAACTTTTTATGAATAAATAAACTTCTACACGATTGCACTTAAAAGAGGATTTTCTGCGCAACATTTATTATACAATATATTTTGTTGTTGTGTCTATGTCAATTGTTTCACATCACGTCTCATATTTATCTCATATTTAATGATGTACGAAGTTCTGGTCTAAAAGCTGGATAGATGTGAACCGTCTGATTTTAATCGTGTGCAAATCTGAACTGTTAAGACATAAAATTAAGACGTGAGACATTTGAACCCTCCTCATTTTTTAATATCTTTGAATTTCACAATAAATATTCCTACAAAATATTAGTTCGCCTAGTAATGTTGGTTATTTAGCGTAAATATCTTAAATTTACAAAAATAATGTTGTAGTTCATAATTGTTCTTAGATTATTTTGCAAATTTGACAGAACAATAAATACTTTAGAATCTTTTTCTATACTTAATTATATTTTAAGTAGACATTTCACTAAATTTAAATGGACAGTTAGTTCACTTAGAGATCTCCAAATATATTTTAAAGATTAATGTTTAAACAATTTCACTGATAAAAAACATATTTAAACGAGTCAAATAACATTCATTCCTAAATTTAAGCTCCTTTATTCTCACGAATTCATCTAAATTACTATAATAATCTAATCCTACTTATCTACACTCTTAATCACAATATTACTTCATTATCTATCTCTCTATGACCGAATCCGCTTGTCCGATAGCTACAGTGCTCCGATCAAGATGAAGGTAAGGACTCTATGCTTCGAGTTCCGACAATACCGCGGTCTTGGCTCTGGTCAGCTCCACTTGGCTCCCTCACCTCTCTCTCAAACTTAAAAATTCTTGTTTTAAATTTATATGAGAAACAAAGTCATATATAGTTTCTAACTATATATTCTGTGTAATTAACTTTTGATATTGTTGTTAGTTCATACTTTTAACCTTATCATAGAAAATTCGAACTTATAACATTAATTTAATTTTAATCCACATATTATATTTAGTTATTTACTAAAATTAAGCTGGTCTTGTTCACTGAACTTCTAAAAGATCCCGGACAAACCGTCTCATTTTATTTTAGTATGTTCTTTGCCCATATTTGATCCATCTAAACACGTTCCTTCAGGCGGCCGCCATGGCGAACTCCTCAACAGAAAGCAACCCAATCGATCACCTCTCTTATCTCCCAGATGCTTTGCTGATCACAATCCTCTCATTCCTCCCCACTCACATTGCCGCTCGCACCTCCGTTCTCTGCCGCCGCTTTCGCTATCTTTGGGAGGCCTCTCCTTCCCTTGCTCTCATGAGCCATTATCTCTATGACCCACAACCTGAAAACTTCACTGCCATGGCAAAACGTGCGCTCCTCAGACGCAATCCCTCCCTCCCCCTCCTCAGTTTGCACCTGGAGGTCTCCAGCTGTGACCCAAATGCCTCATTTATTTCTAAGTTGCTTGTCAAGGCCCGTTCTCTCAACTTGCGCCGCCTCACCATCAAAGGTTGCAAGTGTTCAAGATTCTTTCCTATTGATCCCATTATCTTCACCATTAACTCTCTCAAGTACCTCTCCCTTGATTGCTTATCTACTCATGTGACCTTTCAAAAAAAATTTAGTTTTCCTTCTAAAATCACTTTAACCTGCTTGAGAAGCCTTTCACTTAGGTTAACTACGATTGACCCAGCCAAACTGAAGCAACTTCTCTCTGAATTGTGTTCCTTGGAAGATTTAGATCTTCATTTAAGAGTTATGTATCAGAATATTAGCCTTTCCTCCCAAACAATCAGAAAACTCAAACTGATTATTGGTGCCTTCATCTTCGTGTTGGAAATGAATGTAGTACAGTCATCTCTTCCTTCATTGGAGTCACTTCATTTGGAAATCAAGCGGGGTTTTCGAAGTGTGTTTCACATCCATGGAGAGATTCCTTTGTTGAGAAAAGCTGTAATTAACTTTTATAAGCTTTTTGAGGGAGATGTCAATGTTGTTGCTAGTCTGTTGAATTGCATCTCACATGTGGAAGAGCTAAGCTTGCATTTAAAGGAGGAAAAGGTAAATAAACTTAATTTACCCCTCATAATCATTATTTTCTGCACATGTTTATTATATTTTCTTTCTGCAACTCTTAATTGTTTAGATCTGTGTGTCTGAAGTCTGAACCTATCAGTTGACTGCCTTTTTTTAATTTAAAGTGGGGGTGTTATGCTATGATGTCTGATATGCATATGAGGTACGGTAGCTTTATATGCTTACACGGTGATGAACGGTACAATTATTGTTGATATTGATAAACTTGGATATTCTTGACATGTGTGTGGTTTGTACAGGATGAGAAGAACCCAATTCTTGTCTTGTTGGAATCAGGAAAAGATGTGCCAAAATTTTCTAAATTGAAGCACTTGGATATGACCATTTGCTTAAACGAGCATAATTTTGAAGCTGTCACAAGAATGCTTCATAATTGTCCTGTTTTGGAATCACTAAAACTTGTTCATGAGGTGCATAATCTTTTTATTTAAATTATTTTTGGTTAAACTGGTTATTCTCAATTTTATTATGTAGTATTAATTTTACGTTTTATTCTCATTTTTTTGTTCTTTTTAGTTTCTTTAATAATGTTTGGAATAATTCCTGCATTATGTCAAACTATTAGACAATAAAAAAAAAATAAAAAAAAACCAGAGTACATGTATGGTTTTAGAATTATATTGTTAATCATAATTGTTCCTCTTTGTTGTATTGTTTGGTTTTAGAGTATTCTAGCCTATTAAATTAACTGAAGATTCAGAAATCTTTTGCAGTACTTTGTCCTAGATCATGGTTTATATTTTTTTTTCTAAATTAGTACTAAATAATAATATTTTTTTTATTAAATTAGTCGTACTTATATAGTTCCATTTTTATTTACAAGGATGAAATTTGAAGTGGAGTTCGTAGTTCATACTATACATAGTTCAATCCAGTGATCGAGCTACCGAGGGAATGTCAAATGGGGCCAATTTAAATCCTCTTTGGTTTATAAAATTAGACAAGAATGTTAGCTTAGCTCCACGGTTGGTCGATTGAAGTTTTGGATAACTAGTTAGAGTTGACAATATGAAAGATGAGTTTTGGGTCTTCTCAGATGAAGAGTTTGATGACTGAGAGATGATGACTAGAGAGGATTGAAATGAGGAACTTTGATTTGTATTTACAAGATGACGACGGTGAAGGTACCTGGCACCTTTTATCATCGAATATTTCTCCCTTGAATATAAGTTATAGCCTTTCAAATTAGCATTAAGCATCTGTAGATTATAGTTTAGTTTCTTTAACATGTAAATTATCACTACTATGGAGGTTGTTCATGGCTGTGTACCTGTGATGCTTGAGGGGGTTGCAGTATTTATTTATTTTTCTGTGCTTTTGAGAATATGATTATTTTTCTAAACTATTTATTTGATAAATTTCTTTAAAATTATAAACTAAATCCTCTAATAAGAAAATATGATAAATCTATATATATTTTTTGACTTCTAATAAACCACTTGAAGGAACTTGAATGTGGAAAAAAAAAATTTAATCCTTAAAACTATCATGCAATATGACAATACTAATTACTCTCTGACCTTTGTGTGCTTGTGTTAACCGATTCCAATTGTTAAGGGGGCTGAATTAGAAAAAATGTTCAAGGGCCTAATCACACTATTTGTAGTCAGAATCATAAGAAGTGTTCCATGTTAAGTGTACACCCTAACAGATATATATGTTGTACTTTTAAATACTTAGATAATTAATTAGTTTTAACAGTACAAATTAAGCTAGTTGCATTTAATATATAATCATGAAAAATATGATAATGTGATTGTATGTTTTTAAAAATATTGAACGAGTTATTTAAATAAAATATTGTTCTTTTAACCACTTATGTGGTTTCTTTTAATAATTTCAAATTTGATAGTCATATGAGTGGTCATCATTATATTTATATACCATAATAAGGCACATCTTGATAACTATAATATTTAAGAGCTAACCCAATAAAAGAATATGAAAATTAAAAGTAGCTAAGTATTTATAATAATAATATTTTATTAGAAATAATTTACTTAATGTTTAAATCACGTAGTCACCTTGTTATTATTTCATTATTATATAACTACTAAGTGTTAAAATAGTTAAATCACATAAATTAAAGAGCCCCGCATGTATTTTATCTAGACTTTTCTATTTGAAAAGGAAATTCAAGTCTACCTATATATATTACTCTCTAATAAATTTTGAAAATAGAGGCGCAAAGCAATATTATTTACCAAGACGTAAAAAAAATTTGAGATGGACGTACGTGTAAATTTATGCTCTCAAATGTAAATATTTTTTATTAGAATCCGACACATGCAAATTCTCTTTTAAATTTATAATATTTTTTTTCACTCAATAGAGCAATATTATGCCTAGAGGAGAATCAAGTTTTGGCTATAAACAAAATGTACAACAATCATAAGAAAATTGTAAAAAAAAAAAAAATGGATGTAATTAGTTGTTCATTTACTTAGCAAATTATTGTATACATCTAGTTAAACATGTGGAATTTTTCTTTTATAAGAAAGGTGAATGTTTAGCCTACCAACTTTTATTTAATTAACGTCTATAAAAAAATCTCTATCCGGATTTCGAATCCATCAACATGTGGTATTGAACCTAACTTGGGCTTTAATTATTACGAGCCCATAATCTCTACAGATAATAAATTTCATTATATGTTTTGAAGTAACAAATCATCACAAATTCACAACAGCTGCAAGAAGTCATTGTTTTGCTTCAGATATTGATATCTAATTGAGAAGGGAAATTTTATTAAAAGTTATCCTACCAAATCAAGAATCTCCAAGCACTTGATACGCATTCTTGAGTCATAATTAATGAGATAAAAACCCACATAAAATGATGTCACTATAACTTCTTTAAACAAGCCGGAACAAGAAGGTGTACGTATGGTTTGTGATGGCATGGAGAGAATGAACTTGAGAAATGTAAGATAGAGAATTGAAATTAATCTATTTAATGAAACTAAAAATAATAATTCTTAATAATTTAATTTAGTATCCTCCAGTGAAATATATAATTCATTTCAAATGCTTTCTTGTGTAAGATTCATGTCACTTAATGTTTAGTCAATACAGTTCCAAATTTAATGTTACAAAATAAAAAAAAAACTTATAAAACTTACTAATGGAAAATCTCTATATATCTTCGGAGAAATGAGTAATGCATGAAAAAACTGTTAGATCATATAATTCGACAATTGTATCGTACTTTTAATATTTGACTACATTGATTTCTTACCACTAGAGTAGCATTTGGCATTTGGCATTTGGCATTTGGCATGTCTCACTCTAAAATTTTCACAAGGACTCAGTTTTTACATTTTACATACTTCATAATTAATCAAAGTTAACTTTTGATAGCAGTACAAATTGAATCATTAATTTGAAAACGATACCTTTTTGGGACCAAAATCATACTATATATGTTGTTAGTCAGGTCCAATTTACCATGTGGTCAAGCTTACACTTTTCTCTTTTAGAAAAAAACTTGGTGTTGTAACTGCGGGTGGAGGTTTTATCCAAATGGCTTTAAACAAAGTCTCATGCAAAGTCGGATTTAAACCGTTTGATCTGCATCATAATTCGTACAGACATTTAGATTCAAGAATCCATTTAAATTCATTAACTTTTAAATATGTATGCACTAATCTTAATGCAAATCGGACGTTTAAGCTTGCCTTAATTTATTGGTTAAGGTTTTGTCCAAAGTCCTTTGGATAAAACCCAATCCCTGTAACTAGGCCTGTTTTAAACAAATGGGCCCACTTAACTAGGCCGGTACTGAATAGTGTCCGCTATCTTAAGAAAAAATGTTCAAGGTACGTTAAGTGTTTATATTGCGTCTACTACTGGATGTATCCAGTTCAAATTTTATTTAACATATATGTTGCTACTTTAAATTCTTACATAATTAATTTTAGCACAAAACTATTTTTAAATATATATTTATGTAAAATATTATCTTGTGACTGCATACTTTTAAAAATACTAAACGGAACGGCCGGTTTCTTTGAACAAAAATATTATTCTAGTAAAGACTTATTTCTATTTTTAACATTCATTTAGTTCTTTTAAACATTTTTTTTTAGTAAAGCCCGTAGGCATGTATGATGATGATATGAAAGTCATATATAAGTGGTCATAATTACATTTATGCATCATCTCCTCCAAACTTTTAAAGAAGAATTAAACAGAACAAAGAAATGTTAATAGAAAGTAGCTAAGTGTTTATCAGAATGGTACTTTTTATTAAAAGTAAATAACTTAACATTAAAAACACACAATTATCTGATAATTTAATTATTCATTATTACTGGATGGATCCAGAGATATACATTACGGTGTACACTTAAAAAGTGAACTCTAAATATTTTCCATATGACAGACTTTCTATGTTTAAGTGCAAATACTTTAAAGAAATTAAAGTTGACATAATTATTTCTGATAAATCTGACTAAATAGTTGCTCTGTGCTTATCCATTTCTTTAAAATTTTGTTACCACAAATCATACATTATTTTATCTAGACTGTCTAATCTTGAAATGGACAATAAAAATATACCTAGCTAGTAACATCTAATAAATTTGAAAAATAGAGGCGTGAAACAGTATCAATTACGAAAAAAAAATGATTGAGATGGATGTGTAAATTTACACTCAAATGTGGATTCTTTTGATTTTGCATCCGACACATGCAAATTTTTCTTTCAAAATTCTATTAAAGTGTATATTGTATTTGCTCAATAGTACAATATTATGCGTATAGGACCATCAAGTTTTAGCTATAGACAAAAAGTACAACAATCATAACTATTACGAGCCCATTATCTCTCCTAAACAAGAATATCAATGTTTTTATTAAGTAACATTGTTGTCATAATAAAGATCAAAAAGAAGAAAAAAATAATTCTATCTGGACTAATTGATTCAGATGCTTGAGCAAAAATGAGGTTAAAACTCTTCCAAGAAACTAGCATCAAGCTATCATATTCTTTACACAAAATGTAATACAAATACATGTGGGGTCTAGTCTATCTTAAATCTAATTTACGCATGAATCTTGTTTTATGTAGGAACTAACTTTAAATTAAAATCCCAAAACCTATATGGATTACCAATTTAGTGATAGCCCAAAGAGAAGCATCATCTTGCTTCGAATGAGTTCCGTAGTTGTTGTTGAAGAACCGGTACTTCAGGACTTGGTCATCGAATTGGAGCGTGGTGAGAAATTTGACCATTAGGTGGATATAGGTTTTTAAGCGTTGAGATTATTGGCCAAACACCATATATAGGCTAACCTTTTCATGTACACCTTTTACTTCGTTCTGTAATTGCAACCTCTTCATTGTGTTGATGCACTTGACTTTGTTGTTGTCTAGGGTTCTCACATTCAACTTGTGGCACTTGTATTCTTCCTTGTTGAGAAATTGAATTATCATGGTGTGGAGGAGGATCCAGTCATTTAGAGCATCTACATTCCTGAAACTCTGGGAGTTTCAAAGTTGACGTGGCAGTTTCTAAACCAGTTTCAGGGATGTAGATGGATTTCATATTTAGCAATTTTGTTCAAGAGTTTCTAAATATGAAACTGTTTCAAAACTCTGACATGGCAAAATAATCAATTTCTATTGGCTCAATTTTTAATATTGTTTTTAATTAAATGCTAATGTGGCAATTAAGAAACTCTAATTATAATTTCAGGGATGTAGAGGTTTAGAAATTCAGAGAGTCTAGAATTTCTAAAATTCTGTTAACAGTTATTTAGAAACTCTGAGAGTTTCAAAGATACAGATGCTCTTAGGTATGGAGGATTCACAACGTTGTTCTCCATTGCTAAAAATTTGCTAGGCTGAATTTAATTCGGTCCGGATTATTGAAATTATACTTTTTTAATTACTAAAATTTATAATTCTTAATAATTCATTTTGACTTCCTCCAATAACATAATTTATTTCAAAAACTTCAATGTGTACGATTCTAGTTACTTTTTAGTCAATTGTAATAACATAATTCATTTAAAAACTTTCTAGCTTTGTTTAAGATTGTTGTTACTTTTGAGTCAATACAGTTGCAAGTGTAATGTTAAGAAAAGAAAAATAAAATAAAAATCTTGCTGAATAAATTCTCTATATATAATCCAGAGAAATGAGTAATCCATGAAAAAACAGTTAATTCATGTAATTGGACAATCGTAGCTACCACACCTTTCATACTTTTAATATTTTAGTACATTGATTTCCCACCACTAGGACAGCAATTTTACATTTTACATGCTTCATAATTAATCAATGTTAGCCTTTTCTGTATACTTGATTCGATCCACTTCATTTTCTTTTCAATATTTGTCTCTCATTTTCTTTTTGAAGGTCAGAAGCAAAGTTTGCCACCGACAATATATTGATAAAAACTTAATATTTACAAAGTCAAAAGAAAAAATAACATCACGCCTATTTACAATATATCGAAGGTTGGAGGCAAAGTTTACCGCCAACAATATTTTCCTCTCATTTTCACAAAAACCCCTTTTCATGGGCTATTTCTTGATTACCCCTTTTCAAAATGAAATAATATTCCTTTTCAAAATGCATCTCTATTTTACCATCGAAGGTCGGAGGCAAAGTCTATATTGCGTCTACTACTGAATGTATCCAGTTCAAATTTTATTTAACATAAATATTGTTACTTTAAATACTTACATAATTAAATTTAACACAAAAACTATTTATTAATTATACTTATAGAAATATGATCGTGTGACTGCATATTTTTTAATATTAACCAAAAATATTGTTCTACTAGACACTTAATTCTATTTTAACATTTATTTAGTAGGTTCTTTTTCACACTTTAATTTTTAAGACACATATGATGATGATATGAAAGTCACATGAGTGGTGATCATCATCACATTTATGCACCACTCCTTAAACTTTTAAAGAAAAATTAAACAGAACAGAGAAATGTTAATAGAAAGTAGCATCTGATACATGCACTTTTTTTTTAAAATTCTATTATACATTTTTTTCACTTATATATGGCCATCAAGTTTTGGATATATACAAAAAGTACAACAATCATAATTATTATGAGCCCATTATCTCTTCTAAACGACAATATCGATTATTTTCTTTTTCAAGTAACAAATGGGCACCATGCATGTTGAAATTTCTTCCAATCGATCTAGAAAATGTTGATTTACTAAGGACATTGTCGTCATATAATAAAGATTGAAAAGAAGAAAAATGAATTCTATATCTAGACTTGATTCGGATGCTTGAGCCAAAATGAATCTTGTTAAACCAGCATCAAACTATAATTTTCTTTACACAAGATGTAATACACAAGTGGTAGCTAGTTTATGTATGAATCATATTTCAAGTAGGAACTAATTACTTTAAAATTAAAATTCCAAAACCTATCTGGATTACAAATTTAATGATACCCAGAAAGAAGCATCGATCATCTTGCTTCAACGGCGTTTGGTACGTACGTAGTTGTTGTTGATCAACCATTACTTATCGACTTGGCCATCAAATCAGAGCTTGAAGAATAATTTAACAGTAGGGTAGATGTAGGTTAATTTTAATGCATCTCAGATTGTTGGCCAAACTCTACATGCTAGTTCTTTTCATGCACACCTATACTTCATCGTGAATTGTTACGGTGTTCGTGCACATGGCTTTGTTGTTGCCTATGATTCTGTCAATCAACTTGTGGAACTTGTCGTACTCGTCTTTGTTGAGAAATTTAATTCTCATGGTGCGGACGAGGATCCGGTCGTCTTGGTTCAAATCGAAGAAAATTATCCTTTTCTTAAAACTAAAATTGAAAATTCTTGATAATTTATTTTGACTTCCTCCAATAACATAATTCATTTCAAAAACTTTCTTGGGTACGATTCATGTACTTTAGAGTCAATATTATATTGTTGAAAGTTTAATGTTTAGAAAATAAAAATTAGAAACCCTTGCTTAATAAATTCTCTATATATAATCCGGAGAAATGAGTAATCCATGCAAAAACAGTTAATTCATGTAATTGGACAATCGTAACTACTACACCTTTCATACCTTTAATATTTTAGTACATTGATTTCCCACCACTATGACAGCAATTTTACATTTTATATGATTCATAATTAATCAACATTAGCTTTTGATAGCAGTACAAATTGAATAATTTGAAAACAAATCGTTTTTGTGTTGTTAGTCAGGCCCAATTTACCATATGTGCAAGCTAACACTTTTAAGAAAAAATATCTTGGTTTGGTAATTCGGACCTGTATTGGGCTTTAATGGGCCCATAAACTAGACCCGACCTGAACAATCTCCGTTATCTTAATTCCTACATGTATACACTTGTTTAGCGGTAAAAGTTATTTAATTAAATTCAAATTATCACATTTTAATATTTGATGTTTTTTTTTTTTTATGAAAGTAGTTTAAATAACACAGCTTTTATATTATCATCATATAGAAACGGAAAAAATATATACATTGGACAATTTAAAACATAATACCCCTTAAGGCATTCCCAAACCGTCCAAAAGAAAATTAAATCCACACCTCTAGGTTTAAATATATTATTTTTTCATGTGTTTGCGTTTCAAATTTATAATTTTTTAAGTTTATTTTAAGAAATACCAAAACGTTATTAAAAAAAAAAACTGATTTGGTGGATTCATTTTTTCAGCAAATATTTATACCTTAATCTAATATCAAAATAAACACAAAAATTAATAAATTTGTAACACTAATAATTATAAGAAGCTATTTGACAATTTTTTAGCTCTAACGTATAGAGCTCACCTATCTTTACTCATTCAACAAACCTACTAGTTGGTGCGAAGAGCAATATAATGGTTTTGTAATATAGTAATATATATATGAGGAGGGATCCAATTACATCCTTTTTTTTTTGACACATCATGACATTGTTTTTTATAGGTTAATTTTGCGATTTCAAAATTCAAATAGTCGATCCAAACCGTTCAACATGATTGATATACTAAAATGAATTTCTAAATAACTATTAACTATTTTTTAGAAATTAAGGTCTCCAAAGTTTCTAAACTCTCACATTCTTAATTTTAGAATTTCTATTAAGCCACGTCAGCAATAAATTATAAAGGAGAACATTTGAACCAATTATTTGATAGTGTGCAGTTTATAAATAGTTTTTTAATAATAAACTTTCATGCATAATTGCTAAATAAAAAACTCCCCCGCAACTATGAAACTGAATTATAAACTGTTACCACAGATCAGAAACTCTAATAGTTTCAGAGATGTAGATGCTCTATGACCGTTGCATTATAAAACTTGAATTAAACAACATAAGAATAAGAATGTCAATGAATTTGTTTATGGAATTATTTAATTGGTTCTACATTCTAAGTACTGATAAAGATCTTGTTCTTTGTTTTACTTGTTTGGTGAGGGTACAATATTAGTTAATAATTTTTTAATTTAGTTATTTAATAAAATAATGCTTAAATGACTGCGAGTTGGTCTATGGAACCTTTTTCCATAGTATCATTTAAGTATTAATTTATATATTTAAAAAAAAAAAGATGAAAGCAAGGAATATAAAATTTTAAATTGACTAAAATTTGATATATGCTCTATCTAAATAATTCAAAGCACATCTATAATTTTTTATTTTGTTTTGAACATTATATTTCAACATATTTCAATAAATTAAATAATCCAAAGCACATCTATAATTTTTTTTATTTTATATAATTGGCCAAAGAATATTGCCAACACCAACAATTTTAATTAGAAAAAAATACAAAAAGGTTTTACAGCGTTTTTTCAATTACATAGCTTGCACAATTTTTATACTATATAATTGCCCCTAGAATGTTCTCAACAATGAATGCATGATAAGAGAGAGAATGATAATTTCAAGAGAGAGAAAGAGAATAAACAGCTAAACCAACTTGTTTGCCCATTCATTCCATCCAAATTCTATTCCAGATGCCTTTACAAATTTCTAATATAATTTTGTCTTGAAGCAACCTATCAATTCTTGTCACCTAATTCAAGTCATCCCTTGCCTCCCCTTGTTCAGTTATTCTTATTTTTATTTGAAAAAAAATTAGAGAGAAAATAACAAATTAATTTGAGTAATTTTTTTATAAATTTAGTGACCAAAAATAAGTTGCCATAAATACTAATTGTTGTGGACATTTAATATTTTTTTTCTTTTTTGATCAAGTTAATTAATTTCATTATTGATTGACGTCTTTATAAGAGACACTATAGTTATATTATTGCAACTATTGGCTTTTAAATATTATGCTATTGATACCTTATAAAGGTGGTTCAAACGTTAAAATCTCTAAGACATGCCAACTCATCAATAATTTTAAATTATAAAATTAGCCATTAATTATTTTCAATTTAATTATATGGCCAAATATTATTTAATTTTCACTAGTGATGTGCATCAATGTTCGATATATACCTTATTCAATCATGAAACTAATTAATTTATTTTGTCATTATTTGATTTTTTATTATTTATTTCAATTATAAACTTGTGTAGTTGGAGAATTTTTTAGAGAACTACAAATCACAGTTACTTTTCTAATTTTCTTAGATAAAATTTGGTTTCATTGTGGAGGGAACTATCAGCCCCATTTTTTTTATTAATAAATAAAGCTAGGAGATAAATAGAAGACTCTAAACCTTACCTTTTTACTATAAAAGTTAATTTTTTTTTAATGCTTCTGTTTTGTACATTTGGTTTGGATTTTAGTGAGAAAATCAAGCCTCATAAATCAAAATCAAGACAAGTAATGCTGTCTCAAAACTTTAAATTAATTAGAAAGGTTATGACAGGCTGTGGCACAAAGGTGAAATAAAAACAATCTGAAATTTGCATATATACCCTCCACAAAGTTACTTTTTTTAAATATCATAAAAATGGATGTTCCCTACACTTACTCTTTTTATTTTGTATTTTTTTATTTTTTAAATACCTGATCCATCCTTTCTGATTGAGATCTGTAAACATACGGTTGTTACAAAGATAAGATAAGTTTATATATATATATATATATAAATATTCTCTAATCATTTGTTAGACAAATTAGATCTCTCTCCATGTGCAGTGCTATTATATATTACAAGGTTCTTTGTTTGTACTAAAAAAAAATAGTTGGTAGAAGAAAACAAAGATTTTAAATGAGTTGACAGTGAAAAAATTGTTAAATTTTAAACTATGTGAGATTGAAAATTGTGCTTTGTTATATAAATAATGGATTTTTAGTTTAATTAATTACATAAAATATTTGATTCTTTGGCATCAATTAATATTGCATAGTACATAAAAGCAATGCTCTTCATCTTTTATTGTCAGAGAATTTTGTTAAAGCAATTCTCTTTATACATCTTTAACATTACATAAGGTCAAAATAGAAGGATTACACCTTTAAAAAAAAACCACTTTAGGTTTATTTTGATTTTTTTAAAGCATCTTTTGCCTTAAAAAATTCCAAAGTACCCTTCTAGGTTCACATCAAGTGAGGTTTAACATCTCTGTCTTTTGGATTTCTGACATCTACTACAGATAAGCCTTTGATTAATGCAATTTGACATTCCCTCAATTCAATGGCATGAAGGAACTTTTCATATATCACCCTCTATAATTCCATATTAACACTTTCAGCATGGATAGCTTCTTTCATTAAGTGTTGCAGCTTCCAAATTAAGAAATTTTTTTTTTTTTTTTGGTTAATTGGAGTGTATCAAACAATGTTGTAAAAAGCAACTGTTTAGACCGATTAATCAGCCGATTAGCCATTGACGGCGATAAAATTTTCACAGATTTTCCCCACTAATCAACTGATTATTTCCAATTTTGACCGATTATTCCTGATTAATCGCTTGGTGGTACCATGCATGTCCGTCTGACGAGTGCAAATCGTTATTTACAAAACTGGTATCAAATATCCTTACATGCTTCTCAATATATTCTTTTGATTGATATAATGTGAATTAACAATAACTGAATTTGCGATGTATAACTAATTCTAGCACTGTGCATCAATGAAAGACTCAAGAATAGATTTTGTTAAAACTTTAGGGACATTTTTGCATGAATTATGAAAAAAGAACATAAACTGCAGAGGTAAGGAGAGAGAAAGAAACGAACATAAGATGAGATTAAACATAACTATAAAAAGTAACAAAAATTGACATTTCAAATTTCTTCAACATTCTTTCTCTTAACAAACTTCATTTTAAAAAGTAAGACTGAATTCTATATATTCCTTTTTATCTACAAAAGAATGATTGAATCGCCTCTATGCCGTAGTTACAAAAAAAAAAAGAAAAAAAGAAAGAAAACCAAATTCCTGTAACTGTAGCAATGCTAAATTAAACCAAACTACCAAGGCAGTAATCCAGTTTCTGGGTTTTTAAATACTCTGACAACCCAATCCCTCAAACCAGTGTCATTGACCTCACAAAACCGGTACGGCCAGTCAGGTGGCTCAACCGGCTTGGTACCTAGACCGGGTGCACGGTCCTTGGAACCAACATTCTCTTCATCCCGCCAATCCGCCACGTAAGTTGCGACCCGTCTATAGAATTTCTCCTTGAACACCTCCCAAGCTTGGTACTTATAATGGTTTATCAACATCACGCCTTGACCGACATTGACCGATGTCATCCCCTCTTTTAGATGGAAATGGTGCACCACGTTTATAAGAGACTTGTTTAAGGCTTCGGGTCGGATTACGGACTTGTGCCTCTCAGGTGCAATCGATCGGCATGTGTAACCAACCGTAACACCTTTTTTCGGGGCCTTTTTATGCCCCGATGGGCCGAAATTATGGCAATCGGTACGTAACTCGCCGACCCATGGCTGGTTGGTGTAGTTTTTTAACACGTCTTTTATTGTTAGGTCATTTGGGAAGTAGAAAAACTCGTCAACGTCTATAAACCCGACCCATTCGCACTCAGCACGTGCACGGAGAGCACAATGTGCGAACCCGGCTTCTTGGGTCTTGACCCATGGCCATGGGTGGAGGGTAATATTGTAATTTGACCGACTTAAGGAGTTTACGACCTGTTCGATTTTGTCTTCGCTGTTGTTGTCATAGATTAACCACCTTTGAACACCGACCCGTGAATGGTACATGACCCATTCGCGGAGAAACCTTGCTTGGTTTCTCACCATTGTGCAAACACACATTGAATGCTTCTTCTTTTTCTTGCGGGTTTTTTGGTACGATTTGAGGATTTCGGGTCGGGCTACTGATGGAAGTGTGATTTCAGGCCGGGCTTTGGTTTTTATAGACACCAATGGCATGTCCATTTTGTTGTGCAGGTAACGGGTTAGAACCCGTAAGGGAGTCTTGCACCGAAAAATTTCTTGTGCAGCGGTTATGGCCGGGGAAGAGATGAGGTGCTTTGGATTTGTCAAATCCTGGCCGAAAACACACTGATACCGGGTTGGATCTGACACCCGGGCAGACCTGAGGTTGAATCCCTTTGCAAAGACTACTGTTGAATTGTCAACTGGGTCAAACAAAGCAGCATAAGCGAGATGGTCCCATTGGTAAGGCCGGTGGAGAGAATGAGGAGAGGTGGAGAGAGAGAGGGAGACGCCTTGTGGGCCTAAGGGGCACCGTACAAGATCAGTGGAAAGAGATAGAGGAGGTAGGTTAAGTTTGGATTTGGAGGAGAGAGAAAGAGAGGAAGAGTGAGAAGAGGTCGGAGGGGTGTATTGGCATTTCAACAAGTCGGGGTTAGGGATCGACAGGAGTGAGTGGTGATTTGTGACTAGGAGTATCTGATCGGGAAGGAGCACTGCATGGTTGACTCGGATCGAATTAGGGTTAATGTTTTCGGAATAAGGATGCGATGGGTCAGTAGAGATAACCCTTGATTCTGTCGTTGGCCATGCGGAGAGTAATACTGGATGGAAAACTGACAGGAAATGGAAAGCAAAAGAAAATAATAATGTTAGTACCAAATGTCAAGGTACACAATACTGATTAAGCACTTGTTACTGGTACCAATTTTAGTGCAAAATTTTGTGCTGGTATATCCACTGGTACCGGTTAGGTACACCACCAGTACTTATAAAACCAGATGCTTATTTCCAAAACAAAATTCAGGAACTATGCATAGTGGCATATCAATTTTCATCACATTTGTTATGAATTTTTATCACGTTTTGTTGGCAAAATGAATCACTATCAATACTCAAAAACAACCTCGAAAGGTGGCAATTTAAAAATTCAATTACACATTTTACATAACACAACTTTCAGTAAATTAAAGAAATTTGTGTATAAAAATCAACTCTGTGGATAATTAATAATTTAATTCCCTGTAACGAAAGAAATAATTGTATCTCATACCAATAGCATTGTAAAAGAGTTTCTTAATTTATTATACCAAAAGAATCTAACTTTTACCTATACCATTTCACCAAAATGAAAACAAGTTCACAAATTAAGCACCAAACTTGACAAATTCAACATTTTAAATCCAGTAACAAATTAAAAAAAATCAAAAAAAGCATAAATTCGGATTTAAAATATCACCTTCGTAGAGCCTGTAGTTTGATAATCCAACGGTGATAACCAAAACAGAGAAGCATAAAGCAAACAAGACAAAGAAGCTAGACGCGCCTTTGCCTCCTCTGGATGTCGATGTAAAACTAGCTTCTTTATTCAAATCTCTCCTCTTCCTCTCCTTCATTTCTCCTCTTACAAAACTCTCGCTTTCTTATTCAAATTCTTCGTTGATAGATCCGCCCGCCTCTCTCGCTCCTGTGCCTTCGCCACATCGAGAGAGAGGAGAGAGGAGAGAGAAACAGAGAGAGGTGATGCGAGGTGTCGGTTTAAGAAATGGTGGTTAGAAATGGGAAGAAGGCGAGAGGCTCGGGATCTAAGCGAGCTCTTTCTATTTTGTTCTCTCTCTCTCACACACTCCTCTCGAATTCTACTCACCTAAAGTAACTCAAATTTTAAAATTACATCAGCAGCGTTCGATCCTCTTTTGCACGAATATTAAAGATTCTCGTGGATTCCACTTGTCGGGATTCAGATTGGACGGACCAGATCTGAAAGCAAATATTATTTTACCTCAGGGGATATGGACTCTATCATTAACTCAACTGGAATTCACAGAACCTAAAGTAACTCAAATTTTGAATTCAGATCTGTACCGTCCAATCTAATATCACGAATATTAAAGACATGTAGTCTGAATGGACAGTCTGGATCTAAACACAAAATTTGAGTTACTACAGTGTACCTGATGTTCCTTGTTTCGCGTTTACGAAATTGATTTTGCTTGAATTTTGCGGACCAATGGGAGAAGGAATTTGTCTTGTAGTAATTATTAATATACAATTATTTACATGGGATTATGGGATGTCCTGTTATAGTCTATTGGCGTACACACTGCCACATGCATGGACCACAATGGTCATGGGTCTAGACCTCTTTTGGGTTGATAACCTTCCCCAGATAAATACACTCCGGGAAATGCCTACTGCCTACAATTCATTAATTAATTAATTGGTTAATTTATTAATTATTGGATTGACTAATTAATAGGGAAGAGTATCCTCTCCAATATGTGTAGAAGATTATCTTTACTTTACAGTTTGAGATTTACTCTCAACTGCTTTGAGATTCGGACTAGCGCGACGGTATTATTTGGGCTTTGAGAATCATGCAAAGTTAAAAGATTGGTCCCGATCCTCTAATTCTAAAAGATTCTATTTTACATACCAGAGAGGATGTGAATTCAATTAGTAGTCCAGCATTGGAACATGTAATTTTGAATTCGCATTCTACGAAACATCTCAAACTTAGAGTGTTTTTTTAGACAATCTCAACTGCTCAAATAAGTTATGCATGAATCTCAAAGTGCAAATAATATTACCCCTGCTCTATCCACAAATAGGCACCGTACATATTGGTTTGAAATATCTCAGAGAATACACACTTTGTGTAATCAAAGAGAGGTTAGCTTAGTGTGCAATATACTTCAATTGAATAAATATGGGTAATTTTTCGTCATGCCAATTTAGGAAAATATTATTTACAAATGACACTAGAAATGCACACCTTTGTTTTTATTCTTTTGTTTATTGTCTTCTAAATTAAGAGTGATAATAATTCACTTGTCCTTGCATTTTGTACAATTCTTGTCAAATAAGCACAATTATTTTTTCGTATTTTGAAAATATAATATAAATAAAATGATAATTTTGGATAATTTTTTTCTTTTTATGACGATGCCTTATTTAGTGCCTAAAATGATAATAATTCAGTAAAAGTACACAAGTGAAGAGACCACAATTAACTTGAGATATATAAAAGTATCACTAATAATTTAAAATGTTTTTGAAATAAAATCAAAGTATCTAGACCCTCCATAACTAGATGACTTATTAACAAAAGTTTGTAGTGTCATAGCTAATTATTTAACTAAATAATCTATTTTGTCATGTTCGATATTATATATTTTTTTTTTCTAATTTTGTACCTTTCCTCTATTTGCATTGTTGTATTGTTTAAGCAAAGCTATTGTACTTGTTTCAAAACAAACAATGAATATTTTATTTATTATCTACTTTATTTCTCTTTACTATGTCAACAATTGACCATTCTTTTATTATGGATAATACCAAAATTATGCCTCCTCTCAAAAATGAAAACTTTTCCCCATTAAGAACAATCATGTTTTCATTCATTTTTGCCACCAAATATACATGCAAACTTCTAAAAAGTATATATTTCAAGAGGAGGGATCCACTTATAACATTTGAAAGTTACAATATGTTACAACATTCGGTTTTGCAATTTTTAAAGTCCAAACAGTCAATCTGTCAATCCAAGTCATTCAAGATGATGTCTATATTAAAATAAGACCAAATTTTACATTTTTCTAAATATTTTTATGTATTAAGTATTTTGCAAAACTACTGTTTTTAGACAATTCTGAACCATTGAAAAATAAAAGTTTTGTAAAATATTTAATAAATAGTAAAAAAATTCAAAAAAAATATAAAATTTGATTTCAAAGTACATTTTAATATAGAGATCATGTTGAACGGTTTGGATTGACTGTTTGGATTTTGAAAATTACAAAATCGAATGTTGTAACATGTTGTAAGATCCAAAAAATTGTAAGTGGATCCCTCCTCATATTTCAATTTAAGGTTGTGTTAATATTTTTTGAACAAGTCCTTATTTGTCCAAAAAGAATTCAAAAAAACTTTTCCAAGTTCCTCAACATCAAAAGGTATGATATTTTTGTCCCTTCCATAAAAAAAAAATGGTGGGCCCTGAGTCATGTTAACAAAAGAAAGAAAAATAATTTATGTATCTATTTTTTTATTTTGAAGAAACAAAGATATTATTTGTTTCTAAAGAAATATGACTGCAAAATTCTTTTTTGTAATAACAGGTTATTAAATAATTGACAGTCTTAACCTCGAACCTTTAGTCCAAAAAAAAAAAAAAACCCCCCCGTAAAATCAGAGCGAAATGGCTCCCCTGGAGATACTTTGTGTATAAATCTCAGGTGGTGATTATCACCGTTATTCGTCACCTCCTAATTATTCCGCCACCTTACCTGGTGTTATTCGTTAATAATTCTAGACCTGGTGAAAGGGACCATTCGGAGAGGTGCATGTGCCCAAATTCTATACGCGTGATGTTTCGTGAGTTCCAGGTCTGGATCACTGTAGCAACATTTACTGAAATTCCATGTACCGAGTTACTTAAATGCTCATTAATTCGTTACAGCGAAAAATGGGGAAGTAAAAGCAGAGATTATCCCATGCTGACAGGTGTTCACCTGGTCCGACCGTTTAACTGGAATTTGGATTTAATGCGGTTTGCACTGATACATATATCATGTAACGAGTGGACAATGAGAATGTATTGAATCCTGAGTTGTGGGTCCCAAATGTCGGTAATATACTACTCTAGTATAAGTTTATAATTTTCTTTGAGAAAAAGGGTACAAGATGATTCCTTTTTGTTGCGAATCGGCGGTGGTAGCAAATGGAATTAAATGTTTTTGTACGAATGAACCATGCGATAATTTTGGTTTGTAATTTGGTGAAAAATTGCAAATCGGAGATAATTAACGTGTATCCTGCTCTTCAGTCCAATCTGTTCCGAAAACCATATAGAATTTACCAATTTATAATTATAAAAATTACAACAATAAAGGGGTAATATTTTGTTTTGCATTTCTTGAGAAAACATCACCTCAAAAGCGAAATTGAGAAATAGAATGAAATAGAATGAAAAAAATATATTTTGATTAAATAAGAGAAGTGAGTCCGACATTTTTATTAATATCCTACGTTACATTAGAGAATTGAGAATAATAAAATTGAATTTGAATTTTTATAATAAAATTGAATTTGAATTTTTGTAATCAAATTTCTTATTTTTTTTTATATATTTTAGGCTCTCTTTTATTTTTCTATGAGTCAATTCTCTATTATATGAAAAATGTGAATTTGACTCGTTTATTAATACTTTTTTAGTCTTTTACTATTCTACTCTTTTACGGAACTGAATCTCCTGCCTCATATGGGCAGAAAATTCCTGTGTCTAAAGTCACTACTGAGTGGGTCCGAGACTAAATTACATCCAATATTTTTCTCGACCCCAACAGTGATTTTAAGGGCATGAATTTTCTGTCCACAGAAAAACAGATAATCCGGTTCCCTCTTTTACTATCAACTGAATACAACTGGAAATAGTAAAGAATTAAAGCCTATTTCAAAACGTAATTTTTCTCACAGAAATAGTTTTTAACCGAAAATAGTGAAGAATTAAAGTCAATTTAGCCGCCGACCATTTTTGACCAGAATATTAAGAATGGATCGACCATTTGTTATATTCATTGTTTAGAAGTATTAGCAGAATGCAAATAAGCAATAAATATTACATAGCACAGGTCACAGTTGCTCATGGGCCAAATGTCAATGGCCCAAGGCCCGTGGGCCCAATGTCAGTTGTTTCCTATAAACCGCTTATATATTTCTTGCATTCATATCGATTTGGTACTCTTCAAAAAAAATTGATTCCTCTTCCCCTCAAATCAAAAGCATACACAGAGTTTGAATCTTCTATTGGCAAGTAAGATTTCACAACGCATGATCTGTCGATCAGCAGCAGATGCTGATGCCACGTGGCAGCGTTTCCTGCCGTCGATCGTTCCTCGTTCCAAGAAAGAGCTTCGTTTCCGACTCTGGGATCATCCCGGCTAATCCAGTGGAGAAATGGTAATAATCCTTTTATTTGATCTATGTTTTTGTTGGTTCGTTGATTCTTTTAGATTTCATTTGTCAAATTTGGAATTTAATGCACAAGCATGTATTAATTAATTGATCAAAATTTCAAAAGGGGCATCACTGTATCTGTATCTGTCTCAGTGCCCAGTAAAACCTATTTTGTTATTACCAGTTCAGTATATACTAATTTGAAATATATACCAATTACTTGCAATTTGGTAAAATATATACCAACTACTTACAATCTCATGAAAGGTTTTATAAACCTAAATTAGTTAATGTTACATTGGTATTATACTAAAAAAGCATTTGAATTACTTCAATCTGTTGATTAAATTCAAATGAATTGCCTACGGGCACATTTCCACCACAAAAAAGAAAAATCATGTGGTATCATGGATCTCTAATGAATTTAGCACATTTGAATTAACGAACAATTACAAACAGTTCATGAGATTTTTTTTTTTTGTAAATCTTATTGTTAGATATTTTCTTACTGAAAATTAAGTAAGAAAAGTCTGATAATTTATTCATTTCTTGCCATGATAACAATCTAATACTCATTTTGTAATCTATCCATTTAAGGCTATATTTCTTTTGACCTAGGAAAAAGATTTGCCTCTGTATTAGCATCTATAGAATTAATGTAGGAATTAATTCTACCATGCACTATATCAGCCGCCTAGCACCTCTAAATTTGTTATATTCTCTTCATCCATTTTCAATGAGAATAAGGATGAAATACACAGCAGCAGTAAAAAAAAAATATGAGATGTGTTATCAAGAGTAAATTTCCTTTTACAAACAATAATTCAATAAAGTGATGAACAAGGTTCTATCGAGGTCTTCCTCGACCTATCTCGGAGGAGAGGAATCGTGGCGCAACTTGGAAAATATTCATCCGACTTTTCGTGCACAAGGACAACCTTAAAACTTAAAATACACTTTTCCCAACTCCGAGAACTTCTTTTTATTAATTTATTAAAAAAAATATTATTCAATTTTACTTGATCACAATTTTAGTTTTACAACTGCTCAATTATGTTTCTCCATTTAAAATAGATGGTCTTTCTTATATCCCCTTCATTTTTTTTTAGCAAATTTAAACTTAAAGTTTATCATGAGCTTTTCTTTAAAAGATGAAATGACCATTTTACCCTTTTAATTGGGAAGTAATAAAAGGGGATATAATAGATCTTCTCCACTCTTGTCTAGGGTTTTCTTCGATTAAGTGTTTTCTCAAAAAATGTACCTGCGATCCAGAAAGCATGACGATTCCGAATCTCCCATTGGTGAGATTTTGTGCTCTCTTGATCCTTTTAATCTTTAAAATTCAATATTTAGGAAAAATAGCAAAAATAATATGATTACAACTTTTAATTCAAGCAAAAAAAAGGAAAGGGGAAATTGTCAAATGTGAGAAGGCAATCTTGAGGAATTACAATCAATTACCAAAAGATTGCATCTCACACTTGCTTTCACTCACCACTCCGCGCGGTGCATGCATCTTATCTGCCGTGTCACCTACCTTTCGATCAGTGGTGGATTCAGATGCAACTTGGCAGCGGTTCCTACCATCAGACTACGCCTCTTTCCTATCTCATGCAGTAGTGCCAGTAGAGCATGCCTCGAAAAAGGAGCTTTTTTTCCGACTCTGTGATCGTCCCGTGCCAATTTATGGGGGCAAAATGGTAATATTATATTTGATCTCAGTTGTTATTTTGAAGGGATCTCAGAGAGTTGGGGGCTATGGTGAAAACAATATTTTATTGTACAATTTTTTCCATTTTTAAATCAATTGTACACTTGGCCCATGTTAGATATGAATTTGTCTAATTCAACCAACAGGTATGTTCATTTATAAAAATATCTTGTCTAATTTCTATGTTAAATAATTATCAAATTTCAATCCTTTGGTGGTAACTTCTCTTGTTCTATCCTTGATTTTTTTGTTAGAATTTCTCGTAGGGTTACTAGTTAATTTTTTTATTCAAGTTCAATTGACTATATTGTTTATAATTTGGTGATGCTTAGGCTTTTGGATTGGAGAAATCAAGTGGAGCAAAGTGTTTCACGATTTCTGCTCGAGCAATGAACATATCATTTATTGATAGCAAGTGCCTCTGGAAATGGGTCCCTCTCTCCAATTTGAGGTTTCCTTTTTTTTTTACCTGCATTTTCCTCTCTTGATTTGGGGTAGGGTTGAAAACTTGAAATGCTCTATTGTTTTTGTGCCCCAATCATATCTCACATCTTTATCTCCGTTTTCAAAGTCCAAACAATTGATTTGAATTGCTCAACATGATATCCATATTAAAATGTGCTTGGAGGCCAATTTTCTATTTTGTTTTTTGGAAAATATTACTATTTTTAGATAGGTACAAAATCACTGCTTTTGGATGGTTCGAAATCTTATGAAAAACAATGGTTTTGTACCTATAGGAAAAAATAAAGAAATTCCCAAAAAAAATATAAAATTTGGTCTCCAAGGACATTTTAATAGGAAGATTATATTGAGCAGTTCGGATCGACAGTTTGGAATTTGAAAACAAAGATATATATTTTGTTAGTTCAATTAGCTTACTTTTGATAATCCTTTATAGGTTCTCAGAGGCTGCTCAGCTCTGTTTCAATCCCCAGTTTAAAAAAGATGCTATGGCATTTAGTGGTAGAGTTTCAACTACAACCCTCACTTCAGAGACTACATATACAGCATATCTCATCTATAAGTGCACAGATTATAATTTTCGAACTTACATCCCCGTCTTTTTAGAAAGCAGTGTTGACATAGGTACAACAAAAGCATATAATGGAATAGTGTGCTTACATCCTAAATGCAACTCAAGATCTGACGTGGAGTGGCCCACTCGCAGGAGAGGCAGGTGGATGGAAGTGAAGGTAGGGGAATTTTATGTTAAAAGTGGTGAGGATGAAAAGGTGAAAATTAAATTGCAAAAATCTCAAGGCAATGAGATACCGTGCATTCTCCTCCTAGGCATGGAAATCAGGGCTAATAGTGTCAATTCAATGATCCGTAAAACCTGAATTCTCTATGAATTAGACTCTGATTTAGTAAAATTGGACCCAAAATTTGTAATGGTAATTGCTATTTAAAGAATAAATAGATGCTGTCCATTGCAGCAAAATTATCTATGATTTGCAATTGATGCTTGTGTTTTTTCTTTTCCCTATAGTTTGTTGGAACTAATTAAGTTATCCGTCTTGATCTTGGAAAAATGCAATTACGGGGCCCAATTGAGACAGAAATTGTGACATTAAAGTAACAGACAGTAGCTTTGGATCAGCATATATAGTGAGAGAGAGAGACTGATATGCTTTCGGTAGCATATGGGCGGAAGTGCTTACGGTCCAAATTTGAAATTTCAAAATCCAAAAAGTCGATCTGAACAGTTAGATGTGTTTTTCATATTGAAATGTGTTTGGAGACCAAATTTTAAATTTTTTGGAATTTTTTTACTATTTATTAAGCCACTTTGAAAATTGCTGATTCAACGGTAGCTTAACCCAACAGTGAAACCGTTGGATCAGCGATTTTCAAAGTGCCTTAATAAATAGTAAAAAAATTCCAAGAAATGTAAAATTTGGTCTCCAAGCACATTTCAATATGGAGAACACATCTAACGGTTCAGATCGACTTTTTGGATTTTGAAATTTTAAATTTGGATTGTAAGCACTTCGGCTCATATGCTACCGAAAGTATATTAGTCTCTCTCTCTCTCTCTATATATATATATATATATATAGGTTGGCCAATATCAAACTGTTTGCACCACGGCTCCTGTGTAACCAAGTCGTTTTCCGATTTTCAAAGTTCAAAAAGTCAATCTAAACTGTTAGATGTGATATCTATATTAAAATGTGCTTGAAGACCAAATTTTACATTTTTTTGAATATTTTACTATTTATTAAGCTATTTTAAAAATCGCTGATTCAACAATGACTTATGGTTTACTGGTGTTTTGGGAAGTAAATAGAGTGTTTTACTTTCCATTCATATCCCTATTTTCAAAGTTTAAACAGTTGATCTAAATTCTCAACATGATTTTCATATTGTAATGTACTTGGAGACCAAATTTTTTACTATTCTAAGAAAATAGCCAATTTTTTTCAAAAAATGTAAAATTTTGTCTCCAAGCACATATCAATATAAAGATCATGTTGAGAGATTATATCTAATAGTTTATTAAAATTAGTGATTTTTCATAAATTTTTTTAGAAATGTTTTACTTTTTATTCAGTGATTTTAATAAATAGTAAAAAAACTCAAAAAAAAAATATATAATTTGTTCTTCAAGCACATTTTAATATATTTAATAAAGAGCTTTAACGGTTTGGATTCGTCACTTGAAGTCAGTCTAATAGATTTTAGAATTAAATTCACAAAGAGACTTGGTGAACTTAAGAGCACCCTAGTTCTACTCTCTCTTTCTTTCTCTCTCTCTATATATATATTCTTTGTCTAGTGATTGAAGTCTATACTGTCCTAAAAAAATGTAATTGGTGGAATAATTAGCTTAGTACAGCATGAGTGCTACATGTACCAGTGGTGGCTCCTGTAATTTATTAGAGGAAAATGACATGAACTTTGCAACATAACCTGACATTGATATGGACCGCTGTTCAATTACTACAATATTTATATCCTCGCTTTACACTTGTATACAATATCAGGAGAAATGACGACGGCTAGTTGACATATAGGAGCTAATCAGTATAATATGACCAAATTACTTGCTCAGCAGAAATTTTTTTTTTTTTTTTTTTAAAATGAGCAGTTCAATTACTGATTTGTAACAGTTTTTTATGCAATTTTTTTTTCTTAATATATGATATGGGATTTCAGTTTCTTAGCGCTATTCTTTTTGTCATTTCAAAATGGGTTTTAAAAGCTATTAAAAATAACATATATTTGACAAATCAATATTTAAAAATTATTCCTTCACTAATAACACTACTGAATACATTTATTAGGCATAACATTTTTTTCAAATGTGTTGGATATATTAAATCATATTTAACTCCTCAATGAATGGATGCATTTGGATATACTAAGATAAGTATAGAACACCAAATCATCTTATTTACAAAAAGAAAAATCTCTAACTTTATAATTATAATTATGTTATAACTCATTTACAACATAAATCCATAAAATACTGCTATTATACATAAACAAAGAATACAACAATCCATTTGTATTGAGTTTGGCAGCACAATTGATTAGAAATGAATGTAATGTGTTATGAAACCAGTTGATTTGGTTTATAGAGAATTTGTAAAGATTAAGGGCATTTTTGTGGGTATAGAACTTCATAGTCAAGTAATAACAATATGGTCCCCATTTGATCTGAAAATTTGTTTTCATTTCTAATGAGTTAATGAATACCAAATCAGTCAATTGTGTCAAACTAAACAAGATTGAAAGAAAAATTTAAAACCAAAATTAATCATATATATTGTTAATATGATTTAATTCTAGTATTGCTATAAAGGATCTCAACTAATATAATTTAAATTTCATATAGTCTAAATAAAAATAATATATATTGCTTTCTATCAATTTCCTCCAAGATCTCAAACAGATTTAGGTTGATTGACGGTATTTTAATTAGCATAATCACGAAAAATAACAAAATATATTGTTTTGCACAAAAGAAACAACATGTTACTATATATGCTAACTGATCAAAATGCGAGAGAAAGAGAATAATTTCATACATAAATTGTTTGCTCATGTTTTTATCAGCTCATATATCATGTTATTTGTATCTGATCATAAATAAAGAGTGTATATGATTATCCTAACCCACCGCCTAGACTAAACATGATTTTGTAGCCATGCAAGTTAAATTATATGCTTATATCGTTAATAATCACTAATTATCATCCAAAATAGAATTAGCAAACACTACCTATTTTGGCAATATAAAATATACACAAGTTACGTGATATAAACAGGGAAGTAAATACGTGTCGTGACAAAGTCATATTTTTACGTGATCAAATTCAGAAGAACGATAACTACATGCCATTGGTCACTGAATTATTGGTTTTTTTTTTTAATGACATTGCATGGATGATCTCTGATAATCATAATTGTCAATTCAAGATCGATCTGATGATTCTCACAATTTGAGATCCCCAAGGGTTCTCAAACTTTGTAACCAAATACGGTTAATACAAAAACAGGGTCTTGACCCTTGTTCTTACTCAAAAAAAAGATCGATCTGATGATTCGGTGAATAATCCTCAATGTTAAAATCCAAGATTAAATAAATAACCTTCAAAGACAGAAAAAAACTTTTGGGTATTATGTAAATTTCCTAAAACTTGGTTAAAATTGGGCAAAAAAGAGGCAATTTACATTAATAAAACATCATAATATAAATTGTTATTGTATACAAAGACAGCAAGGAAAAAAAAAACGAAACAACATTATCTCCTGATGACACCATAACTCAACGTACAACACACACTGTCAATTTTTTTTCCCTATGCTACTGTTCATAGCGTCCCAATACTTCTTTTTTCAGTATGTCTAGCTAGTTCATAATGTTTATATTTTTTTTTTCGGAATTAAACATGTCTAGTTCAGTCGATAAAAAAATAAAAAAATAAATTCAGCAGAAAAAGTTATTTAAAATTAGAAGTAAAATTATTTGCAGGAATAATTATTAAGTCTTGAAAATAACACTATTAAGACTTGTGAAAAATACTATTAATATATTTTTAGTAATTTGTTGCCTCAAAATGCCAAGAAACTCATCTTGTGGATCTCTCTTTTTACAAAAGCAGCCCTTTATGTTTCCAAATTCCAATATGTTTAGATTTGTATTAAGCCCATATATTTAGATCATGTTTGGTTGTCATAGGTCGTTCTATATCTAGCTACGTACTCAACAAGTCAGTCAATGATAGCACAGACTCTTAGATATTAAGTAATTGTATTGGAAGAAAATGTATCCTTGGAAAATAAATGAGGTTGTCATTTTCAGATCATGACAAGAGAAGACTTTGACTAAGTCAACTATATACTAACCTCAAGAATATTCATTATTACAGTAATGTCAAGGTCAAAGTCAAGAATTCTCTGGTCTATAAAGACTAATTAAAGACTTTTGTACTGGACAAGAAGAGAAGACCTTGACTTAGATGAACTATATATATATCTTTTAAGCCCAAAGAATAATTATGTTTACAATAACATGAAATTTTCCCCTAGAAAATCAGACTAAATTATATAAGAGGTTGCAAGGATAGCATATCTATATCCTTTTGTCTTCTCCAAAGTTAAGATATAGCTTCAACTTAATATATATCTCAGTTGGTTCCATCTTTAATGGCTGTTTCAGTACTGGCTTGTCTTTTTTTCATTTCCATCTTTCCCTGCTTCTCCAATTCATGTAATACTACACTTCCATGTAATAGTTCTATTCAAATTAAGCCTCCTTTCTACCTTCAATCAGATCCTAGTTGCCATGGTTCTTTAGGGATTGCTTGTGCCAATGGTCTCCCAGTTCTCTTATGGCAACTTTCAGCGTTACAATTGGAAAGCATCTCATATAACACCAACACTGTTAGGGCTCAAGATTTTTTTCTTAATAGTTCTTTGAAAAATACTGGCTGTGGTAATCTTTATTTTAATTTTTCTAGTCCTGTCAAGTTTAACAATGAGATATATAATTCATTGAATAGTGACCTTTCTTCTATGAGATGTGACCAATATCCTAATAAGATAGAATCACCACCCAAGATATTTGGAAAGGATTACAATCTTAGCTACTCACCGTCTCTTGATGAAGATGATAAATCTCGGCAAAATTGTTCGAATAAAAGTCCTGATAGTTTCCTTCACCCATCTTTTGAGTACATTTTCTCATTCGAAAATGACAGTCCAGAGCTTTCTCTACTATCAGCTAATTACTCAGGTGAACTTGTTGCACGACCCGGTTGCTTTGCAAACTCGACAGAGGTTATCAATCATGAAGATGTTAAAGGTTAGTAACTTGCATATTTAATCAATTTATCCTGTTAATTTTCTTTTTAATCTTTCTGTAAATTATGGACAGGTCCATTTTCTTTTGTAATTTTTCTTTCCCCTATGGCATAACTAATGGGGTCTTGACATAACAGCTCTAATAGAGATAATATGAGAGAATTTTGACTAATAAAGAAACCTTTAAGCCTATGACTCTTCAAAATTATTACAATAATAGCTAACCTTATTTTTTTTTTTTCCCTAAAATTACCCTTCCAAAGTTTTCCCATACTTTCATGTGAAAAATTGTCAATTTTCCCATACTTTTTTTAAAAGGAAGGCTACCTTTTTCCTATAGTTGATTATTCTATTCCCTTATAAAATCAAATCAAATGCCTTTTACTTCGTGCCTAACTCAATTTTAAGCATAACAATTCTATAAGATATTACCTCAAGTAATGGTATTCTCAGTCTTTGCAGTTCTAATTTTTTTTACTGGACGTGCTGGTTGGAAATTCCCATTTTTTTACCCTTCCCCAAATTTTTTTCACGGTTCTTGTCAAACAAACGGGAAATTATTTGATGTTATAGGAATAGCACGTAGGTACGTATAACTAAATATACGAGTTATTGTACATTTTCCCTTCATTGCTACTAAACTGTATTTCAATTAATTTTAGTTATTATACTTGCAAATTGTACGTATTCACTTTCAGTCCATTGGAAAGAATGTATGAAGTCTATCAAAATTGAAGGTCGATCCATTTGAGACATTTCTTTCTTTATCCATATTGCAGGGAAGCACACTCAATGGAGAATCATAATAGGCAAGTGTCACTTCTCTTTTAGTTTTATACTAAACAAAATATACGAGTTGTCTTTACCATTTTTCACATGAAGTATGACTCTTTCGATACGACCCTTATGTTTTGCACCTTTTATGTTAGTACCCTAAACTCTTTTGGATGCAAATTAATTAATACTTTGAGATTCTAAATTGGGATAATGAAACTTAAGCATGGTTTCGTTGGAATAAACCTACTTGGAAAGTCAACAATATCTAGTTTACGGAATGTTCAAATTTTAAACATTTTATTACCCAGCATTTTTATTCATAACCAAAAAAAAATATAAAATATTATTAATAACCCGACTCCCGAAAGTTTTCCACCCATGCCCAACCCGCCCCCCAGTGGGGCGGTTTACCCCCCCCCACCCCCCCCCAACCCGCCCCCCCAGTGGGGAGGTTTTTATTTTTATTTTTAATACGATGGATTTATTTATGTATTTGTTTATATTTTTAATACGATGGATTTTATGATTTGTGAATAGTTTAAAACATAAGTGAACAAAATAATCAAATAACATCTGATCAACATAAAATATAGAAACGAAAACAAAGTGAATAAAATCAGCAAATAACGTCTAATCAACATAAAATATAGAAACGGAAATATAAAAATACTACTGTCAGGTCTACAATATGAAATATAAAAAACTATCAACGAGGAGGACGACGACCGGACAATGACAGTCTGGGAGCCGCCCCGCACGTCCTCGGCGGCTGCGTGCGGGTCTTTTGTCGCTGCACACGCCTCCTCCGTGGCTGTGGAGGATCCTTGTTATGAGTCAGATCCACATGCACGTCCTCCTCGTCATCAGAATAATCCACATGCATGTCCTCCTGCATTGTGCCCGTGGATCGTCGGTATGAATCGGGCAATGGATCATACTGAGTACCCTGTGATGGATTCGTCTCCCATGGATCGAACTCCCAGTCCCCAGTATATGTGCTCGGGGGTTGTGTCCCGAACGCAGCAGTCTCCCAAGCATCAGTGGGCTGCTGTGCCCCACTGCCACTAGCCTCGTGGTCGTGCTGCCTGGGGGGTGGCATCGATGGTGTGGCTCCGGTGACATCCTCTACACCGGTGGCTGTGAGGCCAAAGTTTGCTGCAGTGAAAGTGGGTTCAGCACACCACATAGGATTTCCATCCTGCAGTTATATAATGTTAGTTTTTCTTTATGAAAATAACAAAAATTTAATTTATACAGAGATGAACCAGCTTACCTCGCCAAGCTGCACCGGCACATTAAATTTATTGTAGTAGGCGTGCCATTTTTTGTTGTCGAGCACCCAATCGTGGAACGCCCAATCCGGGTTGTCTTCTGCAACATTTGAGTTGAAGTTGTTAAGAACACACTTTGTAAAACAAAATTAACGTGTATGGTAAAATAATTTAACTTATAATACCTTCGGGGGGTGGTGGTAGGTCATCGTCGTATACTAATTCTCGTTCTTGATTTGGCTGGTTCGGCGCTGGTGAGTCTTTCTTGATCTCACGCCAGTTGATGTTCTCACCAGCGTCGTGCAACATGCCAATGAGGCGTCCATCGAACTGGGAATCCTCGACGATCGGAGCAGTGTGATGCAGCATAGTACACTCGAACGCCCGAAAACTTTTTTTCGCCATGCACACCAAGCTATGTGCAACTCCTCGGATCCCCGTTAGTACCTGTTCATAACGATTAATTAGAAAATAAGTTGTATGGAAAAAACTAATACTACAAGTAATCTTTATTACTTACCGCTCGAGTACTGGTCGGGCCCCATGGCAAATGGGTCTTACTCTCGTCACCCATCATTCTCCGCCGAAGAGAATCACCGTAGTCGCCCTGTAAGTACACCGAATTCATGCACCACCGCTGGTACCAGACCATATATCGCAATGCCCATGGTCCTGCTCCTAAACTGACGTCTGCCAGGTCAGGCGGGACCCACAAGTGGTTCTCAGGCGTGCGGGTAATCCTATAGTGGGCTAAATGGCGGCCGCTCCAATCCACCTCTGGCTTCTTATGGAAGGTACTGCATTATAAGTTAGTTAGATATAATTTGTAAAATAATATCAATATTCAGGTGTGTATTACTTACTTGTGCAACTTCTCCGTCTCATCCTCACCAAGTATCGGGTCATCTGGGATGAAGGCATCGAAGCCGAACTGACGAGGAACCCGATCAGGATAGTGATACTCAACTATCCAGTAACAAACGACTGGACCCCGATATAAACCGAGATCCCTCTGTTCCATCGTCAAGCGACAGAATATCCTAGCCCGGTACCACGGCCGATACGGGAACCACTCGATGTTTGCCTGGTGCAACAGTTGGAGTTGATTTCGGACGTACGAGATACCCGCCGTCCCTCCCCTCGGCGTGTTAAAATAGCGGAGGCGGCTACCCCATATGGCGCCGTATGGAGGGCTTTTCTCGATGTCGGAGCCCCTTTGCCACTTCACATTTGAAGGAATTTCGGGTCGGCAGACCGGTAGGTGCGACCAGGACCATTGCTGTAGTAGAAGGAGTGGCCCATTGAACTGCTGGCTGCCTCTCTGAAATTGTAGATGTGTATTTGTTATTATCAAATAAAAAAAACGTAAATAACATTAATTGAAGAAGACTTACCAGACAAGCGTGACACAGTCCTCTGTACAAACATGCAAGCACGGCTCCACCCCAGTTCCACCGCGATTGCTTATCGAGTAGCTCCAGCTGCTGGAGGAACATAATCGGAACCGAGTCGCCACTAGAATCGACAAACATCGTGGTACCACATAAGTCAAGCACGAATGCCCTAACATACCTACAGTTTCAAGAGAAAGTAAATAACTGTTTATTTTTTTCAAAAATATATTTAATGTAATGTAATGGACTTAGAAATTACCTCTTGACATGCTCCACGTCAGACGTGAATGGGGTAATGGCAATTTCGACGGCATATTGGCGGAGAGCCTTAAGACTGATGCAGTACTGGGAGAACTTCTCATCATCGTCCTCATTCTTCCGTTTTAGCTTCTTTGCCACCCCCTCCACATGCACACCCAACAGCTCTGGGATCAACGTCTGGAGTGTCTGATGATCCGAGACACCCCCTACCGGATCACCATCGATCCGCAGACCCCATAAGGCACTCACGTCCTGTAGGGTCACTGTCATCTCCCCCACCGGGAGATGGAATGAATGAGTCTCAGGTCGCCATCTCTCCATGAGACCGCACATGAGTGCCTGGTCAATCCGCCGTGGTTGTTTCATTGTGGCTAGCTGGTATAACCCGAGGTTAATGAGGTACCGATCCATCAGTGGATTTGCAACATACGGTACCTCCGGCGAGCGGTGCCGCACCGTCAACATGGACTCATCCTGCATTTATCAATGTTTTAGACCAGTGGAACTGAATAACTATTTGTTGTTTGAAACGTACCTCTATCGATGCAAGTGAGATACGGTGAATCCTGTGAGGGACCCACAGGAGAGGACTGAACGTATCTGCACGATGTGGTGCGCCATCCCATGGATCGACACCCTCCGCAGTGGGATCGGCGTGAGCTGGTGATGGCTCCGACGTATCTCGTGGTCGCTCACGTCGATGTCTAGTCATGCTGCATTTGAAAATATCAAGTTTAAAAATTATAACACCAATTTCTAACAATTCTATTTAAAAATTCCTATGAGATTGTACAACTTAATTCCACTCGATTAAATTTCAACTCTGTTATTTTCTCAAATTCCCATCTAATTTTTAAACCTAATTTCAATCATAACCAATTTCTATTCACAATCAAACAATTTATAACAATTCCAATGTAACAATTTCTAACAATTCCAATTTCTAATAATTTCTAACAATTCTAATAAAATAATTTCTAACAATTCCAATCAACTAATTTCTAACAATTCCAATCAACTAATTTCTAACAATTCCAATCAACTAATTTCTAACAATTCCAATAAAATAATTTCTAACAATTCCAATCAAATAATTTCTAACAATTTCAATTTCTAATAATTTCTAACAATTCCAATCAACTAATTTCTAACAATTCCAATCAACTAATTTCTAACAATTCCAATAAAATAATTTCTAACAATTCCAATAAAATAATTTCTAACAATTCCAATAAAATAATTTCTAACAATTCCAATTTCTAATAATTTCTAACAATTCCAATCAACTAATTTCTAACAATTCCAATCAACTAATTTCTAACAATTCCAATCAAATAATTTCTAACAATTCCAATGAAATAATTTCTAACAATTCCAATCAAATAATTTCTAACAATTCCAATTTCTAACATTTCTAATTTAATAATTTCTAACAATTTCTAACAATTTGTAAAAATTTCTACCATTTTTCAAAAATTTCAAACTATTTCTAACAACCCTAAACAATTCCAATCAATTTCTACTAAATTCAATAACAACAATTTCAAGCAAATTCCGCAATTTCTAACAATTTCATATAAATCCCGTAATTTCGAATAATTTATACAAAATTCCAAATAATTTATAAAAATCTAAATAATTTATAAACAAGTTAAAGAAATAACTTCATACCCGAAAATGAATTCGGAGCGACGGCGCGGCGGTGACGGGGCGAAAAAATGAAAATGAAATGGAGAGAGAGAGGGTGGCGGGTAGAGAGAGGGAGAGAGGGAGAGGGCGGTAGAGAGAGAGAGAGGGGTCGGGAACGGTTGAGAGATGCGAAATGTCGCGTTCGGGACGAAAAAAACGACGTTTTTGGGCCAAAACAGGCGGGTTGGGGGTGGTTTCGGGTGGGGGGCTGTGGGGGGGGGGGCGGGTAGGGTTTGGTTTGGGGAGGGAGGGTATTTTAAAAAAAAAAAAAATTTTTTACTAAACCGCCCCATGGGGGGGCGGGTTGGGGGGGGGGGGTAAACCGCCCCACGGGGGGGCGGGTTGGGTATGGGTGAAAAAATTTCGGGAGTCGGGTTATTAATAATATTTTATATTTTTTTTGGTTATGAATAAAAATGCCGGTTTTATTACCCTTTGATATGATTCTCACTTTGATTTGATTACCCTTCAGGATGCGTTGTGGGATTCACATTTGTGTTTGCATTTGGTGGTTTGTTAATTTTCTTCTACAAATGCAAGAAATTGAGATTGATCTCATCATCGTCAAAGCGTCTGGTACAAAGAGAAGTTTCTGATCAATACTTTCATGACCCGGAGATGGTTGGGTCGGAATACACTCAGATTTTCTCTTACAAGGAACTTCTGGAAGCAACTGAAGGGTTTAGTGAATCAAAAGAACTCGGTAATGGAGGTTTTGGCATTGTATATAAAGGTAATTAAATACTATAACTTGTAATGTAAGGTAAATGTTCTATAATCACAAAATGTGAGGTAAATGTTTTGCCTTTTTTATTCAAAAATGGAAAATTATTTAGGGATATTGAAGGACGGACGCACAGTCGCAGTAAAGCGCCTTTACAAGAACAGCTACAAAAGCATCAAGCAATTTATGAACGAAGTCGAAATTCTCTCCGGTCTCCACCACCCGAACCTCGTTACCCTCTATGGCAGCACCGCAAGCTCCAGTCAGGAGCTGCTTCTTGTCTACGAGTTTGTCTCCAATGGCACTGTTGCTGATCACCTCCATGGGCCCTGCTCTAGTGAGAATGCATTAACTTGGCCGGTTCGCTTGTCAGTTGCTATCGAGACCGCAAATGCTCTTGCATATTTACACGCAGTTGAGCCCCCGATAATTCATCGAGATGTCAAGACGAGAAATATATTACTAGATGATGGTTTCCATGTCAAGGTTGCTGATTTTGGTTTGTCACGTTTGTTCCCATTGGATGTCACTCATGTTTCGACAGTTCCTCAGGGTACACCTGGGTACGTCGACCCGGTGTACCATCAGTGCTATCATCTTACTGACAAGAGCGATGTGTACAGTTTTGGGGTTGTTTTGATGGAGTTAATTTCATCAAAACAGGCTGTAGATATGAGCAGGAGCAAAGATGAGATCAACCTTGCTAATATGGCGTTAAACAAAATACAAAGGTGTCAGTTGGATGATTTTGTGGACCCGGCTCTCGGGTTCAGTACAAATTGGGAGGTACGGTGTATGGTTTCATTGGTTGCTGAGCTGGCATTTCGATGCTTGCAACCTGATAGGGAAATGAGACCACCTATAAAGGAGGTTTTGGAGACACTGAGAGTGATAGAAAAAGGTGACTATAATGGAGATAAAATGGTTAAAGAAAATATGATACAGGAAGAAACTTATCTGTTAAAGGGTGAAACAAATATTTCTTCTGATATTATGACTGATAGTCCGAAGAGCAGCTCTACAACAATTAATACTAGCGGATAAGGTACTAACATTTTGGTGTTCAATACAACAATTTTTATGTTTGCTAGGGGGATGTACATATAGAATATACAGTAATAGAGTAAATTACATGAGAGTACATCTGTGCGATTGCATGACTGTTGTACATGAGAGTACTTCACTTTGTAATTTAGTCAGTTGAGATACTCGAGGCGATATTTAATTTTTTTTTTTTGGCAATTTGGATTTACTTTTAGTAAAGTAGGTACTATGTTCTTCAATTATTCAATGTAGTTATTGTTCAACGTGAAAATTAATCGTACGTACTCTCTATGCATGTCTCGGTGGTTCAATATCCTTGAATTGCCGATTGAATTACACATTGTCAACACTAGGGGTAAAAGATATTGAATGAAAAGAATTTGCTTGATGCAGCGTAAGCTACAGTCGTATGCCAGCACTGTTTTAATTCTAGGGGGAATTTTATGTATCCCTTGAAAGTTTTAATATTATGTATTTATCATGGTTCTGAAACTCGGAATCGGAATCGGAATCGGGTTCTTGACCGTGGAATCGGAATCGGATGAATCGGCCGGAATTGGCCGAGTTGACTCGGAAATTTGGATTTTTTTGACAGAAAGCCTGTTTTGTAGTTAAAACGTAGGAAATAATTGGTAAACAAATAATTTGTAAAAAAAACTATGTTAAGACAAAAAATTACACTCAAATAATTCACTAATTATATAATGTAATACAAGATTATAAATAAAACACACTCTTTATTGCCAGAAGGTATGCCGAGCTGGCTGAATTATGTCATCGTCCTCTGTATTAAAATATGAATAAGGATATTGTTGTATAGAGCCAAAAAATGAAGACATTAATTGTTATAATTTGAAAAAAAAAATAACTAACCAAAAAATGAATTCTAATGTTACATAATGAGTGGTGCTTCTATGGACATAAGGACATATTTGTAAAATGAACATATTTTTATTTTCAAAGTTCAAACAGTCGATCCGAACCGTTCATCTTGTTCTCCATATTAATATGTGCTTGGAGACCAAATTTTACATTTTTCTGAATTTTTTTACTATTTATTAAGATGGGTACAAAATTCAATGGTCTGAATTTGATATTTTTTGTACCCATCTTAATAAATAGTAAAAAAATTCAGAAAAATGTAAAATTTGGTCTCCAAGCACATATTAATATGGAGAACAAGATGAACGGTTCGGATTGACTGTTTGAACTTTGAAAATAAAAATATATTCATTTTACAAATAGGTCCTTTTGTCCATAGAAGTCTTTGCCATAATAATAATAATAATAATAATAATAATAAGGCAAATTCTGGAATGAACCAAAAAAGTTTTAGACCGTCCATCTATTCACAATCGAATGGTTCAGATATTTTGTAAGAATCAAAAGTCTCCGTTAAATTTAACGGAAAAAGTTCTTCGGAAGGCTAAAATAGTCATACAAATATAATAGCGAATTCATTGTTCTCTCTTTCTCGAAAATATTCCCACCTCCGCCTCATTCAAGCGCCGCGGCTACTTTCACCGGAAAAACCCTCCACAGCTCCCCCAATGCCTTGCTGCTCCATCAAGAGCCTACAGAAGAAGCGAAATCTCCATTGGAGCTCGCTCTATCGCTGGATCCTGTCTGCCGAAAGGGAAGGCATCCTGGTAGTGTACTTGATACGGGGGATGCCCTGGAGAGGAGGCTGTCAAGCGGGAGCTTTTCAGTTCGCCAAAGAACCGAGGAAGTTCGGCCATTCCAAAGCAGCCTAGAGACAATTTCCGGCACTTCATACAGTTCGTGAACCTCTTACTCCAAATGGAGAGAGCGCACTGCTTGTGCCCGAAAGAAGGGTACTGTTGCGGTCAAATAACTTTAGATGACAACAATTGAGATTATTTTCTTTAACTAGTATGAAGATTTGATGACATCTGATCAATAAGCATTTGATACTATTTGATACTGTTAATTGACTAGAGATGGTTTCTGGTGATGCAGCCAAGTTCAATTGGCTGGTTCTTTTTTTTTTTGTTTTGTAAAAAAGGGGCATATTGTATGTATTTGTTTTGTGCACTTGTAGTTCATTTTGTGAGTGTTTGTTCTTATGATACCAGTTCATCTTACTTAGTTAGGGATCTAGTTCCTAAATATAGTTGGTAGATCAATTGTTACCACGTTAACTCAAACACAGTCATGGACAAACTCACGGAGAGAACGAGGGAGGAAGAGGAGAGGGGGCGACCGACGGGAGAGAAAGATACGGAGGAAAGGAGAGGGGCGGCCGACGGGAGAGAGAGACGGGAGCAAAAGGTTTGGAAGAAAGGAAGAATAACAGAGGGCTTCACGGAGAGATTATCATATAATGTCATTCCAATTTTACCCTTTTAAAGTCAACGCCTCTGATTAATTCAGACAAAAAATTTGCAAAAAAATTCGATCCATGGCAGACTCACTATAATAATAATAATAATAATATTATTATTATTATTATTATTATTATTATTATTAAATATTAGATGAAGATCATAATAAATTGTACTAAATTTATAAATTAAAAACAACTAACAACAAAAATTTAAAACTAACCAATTAATAAAATTCAATGCTATGAATGATATACTTGCATACTTAAAATTTCGATGGCAAACACAATGCTATTATTATTAAAATTTAAAACTAACCAATTAATAAAATTCAATGCTATTATTATTATTATTATTATTATTATTATTATTATAGACAACTCAATGCAAAAACAAAAATACAAAGAATTGTGGAAATGGATGGCTCCAATGTGAATCGTAATGGTGAGGAGAATGAAAATATAGAGGCAGTCTCCCATCAAATATTTTTCATTGCTCTGGTTCACAATGGACCAATGTTTTTTCAATTTCTATTTTATTGGATTTTGGTACACCAAGTCTATTTAAGATATTCTACGCTTTTCTTCTCCACAGATCCTTCGTTCTTTCTTCCCAAATCCGTTTGCTCTTCTTTCCGATAAACCCAAAATTGACACAGAGAAAAGACATAATCGCCTCCAAATCGCGAGACTCGCTCCCAAATCGCGAGACTCACTCCCAAATTGCGAGACTCGGCTTGAATCGGTGTAAATCGGTGTAAAAAATCGGAAAATCGGCCGATTCCGTCACTGTTCATCCGATTTCTCTCAGAAAATCGCACAACCGAGGAAATCGGGTATAAATCGGATCGGACTAGGACGATTCCGAGTTGACTCGGCCGATTTGACTCGGAATCGGCCGATTTTCAGAACCATGGTATTTATCCCTCCAAAATAAAAAATTACATATTTATCCTTTAAAATAGTAAGAACTCACATATTTATCCTTTAAAAAGGTGTAACTTGATCCCTTCTCATATATATAATATATGAAATATATCCAAAACAGTAAAATAATTAATAATATTTAATTCACTTATGAATCATTATATTTATACCCTTTCCTTCCTCCCTTTCTATCATTTCCCTTTGATATCAGATGCGAGTTTTAAGATTTTGTTGAAAATACACGAGTAAAAAATATTGTCTATGTATGTATGTTGAGCACCTTGCTACTCTGTACCGTTTTTTTTTAAATTTAATAGTTTTTAATTAATGACATCATAATTTTCCGACTACCGGGTATTTTTCTTGAACAAACTAAGAAAAATGACTTCTCTTCCGTTCTTTTTCCTGTTTATTTGCTGATATGCTATAGATAGGTACTGAATTATAAGCAGACTTTAATTTGTTAGGATGAATTACTGTTACTGCGGTGGTTGCTTATTAATTTACTTCTGCATTGCGAGTTGATTAAAATGTTGTATATTATTGTGGCCTTGTGGGGCAATTTTGGGAATGCAAAGAGCAAAGCTGCTTGTGTTTAGCGTTTGTGCTAGATGTTGCTCCTTGCTAACAATAAATTGTTGTTGTCAATTAAAAACCTGAATTTCTTGCATTAGACCCAATTTCGTTTAATAAACTTTGTTTATGCCATTCTATAAAGAGAAATTATTTGGGTATCCCAACTCTTAATAAGGACTTTTAATAAAAAGAAACTTTCCGTAAAAAGAAACAGTTTATTTTCCGATTTCAAAACTTCTATTTCAAATCAAATTTCAAAACTTGCTCCCTCGCCTTGTAGAACTGTCGTGGTACTTGCTTTTCCTCTTGCTTTTTCGCCGTGCTACTCCGATATCTTTCTACTATCTCAAATTCTAAATAATATATGAATAAGATGAAATAAGAGTTGTATATGAAGAGGGAGAGGGAGAGGGAGAGGGAGAGGAAGAAGGAAATGGAAAATGAGAGATACGAAAAATAAAAACTTATTGTGTCTAGTATCAAGACTTGTTATGTGTAGAATTAAGACTTATTCATTTTACTATTAAGACTTGTGTCTTCTAGTGTAAAGAGATATAATGAATCCCCATGTAGTTTGAGTATCCCCCAAATGTAGTTATGGTGTGGAGATATTTGAAAGATTTGGTTAGAGAGAATCCAATTATTTATATAAATATTGTTCACTTCATAGGTATAAATACTTTTATCTATGGTTAAATAGTTTAAAATGACAATATTAATACTTTTAGAATAAAATCTAATACTAAATTGACAGCCACAGTCAGTCCTCTTAAAAAAAAAAAGTTTCCATTAGTGGAGCTCAGTAGTCCCCTAGGTAGTTATGGTGTGGGGACGCTTGGGGGATTTTACTCGGAGACAATTACCAGCTTACTTTTAATTAAATATTGTCAAATGTAAACAGCTTGAGTTAGTTATAATCATAGTTTGGAAAATTGGTCGAGTCCAATTCAGAACGGTATCGGACGGAGCGAACTGATATTTCCTGAGTTGTCTCATTTGGACAAGTTATATACAGAAAATTGATAAAACAGGGGCTAAATCAAAATAATCGACCGAATTTTCACTCATTCTCATACCTCTAGAGCAAAACTATATTGTTGTAGTACTTTAATCAAACCAATTTTGAATTTTTGCAATAGCAGTCAAAGGATTTGGGGAAATCGCAAAAGGATTTGGGGGAGTCTCGGATACAGAAAGAAGAAGAAAGTGTTTAGATAATTATAAAATATTGAATAGACTAGGTGTATGTGTAGTGTACTACATTGTTCTGAAAATAAGACATGGTTTATTATGGACCATGTGCAGGTTGATTATTTAATAGGAAACATCTATTTTGAACGCATATTCACCGCTAGCATAGTATTTGTTTCGTTAATACCAAACTTAATGGAAATATTTAATGCAAAATTCAATATTGATTATAATATACTATCTAAGGAAACATTAACTGCAATGGTACAAATTTGGACAAACTCCTTTAAGGCTGATTTTTTTACTAATATCTCCAAAAAAAAATAGCAAATATGTTCTTGGACTTAATTTTTTTTTTTTTTTTGGTTAAAAAGGCCGAAGCCCAGTTTCATTGAGAAACAAGGTTAAGTTACATCCCAGACAAACATTCAAAACAAGAGCTATCATGCAAAGTTCTCAAACGCCTATCTGCACTCAGCAGACCCAATCTGGCTATACTATAAAAAGATCTATTCTAAGTTATGCATGCAATCAAGGTACCCAAAGTAGCAAAGGGGAACCAACATAAAAACACATGCATCTAACAAAAACTAAATTGAGTATGGCTGATGTTAACTAGTGTCATCCTGAAGTTAAGCAACATGTGGATGGGAAGGGGTTGAGGTGTCCCCTGTAGAGTGAAGTGCCAATTGGTCATCCCCCGGCATCCAAACCCGTAGTGGAATGTCTTCAATTTCTTCTGAACTGGGCAGCCAGCTACACACCGCCTTCTTTGTTTTTGGTTTAACCCGCTTGCCCCTTGTCCAATATTCAAGCAAAGAAATAGTGAGTAATATAATTTGTCTTCCTGTTTTAATAGCAGTTTGTTGAAAGCAAATCTCATTACGGTGTTTCCAAATAGTCCAACAAATACCCCCGAAAACTAAGAAGAAGGCCTGTTGGTGATGTGTGGGAAGTGTTTGTACAAATGTCATGATATCATGCAGAGAATTCCATTGTTTAAAGTATCTTTGAGCTATCCCCATCCAAAACCACACTTGTTGTGCTAAGGTGCAGTTTAGGAATAAATGATCGGCTGTTTCAAGTTGGTGACAGAACCTACATGATGTATCTCCTACCCAGCCTCTCTTAATCAGTTTATCTTTAGTCAAAATTCATTTTTTACAAGTTAACCACATAAAAATCTGAATTTTAGGATGAAGAGGAGTGTTCCACCAAAGCATTGAGAAATGAGCATGAATACCCCTAAAAGATAATAATTTGTATAAAGAATGAACTGTAAATCTCCCTGTTGTATCCCAACGCCATCCAATCCTGTCTTGCAAATGTGTGAAAGAGATTGAGCTAATGAAATGCAAAATGTGTCCCCAGTCTGAATAGTCAACCCCTGTTAGTATTCTTCTAAAAGCAACACAGCAACCTTGAGTATTAATCACATTAGTTAAGAGAACATGAGGGGTTGTGCAAATTTTGTAAAGGTGGGAATAAGCTGATGCCAAAGAACATTCTCCATGCCACAAGTCTTCTCAGAACCGCACATGTGAGTTTATACCTGGGTTATATCGAATACTACACTGTCCTAAGGAAGGACTTAATTTTTTTTATTAATACCCTAACCGTCCATTTGGGGGGCGGTCCACCCTCCCCACCAGACCGCTCGGGGGGGGGGTGCAGTCCAGTGCCGAGCAAACTGCCCAATGAGGAGGTAGGAGAGAGAATCACCTTTGGAGAGCTGAAGAGGTGTTGGTTTGGATTTGGAGATAGTAGAATGAATTGTGAGCGGGTAGGAGAGAGAAAACACTCTTATATAGGGTTCATAGTGAAATAAGAAAGTTTCATCAGTAGTCTCTTGCAAATCATAATTCAAAAGTATATTTCTTATAATTGTTTTCTCAGCCCTTAACAATTTTCCGACTCTTTTAATTAAAGATATTTTAATATTATCCCAGTTTATCCCAGTTCCAAACCTGAGACGCAAATAACATCTTACAAGAGTTCCAACTCAAAAAAAAACCTCTTTCCGTGCACTACATCAATTTTGATCAGCAGAAACAGGTGGAGTCGCCGGTCATTGAAGGTTTTTTTCCCAAAAAAAAAAATCACAGAAGTCAGGAGATCAACATTATTAGTGACTGGCGACAACACTGGGCGACAGTACCGGTCGCTGAAAGTTTTAGTAAAAAGAAAAAAAAAACACGATTTGCGTACCAGACCCAAAACCCTCCCACGACATGCCTTTCTCCTATCCGCATCAAGCCCAGCCACGCCTTTCTCTTATGCCCAGCTACATCACAGCAAGATTATGTTACCTAATGGTAAAGAAATCTGCTGTGATTCCAATGGAATAACAAGGTCCTGTTATTCCGATTTCAACCATTCAAAGTTTTCCCTGTGCGAATTACAATGAAGAAACTTTTTAATACATGAATCTCAACAAAGTTAAATAGCTGGGAATAAGAAGACCCAGTTATTCTATTGGAATCACAGCAGATTTGTTTCCTACTGCATGACACGTATATTGGTGATCACGTGCTATGATTCACGTGATTTACATCCCATTTCAACTCGTAAGAGAAAATTTGAAGAAAAAATAATTCACAAATCAGGGAGGAAAAAGTATAATAAACTTACAGTAATTTAAATTGCTCATTTTTTTTTTTTTTGAAAAGAAGATCCTGCTCAGCTAGTAATTTGGTTTATCCCAAAATTAAAAAAAAAAGTTGATTTGGATTTTATATTGGTTAGCTCTTATCTGTCAATCAGCTAACGTCATTTCTCCTGATAATTACACTTGATAAATCTATAACTAAGAAAATTAACACACAATCTTGATTCAAGACAGTCTATTGTTAACATGAGCAACAGAAGATCTGAAGAGAAGGGGCGCACAAGGAAACTTGTACAAGGAAACTTTCTACTATAGAAGGAAACTTTCTGCTGTGACAGTTTTTGGTTATAAATCTTCAATGTAATATTTAGGAAATCAAACAATTAAAGGAAAGAGAAGAATTAAGAAAAAAGCAAGCTGTAGACCTCTAGCGTAAATGTTATATTAGGGGCTGTTGCTATCAATTCGATTAAGTTGAAATAATTCTTTTGTAACCACAGAATTTTCCAATAAAATAAAACAAGGGTGGGAAGGGAGTTTCACGGAAGTTGTGTTATTGACTCTTTTCTCATAAGTTGTCATCTATGGCCTAAAATCAGCAAATAAACAGGAAAAAAAATGGAAGAGAAGTCAATTTTTTAGTTTGTTCAAGAAAAATACTTGAGAGTCATAAACTTACAATGGCATTAATTAAAAACTACAAAATTGAAAAACGGTAGAGTAGCAAAGTGCTCAACATACATAAATAAAAGAATAATTTTTTACTTGTGTATTTTCAACAAATCTTAAAACTTCCATCTGATATCAAAAGGAAAGAGAAAAAGGAAAGAAAGGGAGGAAGGAAAGGGTATAATAAAACACAAGTGAATTTTAGATTTTTAGATATTACTATTTTACTGTTTTTGAATATATTTGATATATTATAAAGTTATATTGGAGAAATATGTGAGTTCTTACTATTTTAAAGGATAAATATGTAATTTCTAATTTTGAAGGGGGGAATACGTAATATTAAATTTTTGACGGGATACATGAAATTCCGGGTGTAGATTTTAACAGTAAATTTTTTACTCAAAGCAGCGAAAAAGTGCGAGAGAAAAAATTATTTGGACTATTTTGTCCACGCTTCAGAAAGGAAACTAATAAAGTAGTTGTTTATTTCTTTAATGGACATCTAATTAATTAGACATAATTAATTGATGATTCCTTCTTTGATTTGATTGACACTCAGTCCTAATTGGTTTTTTTTGCTAAAAAAATGTTGTTGCTGATAAAAAAAATTCTTGCTTTGAATTTGGTGCGCCATTAATAATATTCTCAAGTCTCAAATCTAGAAATAATTTAAAATATTTAGTCAATTGTATTCTCAAAGGTAATATTGGTCATTTTCTAACCTCAGATATATACAAAAGTTTTTTTTTATATTTAACTTTTGATGCTTGACAAACTAGCACAATAAGAAAAATAAAACCCGTTGAAGTTTAGCATTTTTATCAGTGTTTTAAACTTCAGTTTTGTTGATGCATGTGTAAAGTCATTGTACACCGCATATACATATTTGTATGCAGAAGTATATATGTGGTTTTACTATGCTTTGTTAAAGAAATAATAATTGTTATTTTTATGCTACTACATTATAAATTATAACAACGGTAATTTGTGTCATACTGAGATTATTTTAATTTTTATTTTACCATGTTTGTTTTGTTATTTAATTCATTATATTTTTTTAGTTTGAATACGTAGTCACATAATTATCTTATTATAAATTAGATCAAAGCAGCATTGATTTGAAAAAATAGAATATTTATACTCTATTTTCTATTTGGATCATAATTACATAATGCAGAAGAAAAAAAACAAAGATAGGCACTAGTACTATTTTAGTTTGCAGATTCTAAATAACTTCTTTGCTGCTAGTTATTTGATGCTAATCCATATGCTCACAAAAAAAAATTCATAAATTCTTATTTACAGTGCATATTTTAATTAGAAATCCTAGAAAATAGCTAAAAATGAAATTTAAAAAAAAATAAGGCTGACCAGTCCCTGTAAATATATTTTTAAGAATAAAAGGTAATACAACATTCACTATTTTATCATGTATATCTTTAAGTTTATTTGAAGAATAAATTTCTGATATAGGGTTGATGCTTCATTAATGCAGATGGTATACTAGTATGGTGCTTTGTTAATTTCCTTTCTCGAACGTGGGTAGAATAGTCTAAATAAAAATTTTCTCTCACCTAATTGCTGCCTTGAGTCAAAATATTGCTGTTAAAATCAGCACCCGAAATTCCCCTTAGAATTAAAATAGTGCTGGCATTCGACTCTTGCGCTGCATGAAGCAAAATCTTTTCTGTCAATATCTTTTGCCCCCTAGTGTTGACTAGGGGTGTCCACGAGCTGGCTCGGTCATTCTAAAAACTTTTTGGACTGAGTTGGACCGAGCTTGACAGTATAAAATGCACACAAATTCATACAAATTGAAAAATTGATGCCTAGTTGAGCTAGCTCGGGAGTTGGGAGCAAGCTAATGCCCATCTTGAACTCGTTAATTCTGAATCGAGCTAGTAGCGAGATGGCTCGTTAACAGCTCGGTACAGTAACGAGCGAGCTAGCCAGATGTGAGTCACAATCGAGCCATGCACGAGCTACGAGTTTTTTTGCCACCCAAGTGTTGACAATGATGTATAATTGAATCAGCATTTCCAGGATTGAACCACCGAGACAGAGAGTGATAATTCATTTTCACATTGAATAACAAGTGCCATTGCCATAAGTAGTTCAATGTATTACTCTGCACCATGCATTGCTATGAATTGAAGAACATATATAGTACCTATTATACTAAAAGTAAATTCAAATTGCAAACTTTTTTAAAAAAAAAATCACCGAGTATCTCAACTAACAAAGTTACAAAGTGAAGTGTATTGGAAAGGAAATGTTCAGATCATATTTTTCAAAAAATGAAAAACTCTACAACAGTCACGCAATTGTACAGATGTAGCTAGTCTCATGTAATTTCCCTAGCAAACATAAAAATAGTTGTAATTTAACAGAAAAATGTTAGTACTTTATCTGCTAGTATTAGTTGTCGTAGAGCTGTTCTTCCAAACATCAGTCATAATATCAGAAGAAATATTTGTTTCACACTTGAACAGATAAGTTTCTTCCTGTATCATATTTTCTTTAACCATTTTATTTTCATTATAGTTACCTTTTTCTATCACTCTCAGTGTCTCCAAAACCTCCTTTATAGATGGTCTCATTTCCCTATCAGGTTGCAAGCATCGAAATGCCAGCTCAGCAACCAATGAAATCATGCACTGCACCTCCCAATTTGAACTGAACCCAAGAGCTGGGTCCACCAAATCGTCCAACTGACACCTCTGTATTTTGTTTAACGCCATATTAGCAAGGTTGATCTCACCGTTGCTCCTGCTCATATCTACAGCCGGTTTTGATGAAATTAACTCCATCAAAACAACCCCAAAACTGTATACATCGCTCTTCTCAGTAAGATGATAGCACTGGTGGTACACCGGGTCGACGTACCCAGGCGTACCCTGAGGAACCGTCGAAACATGAGTCACATCCAATGGGAACAAACGCGACAAACCAAAATCGCCGACCTTGACGTGGAAACCATCATCTAGTAATATATTTGTTGTCTTGACATCTCGATGAATTATTGGGGGCTCTACTGCGTGTAAATACGCAAGAGCATTCGCTGTCTCGATAGCAATTGACAGGCGAACCGGCCAAGTTAATGCATTCTCACTAGAGTGGGGTCCGTGGAGGTGATCGGCAATAGTGCCATTGGAGACAAACTCGTAGACAAGAAGCAGCTCCTGGTTGGAGTTTGCAGTGCTGCCATAGAGGGTAACGAGATTTGGGTGATGGAGACCGGATAGAATTTCGACTTCATTCATAAATTGCCTGGTGCTTTTGTTGTTGTTCTTGTAAAGGCGCTTTACTGCGACTGTGCGTCCGTCCTTGAGTATCCCTAAATAATTTTCCATTGTTAATCATTAATCACTGATTAGCAACCTCATTAATATCCAATTTAAAAAAAAATATTATAAGTGCTCCTATAGAAATCAAGGCCCTAAAAACAGAGATATTTTTCTCCAAAATAATGAAATAAAAAATTCAAAAAGTTGAGAAAGCATTTTGAAAAAAAGAAAAGCTAATGAATGAGATCGATGTTCAATAAAAAAGACCAAAACATTTACCTTACATTACAAGTGATAGTATTGTTTACCTTTATATACAATGCCAAAACCTCCATCACCGAGCTCTTTTGATTCACTAAATCCTTCAGTGGCCTCTCGAAGTTCCTCGTAAGAGAAAATCTGAGTGTATTCCGGCATAACCATCTCTGGGTCATGAAAGTATTGATCAGAAACTTCTTTTTGTACAAGAAGCTTTGATGATGATGAGACCAATCTCCGTTTCTTTCGTTTGAAGAAGAAAAGTAACAAACTACCAAGTGCAAGCACAAATGCGAATCCTGCAATGCATCCTGAAGGGTAATCAAATCAACGTGAGAATCATACAAAGGGTAATAAAATGTTTAAAATTTGAACATTTCGTAAGCAACCATGTATATAGATTTATTGAAGTTTCCTAACTAGGAAACCATATATGCTAAAGTTTTTTTATACCAATTGAGAATCTCAAAGTATTAATTTGCATCCAAAAGAGTTAAAGGTAGTAACATAAAAGGTGCAAAACATAAGGGTTGTATTGAAATTTTCATACCTAGCTTCATGTAAAAAATGGTAAAGACAACTCATATATTTAGTTTAGTCTAAAACTAAAAGAGAAGTGATACTTGCCTATTATGATGATTCTCCATTGAGAGTGCTTCACTGCAATATGTATAAAGAAAGAATTGTCACAAATTGATCTTCAATTTAGATAGACTTCATACTTTCTTTTCAGTGGACTTGAAGTGAATGCAATTTGCATGTAAAATAACTAAAATAAATTAAAATACAGTTTAGTAGGAAAGAAGGAAAAATAAAATAACTAAATAACATGTCAGCAAGTTATTATCGGCCTTTGCACTGTTGATGACAAGCTATTCCCAGTGTGCTGTTTGCAAAGCAATTAGGCGTAGGTAAAAGATTATTTCAATAATTAGCTTCGTCCGGGAAAGATATTGATTGTCATAATTGATTAGTATAGAATTATTATAAGGAAGTGTAGTTTGACATGAGATAGGGAGGCAGGGGTACAGGAATATATAGGAAGAATAAAAAGTGAAAGAGAACAAATTAAGATAAATTAGAACTACAAAGGTTGATGTAAAAGAATAAAGAATACCAGTACTAAAAGTAAAATGTTATAAAATTCTTTTGCTAAACATCATGTTCGGCATGAAGTATAGGGCTTCCGATTTGAAATTAGAAGGGAAAAAGGTAAACATCCTTTTAAAAAAGTATGAGAAAACTGGGAATTTTCACATGAAATTAAGTCCAGGAAACTTTGAAAGAAAAATTAGAAAAAAAGGATTAACCATTAATTATTGTATTAATTTTGAACAATCATAGCCTTAAAGGTTACTAAATTAGACATCTCATATCCTGTCTGTATTAGAGCTGTTATGTCAAGATCCAAATTTTATACTAAAGGGGAATGGAAATTTTGCCAAAAAAATGGACTTGTATTTGACATTTGTGCTACTATTTAAAAAAAAATGTAGCCCTCCAAAATTTACAAAGAAATTTATGGAAAATTAAAAGGATAAATTGATAAAATATGCAAGCAACTAACCTTTAACCTCTGTCGAGTATCTAAAGCAATCGGGTCGTGCGACAAATTCACCTGAGTAATTAGCTGATAGTAGAGAAAGCTCTGAACTGTCATTTTTGAATGACATAATGTACTCAAAAGATGGGAAGGGAACTATCAGGCCTTGAACAATTCTGTAGAAATTTATCATCCTCATCAAGAGACGACGGCGAATAACTAAGTTTGTAATCCTTTCCAAATATCTTGGGTGGTGATTCTATCTGATTAGGATAGTTAGTACATCTCATAGAAGAAATGCTACTATTCAATATATTATACATCTCATTGTTAAACTTATGGACAGGACTAGAAAAATTAAAATAAAGATTACCACAGCCAGAATTTTTCAAAGAAGTATTCAAGTAAGGATCTTGAACAATAATAATGTTGGTGTTATATGAGATGCTTTCTAATTGTAACCACAAAAATTTCCAGAAGAGAACTGGGATATCATTGTTACATTGAATCATTAAAGAACCCAGACAACTAGGATCCTTCATAGCATCTGGTTCTAGGTAGAAAGTGAAAGGTTTTCGGATAGGTTATAGTGCAACAATTCGATTCTGTTATTCAATTTGTTCACTATCCGAAACCAGAATCCAAGTATAAAATTAATTCCTAGATTAATATAGAGTTTACCACTAGACGCGCAGCGGAAATATTCGTCTAGTCGTAGGAGCAGTCAGCCTCTTCTTTTCCTCCTGTCAGATACACGCACCAGCAACAGCAAATGCGCCTCCACCGGTATCCACACGAACAGGTTGATAAACTTCTGTAATTCGGTATGCTAGTACCGAATTAACAGCCCCGTCTTTCTTCTTCTTTTCTCTCTTACGTTTTCTGGTATTTGTGTTATAGATAAGATCTGAAAATAGAACTGATGCACTATATTTATAAACATATGCACCAGTTCAAATGCACCACTTCAGATGCACCACTTCAGATGCACCACTTCAGATGCACCCATTCAGAAAACGTATCTAATCTGATCAGATCAGATCAGATCAGATCAGAATAAGAATTCGGGCCTAGCCCATTAAGATCTGATCCATATTAAATATTAATATGGCCCATAATATTCTGGCCTATAGTACATTTCTAACAGTCTCCCACTTGTACTAAAGCCAAATATTTTAAATTTGTTTTCAACCTTGTTCTTGTGTGTGACCCAATAGGTTCATATAATGTTGGCAGTGAGCTAAAATCATTTTCGGCACACAAATCATAAGCGGTCCCTAGCAGGGCATTATGACTACCCAAATTATATGAATGTCAATATCTGACAAGTACCTCATAATTATTTATGTTAATCCCTTTATCACTTGATATCTTGATTGTACTCAAAGCAGGATATGTGTCAACTTTGTATAGTACAATCTTTGATTTCTCATACCAAAGTTAGATTGACTTTCATATGATTGACTATCAATCATATAGCACGGCCATGCATTTTTCAATCTATCTTTCTAGAGGGGTCCAGAGACATCATTCTCCCAATATATGAGAGGGATAAATTCCATCTTGATCATTCATATTTCTTCATATGATTCATAATATACCCAATTATTACCTTTATAGTTACCTTGTTAGGGCTAACGTTTGATAGCATCAAAGTATACAATCCTCATTGAAGAAATCAATGACGATCTCAGGTCAAAGGATTCAACTAAATATTATATAAATAAACTGATGACACATAATAATCCATACAGTATTTTATAGCGGGTCTGTCCAATACCATGTTTATCAAACATGTATCTATGTGATTGCATTGGATATCCCATATCAATGATCCGTAAAACATGATCATCCACAATCAATCCACATACTAGTCCATAAATTATTAGTGTTCCAACTAACAATAAAGACTAGGGACTATTTAGAATAATATTGCATTCTATTATAAAGTTTTACGATCCAACTCATCGAATTGATGATAAATAATAAGCAATAAATTATTCAAGGAACATTACATTGTTTTATTCATAAAATATAAACATACAAACAAACATCTAAATTATAAACCTCTGTAACATAATAATAATCACTAGAGCCAATCACTCATATATCTAATACCTATAGCTCTAGTATGCATATCATGCTTAATTTGCGATAGAGGTTTAGTCAAAGGATCTGCCACATTTGCATCCGTTGCTATCTTGCATATTTTAACATCACCTCTATTCACAATCTCTCGAATAAGGTGAAAACGTCGAAGTATATGTTTGGACTTTTGGTGTGATCTTGGCTCTTTAGCCTGTGCGATTGCTCCATTGTTATCACAATAGAGATCCACTGGATTTTCAATACTTTTAATCACACCAAGTTCAACGATAAACTTCCTTATCCAAACAGCCTCTTTCGCTGCTTCTGAAGCAGCAATATACTCAGCTTCTGTTGTAGAATCGGCTACTGTCTCCTGCTTGGAACTCTTCCAACTAACAGCTCCTCCATTAAGGCAAAATACAAATCCAGATTGCGATCTAAAATCATCTTTGTCGGTTTGAAAGCTTGCATCTGTATAACTGGATACAACAAGCTCTTCCTCACCTCCATAAACAAGAAATGCATCCTTAGTCTTTCTCAAGTATTTAAGGATATTCTTCACTGCTATCCAATGACCCTCACCTGGATTTGACTGATATCTGCTTGTGACACTCAAAGCATATGACACATCGGGACGTGTACAAAGCATAGCATACATGATTGATCCAATAGCCGAAGCATATGGAATCTTACTCATGCGGTCTCGCTCATCTTGTGTCGAAGGACACTGATTCTTGTATAGACTTATGCCACTAGACATAGGTAAAGATCCTCTCTTTGAATCTTGCATGTTGAATCTTTTCAACACCTTGTCAATGTATGTACTTTGGCTCAATCCAATTAGCCTTTTTGATCTATTCCTATAGATCCTTATTCCCAATATGTAATTTGCTTCACCTAAATCTTTCATTGAAAAACTACTTTTCAACGAAGACTTTACTGATTGAAGCAATGGAATATCATTTCCAATTAGCAGAATGTCATCCACATATAACACAAGAAAAACAAGTGCGCTCCCACTATTCTTTTTATAAACACAAGGTTCTTCTTCGTTCTTGATAAATCCAAATTCCTTGACCACTTCATCAAAACGAATATTCCAACTCCGAGATGCTTGTTTCAATCCATAAATAGATTTTCGAAGTTTGCATACTTTTCTAGCATTATTTGAATCGACAAAACCTTCGGGTTGTGTCATGTACACATCCTCGTTTAAGTTTCCATTGAGGAAAGCGGTTTTGACATCCATTTGCCAAATTTCATAATCAAAATATGCGGCAATTGCTAGAAGTATTCTAATTGACTTTAGCATTGCAACTGGTGAAAAAGTTTCATCATAGTCTATCCCATGAATTTGCTTGAATCCTTTTGCCACCAAACGTGCTTTGTGAATGTGAACATTCCCATTCATGTCAATTTTCTTCTTAAAAATCAATTTACACTCAATGGTTCTTACACCATTAGGTAAATCAACCAAGCTCCAAACTTGATTATCTTCCATGGATTGCATTTCAGATTTCATAGCCTCAAGCCATTTATCAGAGTCGGGGCTCATCATTGCTTCACGAAACGTCGTAGGCTCATCGTTGTCCAACAACAATATATCGCGTTGCTCTGTCATGATCAACAAATACCTCTGAGGTATGCGATGTTCCCTATCTGACCTTCGCAATGGTAGTGTCTCTTGTATAGGTTCCACAATATCTTGTGGTTCCTGTTGAGTTATAGGAGTATTCTCTTGTATATCTCGAATTTCTTCGAGATGTACATTACTCCCACTAACTCCTTTGGAGAGAAACTCTTTCTCCAAAAAGACACCACCACGAGCAACAAATACTTTGTTCTCAGCCCTATTATAAAAATAAAATCCCTTGGTTTGTTTCGGATATCCAACAAAGAAACACTTATCAGATTTAGGTGTGAGCTTATCAGATATCAATCGTTTTACATAAGCCTCGCAACCCCAAATCTTAAGAAAAGACACACTGGGACGTTTCTTAGTCCATAACTCAAATGGTGTCTTCTCAACTGCCTTTGACGGAACCCTATTTAGTGTGAAAGCTGCCGTCTCTAGAGCATATCCCCAAAATGATAATGGAAGATCAACTTGACTCATCATTGAACGAACCATGTCCAACAAAGTTCTATTCCTCCTTTCAGACACACCATTCCATTGTGGTGTTCCTGGAGGAGTAAGTTGTGAAACAATTCCAAATTGCTTCAAATAATCACCAAATTCCTGACTCAAATATTCGCCTCCTCGATCTGATCGAAGAGCTTTAATTGTCTTGCCAAGTTGATTTTGTACTTCATTTTGAAATTCCTTGAATTTCTCAAATGCTTCTGATTTATGTCTCATTAAATAGATATAACCATATCTACTAAAATCATCGGTAAATGTGATGAAGTACTGAAAACCACCTCTTGCGACTGAACTAAACGGTCCACATACATCAGAATGTACAAGTACCAATAAGTCATTTGCCCTTTCATTAATCCCGGTGAAAGGTGCTTTAGTCATTTTTCCCAATAAACAAGCTTCGCATGTTTCAAGTGATTCCAAATCAAATGAATCTAGAAATCCTTCTTTATGAAGCTTCTTTATGCGTTTCTCACTTATGTGTCCTAAACGACAATGCCATAAAAGAGTGGGATTCAAATAATTTGATTTGAGTCTTTTGGTTTGTATGTTATAAACTGGAACATTAAGATCTAGAATATAAAGTCCATTATGTAATGAAGCTTTGCCATAATACATATCATTTAAATAAAAGCAACAACCATTGTTCTTAAATTTAAATTCAAATCCAAACATATCCAAACACGAAATAGAGATAATGTTTCTACTTATAGCAGGTACATAATAACAATTATTTAATTCTAAGATCATTCCGGAAGGTAGAGCTAATGATACAGTGCCTATGGCCAAAGCAGCAACCCGTGCTCCATTGCCGACACGTAGCTGTACCTCTCCTTTATTCAACATTCTACTCTTTGCGAGCACCTGCATATTTGAACAAATATGAGCTCCTGAACCGGTATCTAATACCCATGAATCAGTTTGATAAGTAGAAATGTTAATTTCTATAACAAATATACCTGAAGCGGAAGTCCCACTTCCCTTCTTTTGATCTTCTTTAAACTTCTTGCAATCTCTCTTCCAATGGCCGACCTCATTGCAATAGAAACACTGCGACTCGGTGGCACTAGCACTGGCTACAGCCTTTCCTTTGTTCGAGTTCCCAACTGGAACTTTGCCTTTGCCTTTTGCTTTGCCTTTGCCTTTGGCCTTTCCTTTGCCTTTCTTTTTGAAGTTTGTTTCCTTCTTAACCAACAATACATCATTAGGTTTCCTCAAGTTTTGTTCAGCTGTCTTTAGCATCCCATGCAATTCTGTCATTGACTTCTCCAGTCCATTCATGTTAAAATTCAGAATAAATTGATGGTAACTTGGAGGTAAAGACTGGAGAATAATGTCAGAAGACAACTCTTTACTGAGGGGATAGCCCAAACGGTTCAGATTCTCAATATACCCCATCATCTTGAGTACATGAGGACTAACCGGGCTTCCTTCTGCCAGCTTGCATTGATATAATGCCTTTGATGTCTCATATCTCTCAGTGCGAGCTTGAACTTGAAAAAGTTCACGAAGCTGCACAATTATGTCATAAGCACTCAATTTCTCAAGCTGCTTTTGAAGCTCAGAATTCATTATCGTGAGCATGAGACAAGTGACATCAAGATCATCATTCACATGCTTATCATATTTCGCTTGTGCCTCGGCAGTAACCTTTCCTTCAGTATCATTTTCTGGTTTTTCAGGAAGGGGTTTCTCTAGAACGTATTCCTTTTTCTCTTGTTTGAGAATTATGCGTAAGTTTCTATACCAGTCTAAAAAGTTTGGACCAGTGAGTTTTGCACTTTCTTTTTCAATAGCAGATCGCAATGTAAAAGTGGATGTATTTGCCATTATCTACAACAAAATAAATATGTAGAAATTTAGACTTAAAGTTTATAATTTTAGAAAAACCTTTTAAAAAGTTTATAACTCCCACTATGTGTTTTAAAACCGATGTCCCATATAAAACCACATAGCGTACCAAGATCCATATTTCACCAAATTCAAGTGAGCTTTGGCATCACTGCTTGAATTTAGTTATTTAGGTAAGCATTCCTTGCTAATTACATCTAATATAATTCTTGGTTTGTTCGAGGTAACATCCCATGTTCCGGCTCCTCAAACCTATGCCTCAAGGCCCAAAGACGTTTTGATAGCCTAGTTAAGTGAAACCAAACCTCTATATATAAGTGTCCAACACTCATATCCTACCTTATTAAGATAACTAACGATACCTTGCTTTGGCAAGCCCATCAATTAGCGATCAAAATCTTGATAGGTTAGAGACTTTGGAAAGGCATGAAACTTAATTTTCTTTTAAAGGACTTTGTTGTTTATTTTGAAAACATGCTATGTAATAAACAATTCAACAATAACATGAGCCCAATTAATAAGTGGAATAGTATGATCCATGGCATGATAATCTCCATTGTAAGACTCCACTTGACAATAGCCACCATCCATCCTTTATGTAATCTTCTTTATTCTAACCAAAATAACTAATCTAATGGCAATAAAGAAAATACATATATGTCCTAATTTAACGGTACGCAGACCGCATAAATAATACATAATAAGTGACATGCAAGTCACCTTTTAATTATGAAATAAATATAATTCACGGGGCACCTTAGGCCGCATTTACACACATCATGCATACATTCATTACAATATTTCACACAAGGCAACGGGATCATACTATTCACATATTCCGTAACTGCAAAACAAAGTTAGTCATAGAATCCAATTCTAAATATGGGCTCATGTATAAAGTAATATATACGAGGGGTTTACTTGCCCCAATAAGCAACTTCGGCGGTCCCGCTTGCCGGTAAGCGGGCTGGGGGTTTAAGGGGGGCGGGCTGGGGGTACTTTTTACACAAAATTTCTTTTCAGATTCACAACATAATCATATACCAGAACCAGTCTAACTGATTCTGTTTCCTTAAAACAGAACTTTCAGATAAATTTTAATTAATCTAAAATTCGAATCAATCCAACTGATTCAATTCTGTCAGAACAATCCAATTGATATGATTATTTAATTATTCCTTAACCCTCACATAAACCGCCAAATTAACTCATATAAATTCAACCAATCTAACTGATTAAATTGAAACGTTAATCTAATTAACAATCAGAAATCCAGAATTAATTCTACACAAGCGGCTCTGATACCACTGAAAGGTTTTCGGATAGGTTATAGTGCAACAATTCGATTCTGTTATTCAATTTGTTCACTATCCGAAACCAGAATCCAAGTATAAAATTAATTCCTAGATTAATATAGAGTTTACCACTAGACGCGCAGCGGAAATATTCGTCTAGTCGTAGGAGCAGTCAGCCTCTTCTTTTCCTCCTGTCAGATACACGCACCAGCAACAGCAAATGCGCCTCCACCGGTATCCACACGAACAGGTTGATAAACTTCTGTAATTCGGTATGCTAGTACCGAATTAACAGCCCCGTCTTTCTTCTTCTTTTCTCTCTTACGTTTTCTGGTATTTGTGTTATAGATAAGATCTGAAAATAGAACTGATGCACTATATTTATAAACATATGCACCAGTTCAAATGCACCACTTCAGATGCACCACTTCAGATGCACCACTTCAGATGCACCCATTCAGAAAACGTATCTAATCTGATCAGATCAGATCAGATCAGATCAGAATAAGAATTCGGGCCTAGCCCATTAAGATCTGATCCATATTAAATATTAATATGGCCCATAATATTCTGGCCTATAGTACATTTCTAACAGAAAGGAAGCTTAATTTGAATAGAAGGATCACATGGAAGTGTAGTTGTATTACATGAGTTGGCAAAACAGGGAAACATGAAAATTAAAAAAAGACAAGCCCGAACTGAAGCAGCCATTAAAGATGGAACCAACTGAGATATTAAGTTGTAGCTATTTCTAAACTTTGGAGAAGACAAAAGGATACAGATGCTATTCTTGACCTCTTATATATTTTCCATGGATTGACTAAAGCACAGTTCCATTCATATTGGGGAATTAGCTGACCTTGACTGGGTTATTGAAAGATAAGCAGTTGGGCTCTACAATTTTTGATAAATTTCATAAAGAAGGTTGTTTAGTTTAAACGATATGCATCATTTTTACTACCCAAAGCATGACGTAAATTAAATGTAGGGTATAATTCATTAAAAATAATAATCACAACGTTAACTTTTAAGAATTCTCATGGAAAAGGCCTCTTGTTTCATTTCAGAAGGGAAACAATTAAACAAATCAGTTAAACATACTTGAAATTTCTCGCAGTGTATAAATTTTGGATTATTTCGTAAGGTAGAAACACTTTAATTTAGACTGGGTAACTTTGGCATAAATGTAAGCTATAATCTTTTTTCCCATGACTTTAGTCTGGTTTTCTGGGAAAATTCTATGTTATTGTAAAAATAATTATTTTTTGGATTTTAAGATCATGTTTGGTAGTGGAGTAAATCCTTTATTTCACCTATAAGAAGTCAAATGAGAGGTAAATTTAAATGATTAAGATATGGAGTAACATTTGAATAAAATTGAAGGATTAATGTAGAATAACTTTCTTTATCTGTGGTTCAGCAGTTAGAGTGACATTCAATTTATAATTTTCTCTCTCTTTTGAGGTAAATTGTCTCCCTTTCTTTTAACTAAACAAAATTAATTTAGTCTATCTTAACTTGAAGTAAGCAATTTAATCCGAAGTAACTTTGCTCCACAAAGAAACATGACGTTATATAGTTCACCTAAGTCAAGGACTGCTCTTGTTGTCAATTACAAAAGTCTTAATTTACCTCTAATTATTTAAAACTTCACGTCACCTCCTACCAATGACTGTGAAGAAAATTCAGAAAATATAACCAGAGAATAAACCCATATGACAATTCAGATGTCAAAAAACACACGTGAAAATTATTAACTTTGACCTTGATATCTCTATAATAGTGAATATTCTTGAGGTTAGTATATGGTTGACTAGTCAAAGTCTTCTCTTGTCATTATCAGAAAATATAGAACCACTTACGACAAGCAAACAAGATCTAAATACATGGGCTTAAAACAAATCTAAACATATTAGAATTTGGAAACATAAAAGGCTGCTTTTGTGAAAAGAGAGATCCACATGATGATTTTCTTGGCATTATGAGGCTTAATAAGGACCTGTCTTAATATTACTTTTCAAAAGTCTTAATAGTCTTATTTCTAAATCTTAATAATCGTGCCAGAAAATAATTTCACTTCTAATTTGAAAAAAAATTCTAATTTAAAATAAGTTTTTTTTTCCGAATTTTTTTTTTAGACATGTATACATTTAGAGAAAAAAATAGAAACATTAATTATGAGCCAAATCATGCCGAAAATAATATTGGGATGTCATTAATTAAAAACTACAAATTTTAAAAACGGTAGAGTAGCAAAGTGCTCAACATGCATAAATAAAATACAATAATTTTTCACTTGTGTATTTTTAACAAATCTTAAAACTCGCATCTGATATCAAAACGAAAGAGAGAAGGGAACGAAAGAGAGGAAGGAAAGGGCATAATAAAACACAAGTGAATTTTAGATTTTTAAATATTACTATTTTATTATTTTTGGATATATTTCACATACTATAGAATTATATTGGACATATATATATGTGAGTTCTTACAATTTTAAAAGATAAATGTGTAATTTCTGATTTTATAGTACGTGGGACATACCTAATATCAAAACTTATGAGGGGATACATGAAATTTCCCCTAGAATTAAAACAGTACGTGCTGCATACGACTTTTGCACTGCATCAAGCAAAACCTTTTCTATCAATATATTTTGCTCCTCACCGTTGACAATGATGTTCATAATGTTGTGTCCCAATTCATTATAAAGGCTTATTTGTAAATTTGTTCTTTCTTGTAATTTGCATGTTTATTTTGACCTCTATGTAATTTGTGTAACCAAATAAACTCATCTGTGTAACTTACTGTTGAGTAGTGAGAGAAATTAGAAAATTGGCCTCCATCTTGTGTCCTATGTTCTTGTGAGAAACCCTAACCCTAACACATAATTCAATCAGCAATTAATTCGAGGATTCAACCATCGCGACAGAGAGATCAGTGATTAATTTTCACATTGAACAATAACCACATTGAAGAACAAGTGCCATTGCCGTAAGTAGCACTACTAGAATTCGCACTTTTTCCGTGGGTCAAATTATGACTTTTTCCATCGGCGTACCCTTGGAACAAGCCCTGAAATCGTCATTTCTGTGGGTCACCCTCAGAAATACTACCGTCAGTAATAGCCTCGATGGAAATACCATTTTCCCTGACTTTTTCCATCGGCTACCCTTGGAAAAACTATTTTCTGACTTTTTCCGTGAGCGTACCCTCAAAAGTACTACCGTCAGAAATACTTTGACATCCGGCCCATGAGCTCATTATTTCCAAGGGCAATGTGTATGGGTCCCACTGTATTATTTCTGAGAGTAGCACATGTGGGTCCCAACAGGTTATTTCCAAGGGCAACACATGTGGGACCCACCGAAGTATTTCCAAGGGCAGCATATGTGGGACCCACCGTGTTATTTCCAAGAGCAATGTGTGTGGGTCCCACAGTAGTATTTCCAAGGGCAACGTCTGTGGTCCCACCGTAGCATTTCCAAGAACAATGTGTGTAGCATTTCCAAGATCAAATTGTATTCGTTTTTCTGTGGACATACCCACAGAAATAACTTGAATGACATTGGACATTTACACTCTCATCTACAATCTTGCTTGTACCAATTAGGTACAATCCTCCAGGTACCAACCAGGTACTATATTACATTCCCCACTAATACCCATTGAAACATATAAACAAAAACATATTTTTAATGAGATATAAGGAAAGCATTTTACATTTAATAAGCATTAACATAACATATATAGTGTTCATACATTGAAAGGAATGCACTTGCATTTCAAACTATACCAAAATATGCACACCAGTTAACCAAAATATACCACATTGCCGTTGTAACCATATACAAAATGAAAGACCCCTAATTACCCAAAATTCACAAGATAACTTGCCCCAAGTTCGTTCATTTGTTAGAATTGCTATTGTAATAATAAGCCCTAAAAGGTGCACTCTTTATGCACTACAAGGGATGGTTCCCATTGTAGGCAGAATGCCCGCGCCATTGGCCCATTGCAGCTTCATTTGTGTGTACGTCATCTAATCCCACATTAGCTTGACTTAAGAGTGCTTGGAATCCAAGATTTTGCTGTATAGAAGAATCATTACCCTATTTGTATCACATAGAAAAGAAACAACATGTTAGTGCTATGAATAAATTATTTTACTTTCCCCCCTCAAAATTCAGAAATTTTGCACCATGAGCATTCAGAATTATGTAGAAGTTATGTTGAACTCCTTACCTAGGAATTTTGCAACTGTGAAGCTACTGCCTGAGTTGGTTGAGGAAAAAGAGCTTGACCCTAAGCATTGAATTAAGTACACAAAATTTCTCTTCAGATTCACAATATAATGATAGCTTGATGATATGTTAGGACTTGTAAATTCATCAAAAATTGCACTTTTTGACACCAGAAGGTCTGGTTCAGTTTGAAGGTAGATTGCCCTAATTCAAGACACTAACAAAATAATATTTAGAATTTACTAAATTTGCAAAAATATTTTTACAAGAACAATGCAGTTATTCTTCCTTTTATCTTGCTGTGTTGTTCTCACTGCTGTAAAAATAAGAAACTGAGTTAGTTTGTTTCGGAGAGTAGAGTATTGTTGATTATTAGATATTTGAATTTTTCAAGCATTGTTTCAATATTGTACAAAAAAAAGGTACATTTATATAAGCACTTGATACAAATTTTAAATTTTATGAATAATAAGCAAAAAAAGAGTTAGACCAACTAATATATACAAGCACTTGACAGAAAATGCACCTACCAATAGTTTTTTTTTCTGGGTTTAATTATAATTTTTGCCTGAACAATATATATTGAGATTGCACAAACTTTTTAAACTAAAATAGTCAAGCTGTCAACAATTTTCTGAGAAATGAGAGTAAAATAGTCATATTTAAATATTCCCATTACCTTTTCGGGACAAGCAGATATACTGCACGAATTCAGTCTAGCATGCTTCTCCATAAGAAATCTCTTCCCTAGGTTCATTATTGGTACCTAATAATAATTAAAAAAGAAATTACAAATTGTATTGAATTAAATCGGGCAATAGAAATAAAAATGTGTACTAACCGGTGGCAAATCAGAGATGGCATCACCAAGAAACAACTCTGGCTTTAAAACAGACCAATCAGCATTCTTATCCAAAGTAACAACATGAAGCTGTACACCAAACAAATACCTTCCTTATTTTGTATTCAACACAAATATAAAATTTATTGGCACTCAATATGAAAAAGAAAGAGTGATCATTGAAATTTATTGGCACTCTGGCTTTTGATTACCTTTGTGCTTACAGAAACAAAGTGTTGCTCGAGAATTCTTGTAAATCGGTTGACAGCATAATCTACTAAAGCAAATATCATCCATATCAGTCAGATAGATTTGTTTGTTGTGCAGTTTTGAATTGTGTTTACTATTATAAATGGGAGACATTTAGAGAATGGGTCTGTATATAGGAATGAATTTCATGACAAAAGTCTATATGTGGCTAATTTTAATCAAAAGATAGACTTCTAATAAGACAAGAAACTTGAAGTAACTATACTTGTATTCAGAAATTTCAACATCCCTTAGATATTACCAGATTAGTTAGCATTTGTATTTACGCTTAGCAAGCAGCAGCAAAAAGCTACAGCTGTATACCCATTATATCCTATAAAGAAATCATGAAAAAAAAATAGATTGAAAACATAAATAGACAGGTACCTTTCACAATTTGGAGAAATAATGAAACATCAATTTCTAGATGTAATTTTTTGTCTATTTGTTATGTTGACGTCCATCAACATTCAACACTGATATGGTACAAAGATAACAGTGCTTTGCCAAAGCAATAATTATTTATCCCAAATTGACCAATTGGGCAGCAGCTTGACCTAGTTTAGCTAAGATTTTGTGATATAAGTCCACCCTAATAAAACTGAAATTGGCTTATTATTATCACTGAGTTGTTTTACAATTCATAATACAACAGGATCGAACAACTCAAATCAAAACTTAGAAGGAATACTAAATCATAAGCTACTATACTAAAAAGCCAAATCGCACTAAAAGTAATAAAATTGGACAAATCCAGAGGGTTGTAGTTGCACAAAACCACAAACCTGAGTTGTACGACTAAAAGAAAGTGACTAAATGTGAGAAGTATTTATCAGGCACAAAATTTATCACTAGCGGAGATCACCAAGAGAGAGAACACACAACCACTAGAGAAGGAACCTTGCCAGAGAACCTCGCTTTCCTCTGAGAAGGCATCTCGCCTCGCCTGACCACACATTGCACGTCCGCATCTGGCCAGCAATCGCCTGAACCGGCCCTACCTGAGCAGCCTACCGCCTCGCCTGAACTGGCCCCATCTAAAGTGTGGGAAATACTCTTGGAGAGCAGCAAGAGAGGAATTGAAATTTCGGAGGGAGGGAATTGAGGGAGGGAAAAGTGAAAATTTTAGGGTTTTGGCGCTATTGTTTGGAGATAGGGAGGGAGGAGGGATCTTTAGAGTGGGATTTCAAAATATGAAAAATGGGTAAGTCCAGAGACGAAAGATTGGGGGGGAAGCTGCTGACATTGGGGCGAAAATTTGGCGCATGCATCTTCTACATTTACTGAGAATAGGCGGGGAACAGTTCAACGCATCTCCGCCGTTTGATGATGATCTGAGCTAGCCGGGTCTCCACCAAAATAAGCATTTGGTCCTTCAATATTAGTGCAAATTTGAAAACATGGTTCAGATCTTTTAATACACGATCCTTTGTTGCAGCGGATACGAATTTGGAAACCTGTTGCATTTGCAGCGGATACGAATTATTGCGGAGAGCGTATCCTCTGAGATATCTCCATTTTTGTGTGACCGACGTGTACGGTGCCTATTTGGGGATAGAGCATGGGGCCAGTATTATTTGTGCTTTGAGATTCATGCATACCGTACTTGAACGGTTGAGATTTTCCAAAAAAAACACTCAAGGTCTGAGATACTCAGAGGATGCGAATTCTTGCGTTTGGGGGGGAAGCGAAGTTTTTAGGGTTAATATAACAGAGTAGTTTATTCTTCTCTCAGTGTGATATCTATACAGAGAAGGAGCCTATTTGAGCGCTGCATGGATATAATTCTGCTTTGTAAATTTATCTAGCCAAAATTGAAAAGCAAGCTGTCAATTTGACAGAGCAATTTGTTCTTCGTGCAGTTCTCCTCAGCCATTTGAAGCTCTTGTGATGTGATATGACGAGAACTTCTTCCATTCGAATAAGCTCTGTTAATAAATCCCTTAAAAATATGTATATAGCAGATAATTGCATTTGAATAGGGGAAACTAAAATAATTACTTTATTATGGTTAAAGGTGGATAATAATGAAAATCGTGACAGATTTAATATTGTATGTATTTTAATATTTTATAAAATTGTTTATTTTAACATATTAGAATGACTTAATGCTATTTTTTACAAATGCTAATTTAGTAAATTATATGATTAGTGAAATAATTTAAACAAATATTTTATGCAAATGATATTAGATTTAATTAACGCGATAATGAATGAAAAAACATGTTTATGAATTACTAAATTTTTCAGAAATATATATATAGATATCATAACATAAATGTTGCATCCATAGCTCATCGCTTCAATGTTGACCATAGTACATGAACTCTTGAAGTCTAACATAATGAAGACTCACCCGTATACGGAGTCCGATGGTCAATCGAAACCGTTAAATTTGAGGAATTTCACATTATAATTCTTATATTGAAATTTAAATAAATTTTACGTTCATTAACCCATCCATCAAGGTCACGTAATATACAAACATCCTATGGCCACAAACTCTTCACGTTGGATCGATGCCTCGGCATACGAAAAATGCAATTTTTTTGGTTTGGTTACGTTCAATGTTTGCCCTTGATCGTTTTAAAACTAATTTGAGATAATTTCATCGCGGATCCACCGTTGATTGTTCACCTCAAAACGAACAGTCCGCAATTATTCCCATAATTTTGTAAAGCAATTAATGTTGCAATTACACGGAGCTGACCGTTTCAAACATTATTTGTTCACATGGTATGTAAATGTTTAAAAAAAGATAATTTAGGAAATTTATTCCTATTATTTGCTGTACAAAATTCATCAAATTTCATCAATTACATATGTGAATCGTCCGATAGGAGATAAAGAGTTATGATTCACTAATGGATGTGTCCATTAATATATTATTCGCTGGAGGTTGTTCTCTCTGTGGTAACATAATATTTATGATTATATCCGACCAACCTGCAATCACGGGATTCATTAATAATCGTGGTCACTCTAATCTTACGGCCCCGATCTAAACAATTATATAACCTTACCTTAGATAATGTTAGATATTTGGTAGGTGCAAAGAAAATGAAATACCTAGAGAAGGATGCAACTGATCCCGGACTTGGGATAATTTTCAAAAATCCTGGCCGACTAAACCCACTCTCTATGAGTCTGTGTAATAGCTTACCCCCCCACCCACCCCCGCCTAAGCATCTCTTCCTTGGAAGCACGGCAATCGTCACCACCCCACCTCCTTTCCTCTGAACCAGATCCAACTACCCTAAACCCTCCCCACTCAATCACGGCACATCTCCTCTCAATCGAGGACCCTCCCCTCTCAATCGCGGCCTTCTCAGTCGCTGCCTCTCTTAGTCGCCACCTCTCTCAAGCAACAGGGCACGATCCAAGACACTGGTCAGCATATTTGGAGCCTATTCGGTTAAGTTGTTTCATTCAACTGGTTTAAGACCATATATTAGGGTTCAAACTAGGTTTAAATTAGGTTTCTTTCACCTGATTCACGTTTTAGCTTCTCCTCTTTTGCGAAGCAATAGAAAAGTTTTTTTTCTTTCCAGTTTTTTACTTACTCTAATATATCCTGGCTTGTAGTTTGTAAGAATTTTTCTTATGTTACCTTCACGTGTAAACTAAATTTTGTTCCCTTATCTATAGCCTTTTACCAATTAAGTTTTTTTTGTATGTTGGAGTGAAGAATTGCAACAAAATCATAGTGACCTGATGATAAATATGTAGAAGTTCGGTGACTTAAGGCCATAAAATCAGAATTGAGCAACTAATACATCCCATAAGGTCACTAAGAGTCAATCTCTATTTTTCCTTCCCTGAAGAGTCACTTATGCTGATTCAGGGTTCATTGATTTTGTGACAATTGAGAAATTGTATAGGATTTAACATTTTCTTGATTTAGGGCTTAGGTTTTAGTATAGATTTGATTGTACAAATCATTAATACTTCTGTAGATTGATAGATAGCTTAACAATTCTGAAATCATTGATACTTTTGTAACTTGAACAATGCCTTTCTCACATAGTTAAAATGTCAAAATGCCAAACATACTCACAATAATGATAAATATGGTGTATACACCTGATTTTTTTTAAGTTGAAATCTTGTTGTAAATGTCGAACATACATAGTTGAAATCTTGCTGTAAAATTAGGAGGGGCACATACGGTTTCCATTATCACAAGCCTATCATATATTTTTTAATCGTACCAACTTTCATAAGCCTATCATATATTTTTTAATCGTACCAACTTTCATATTAGAAAATAATAAATAATACTTATTTCCTTTGTTTTTGTTCTATCCTGCTAGTCTGAAGGATTGTATGCCAAACATCCTATTAGAACATAATAAATAGTACTTGTTTTTCCTTTGTTTCATTCTGTTAGGTTCCACTTGCTATCAGAATTTGACCAAGGCAAGTGCAGTTGTTGACGTCGCATGGCAGGGCACAATGAGCGACACTGAAAACTTCCTTCTGTTAGGTTCCACTTTCTATTTTTGTTGCATTTCTTCACGCTGTTAAATTATCCTAACTCTAGTCACATTTTACCAGTATGAGATTCAATAGTTTTTTAAAATTGTTTAAAAATCCCAAGAAATAGAATATCCAATGTAGTAATGTCTAGCATGCTGTTCTTCATCCATCGGTGTGGTTTGGTGTAAATCCATGACCTATAGCTGTACCTACCGTTCTACTTTGTTTGGACTGTTTTGAATGGACATGAAGAATACAAGTTCATTTCTTATCAGATTTTAAGTTTGGGTTTTGGATTGTAAATTATACACAAGATCAAGATCAAGGAAGAAGAACATTAAAATTTATTTGAGAAAGCACTTGGACATGTATGCCCCTAATAAAAGAGTTATATAATGAAACATTTTACAATTTGACCAAAAAATTTACAATTTCTTGATATAGACCAGCATATGGAAATGTATGCCTCAAATAAAAGAGTTATTTTTTTAAAGCTGAGCCATGTATTAAGGAGTTCAAAGTATTACCCCGATGTGCATCGTTCATAATTTATATATGGCTCAAAGTCTAATTTCGTTATGATAAAGTTTTATGGCCGTAGAAGAGCACTCACAAAACTAATTACTTTTTCCAATGGATTTCTCTTTTGTGGTAGCAACAAAACCTTGATCACCCCCTTCTCAGCACTAGTATTATTCCCTCTCGTGTCCCCAATTGGTGTGCACATAATGTTGTTGCAATTTGGGGCTAGATGTCATTTAAATCTGAACGAGGAGAGTGGAAAAAAAGGAGGAGAGATAATTGTCCCTTAATCTAAGCAAACATACGGTGTCCTTAATTTGGAGATAGTCATAGATGAATGTTGTTGCAATTCTCTCCTGATATTTACTTTGAATTAAGAAAAGACATCATGATATACTGACATGACACTTCCTTTGTGCTTTATTAAATTCTAGTTGAAGAGAAGAAAATATATTATTCCTTCTCAACTCAACTAGGATATCATGATAAAGAAAATTGTAATAGCAAGTTAGCAATAAAGTATATTTTTTATGCTTTTCTTTTTCAGACAGGAACATGTTCTTGATTTCATCGAGTGCTCATCTCCTATCGGACTAGTAGAACTGAGGCAGATCAGGTTGGTTGACCTTTCGCTTAACCCAATAAGCCCATCTTCTGATCGATCTCTTGAAGAATTGCTGTTGACTTCTATTAGAAAGAAAAATCAAGTAGCAGTAACAAATTTAAAAAAAAAAAAACTGAAGGTGATGTGGCTACTGTGTCATTTATTTTCGTAATTACCATTGTATAATTACTTCATTATAGTAAATATTGTATACCTTGTGGCTGTTTGCCATGTGTAAAAGAAGAGAGATTTCAGACCATAGCATTGTTCTGATATTTTATTTCTTATGAATTCCTATTGTTTCTTATTCTTAAAACACCAAGTTTTTTAATACAATTATTTTTTGTTCTTATTGTTTGTTTGAAGACTCTTTACTATCAAGTACTGCTACAATTATTTTGTTATCAATAGTGATGATATTACTAAATCACTATCTTATGTAAGTGTTTTTCTTATTAATTAGGGTGTGTTATATAAATTATTTTGTTTTAATAATTACTGCCTGAAATTATTTTGTTTTAATAATTACTGCCTGTCATTCTTGGATTATATTCTATGTTAATTGAATGTTCAACATTCAAAGGGAGATATCAATAAATAGAGATGCTACTGTCTCCAGGAGCTAAACATTTCCAACGGTAGCCTCACGAAAATAGTTAGTATAACTATAAAATAATATTAACTGTATGAATGGAACATTTCCAAGGACATAGTAGCCAAGTATTTCCGTGAGCCTTCCTTATAAAATAATATAAACTTAATAACCAAAACATTTCCAAGGGTAGCTCATGGAAATAATATGTGTTACAACTTTCAAAACATTTCTAAGGGCATGGGGTCAACTATTTCCATGGGCTATCAATAAAAAAATAGTATTTGGTTTGTTTGGCGGGTCATGAGTCATCCAGATTTATTTCCAAGGGCAGAAAGGTGACATTTCCAAGGGCAGACAGCAGGGATTTCCATGCGCAACTATTTCCGTCGGCCTACCATTGGAATTATTCAAGTGTGTCAGAAAACGCCATTCTATTTCTGACAGCCTCTTCTGCCCTTGGAAAAAGCTAAACTTGCGCACGGAAAAAGTGCAGATTCTAGTAGTGTAGTACAATGTATTACTCTGCACCATGCATTGCCATGAATTGAAGAACATAGTACCTATTATACTAAAAGTAAATTACAATTTTTTTTAAAAAAAAATGCCTTGAGTATCTCAACTAACGAAATTAAAAAACAAAAAGAATAGTGAAGTGCATTTGAAATAAAATGTTCCAATCATATTTTTTAAAAAATGAAAAAATGTACAACAGTCATGCAATCGTACAGATGTACTCTCATAGTCTCATGTAATTTAATCAATTACGTACCCTATATTTTATATAGAGACCCCCCTAGGAAACATAAAATTATTTGTAATTATTGAACATAAAATTTTTAGTACCTTATCTGCTAGTATTAGTTGTCGTAGAGCTGCTCTTCCAACTATCAGAAGAAATATTTGTTTCACACTTTAACATATAAGTTTCTTCCTGTATCATATTTTCTTTAACCATTTTGTTTCCACTATAGTCACCTTTTTCTATCACTCTCAGTGTCTCCAAAACCTCCTTTATAGATGGTCTCATTTCCCTATCAGGTTGCAAGCATCGAAATGCCAGCTCAGCAACTGATGAAACCATGCACCGCACCTCCCAATTTGAACTGAACCCGAGAGTCGGGTCCACCAAATCGTCCAACTGACACCTCTGTATTTTGTTTAACGCCAGATTAGCAAGGTTGATCTCATCGTTGCTCCTGCTCATATCTATAGCAGGTTTTGATGAAATTAACTCCATCAAAACAACCCCAAAACTGTATACGTCGCTCTTCTCAGTAAGATGATAGCATTGTTGGTACACCGGGTCAACGTACCCAGGTGTACCTTGAGGAACCGTCGAAACATGAGTCACATCCAATGGGAACAAACGCGACAAACCAAAATCGCCAACCTTGACGTGGAAACCATCATCTAGTAATATATTTGTTGTCTTGACATCTCGATGAATTATTGGGGGCTCGACTGCATGTAAATACGCAAGAGCATTCGCCGTCTCGATAGCAATTGACAGGCGAACCGGCCAAGTTAATCCATTCTCACTAGAGCGGGGCCCGTGGAGGTGATCAGCAACAGTGCCATTGGAGACAAACTCGTAGACGAGAAGCAGCTCCCGGCTGGAGCTTACGGTGCTTCCATAAAGGGTAACGAGGTTCGGGTGGTGGAGACCAGAGAGAATTTCGACTTCATTCATAAATTGCTTGATGTTTTTGTAGCTATTCTTGTAAAGGCGCTTTACTGCGACTGTGCGTCCATCCTTGAGTATCCCTAAATAATTTTCCATTGTTAATTGTTGATCACTGATTAACAACCTCATTAATATTCAATTTAAAAAAAAATATTATAAGTGCTCCAATAGAAATTAAGGCCCTCATTAATATTCTACAAAATAATAATAAAATAAATTCAAAAAGTTGAGAAAGAATTTTGAAAAAAAAAAGCTAATGAATGAGATCAATGTTGAATAAAAAAACTAAAACATTTACCTTACATTACAAGTGATAGTATTTGTTTACCTTTATATACAATGCCAAAACCTCCATCACCGAGCTCTTTTGATTCACTAAATCTTTCAGTTGCCTTCCGAAGTTCATCGTAAGAGAAAATCTGAGTGTATTCTGGCATAACCATCTCTGGGTCATGAAAATATGAGACCAATCTCCGTTTCTTTCGTTTGAAGAAGAAAAGTAACAAACTACCAAATGCAAGAACAAATGCGAATCCTGCAACGCATCCTGAAGGGTAATCAAATCAAAGTGAGAATCATACAAAAGATAATAAAATGTTTAAAATTTGAACATTTCGTAAGCAACCATGTATATAGATTTATTGAAGTTTCCTAACTAGGCAACCATGCTAAAGTTTTTTTTTTATCCCAATTGAGAATCTCAAAGTATTAATTTGCATCCAAAAGAGTTAAAGGTAGTAACATAAAAGGTGTAAAACATAAGAGCGGTATTAAAATTTTTATACCTAGCTTCATGTAAAAAATGGTAAAGACAACTCGTATATTTAGTTTAGTCTAAAACTAAAAGAGAAGTGATACTTGCCTATTATGATGATTCTCCATTGAGAGTGCTTCACTGCAATATGTATAAAGAAAGAAATGTCACAAATGGATCTTCAATTTAGATAGAGTTCATACTTTCTTTTCAGTAGACTTGAAGTGAATACAATTTGCATGTAAAATAACTAAAATAAATTAAAATACAGTTTAGTAGAAAAGAAGGAAAAATAAAATAACTAAATAACATGTCAGCAAGTTATTATCGGCCTTTGCACTGTTGATGACAAGCTATTCCCAGTTTGTTGTTATTAGCAAAGCAACTAGGCGCAGGTAAAATATTATTTCAATAATTAGCTGACATCAGGGAAAGATATTGATTGTCATAACTGATTAGTATGTGTAGTTTGACATGAGATAGGGAGGCAAGGGTATAGGAATAGGAAGAATAAAAAGAGATAGAGAACAAATTAAGATAAATTAGAACTACAAAGGTTGATGTAAAACAATAAAGAATACCAGTACTAAAAGTAAAATGTTATAGAATTCTTTTACGAAGTAAAAGGCTTCTGATTTGATTTTAGAAGGGAAAAAGGATAACATCCATTTCAAAAAGTTTGAGAAAAGACCAATAACTATGAGAAAAGATCAATGGCAAATCATTCAATAAAACCAGAAGAGTTTTAATTTGATTTTTAGTTATTATTTTTAAAATTTTATTTTTCTGAATTTGTAAACTTTTATTAACTTAATAGGCTCGGATTGTTGAGCCTCTTGTTTTAAATTGTCATAGGGTTCAATTCAAAAACTATAAGTCTTTCAATTCAATAAAATAAATAAGGACTTAGATCCTTATTTACTCAAAAAAAAAGTATGAAAAAACTGGGAATTTTCACCTGAAATTAAGTCCACAAAACTTTGAAAGAAAAATTAGAAAACAAAAAAGGATTAGCCATCAATTATTATATTAATGTGAACAGTCATAGGCTTAAAAGGTTACTAAATTAGTCACCTCATATATATCCTGTCTCTATTGGAGCTGTTATGTCAATATCCAATTATTATATTAAAGGGAAATGGAAATTTTGCCAAATATAAATGGACTTGTATTTGTTCAACTATTTAAAAAAAAATGTATCTCCTCAAAATTTACAAAGAAATTTAAGGAAAATTAAAAGGATAAATTGATAAAATATGCAACCAACTAACCTTTAACCTCTATCGAGTATTTATAGCAACCGGGTCATGCCACAAGTTCACCTGAGTAATTAGCTGATAGTAGAGAATGCTCTGAACTGTCATTTTTGAATGAGATAATGTACTCAAAAGATGGGTCAAGGGAACTATCAGACCTCGAACAATTCTGTAGAGATTTATCATCTTCATCAAGAGATGGCGAGTAACTAAGTTTATAATCCTTTCCGAATACCTTGGGTGGTGATTCTATCTGATTAGGATGGTTAGTACATCTCATAGAAAGAAGGCTACTATTCAATAAATTAAAAATCCAATTGTTAGACTTAACAGGACTAGAAAAATTAAAATAAAGATTACCACAGCCGGAATTTTTCAAAGAACTATTAAGATAAGGATCTTGAACAATAATAATGTTGGTATTATATGAGATGCTTCTGAATGGTAACCACACATAGTGCCAGAAGACATTTGGGAACCCATTGCCACATCCAATCCTTAAAGAACCCAGACAACTAGGATCCTTCATAGCATCTGAGTCAAGGTAGAAAGGAGGCCTAATTTGAATAGAAGGATCACATTGAAGTGTAGTCGTATTACATGATTTGACGAAACAGGGAAATATGCAAATGAAAAAAAGACAAGCCAGTACTGAAGCAGCCATTAAAGATGGAACCTAGTGAGATATTAAGTTATGGCTATTTCTAAACTTTGGAGAAGACAAAAGGATACAGACATGCTATTCATGCAACCTCTTATAATAATTTTCCATGGATTGACTAAAGCACAGTTCCATTCACATTGGCGAATTAGCTGACCTTGACTGGGATATTCAAAGATAAGCTGTTAGGCCCAACAATTTTTGAAAAATGTCGTAATGAAGGTCGTTTAGTTTAAACGATATGCATCATTTTTACTACTCAAAGCATGACTTAAATTAAATCTAAGGGTAGAATTCATAAAAAAATAATAACCACAACATTAATTTTCATGAATTCTCATGGATGCAAGTCATATATAGTGGAAAAGGCCTCTCGTTTCATTTCAGAAGGGAAATTATTAAACATATCAGTTAAACATACTTGAAATTTCTCGCAGTGTATGAATTTTAGATTATTTCGTAAGGTAGAATAACTTGTAGACTGGGTAACTTTGGCATAAATGTATGCTATAATCTTTTTTCCCATGACTTCAGTCTGGTTTTCTGGGAAAATTCCATGTTATTGTAAATATAATTATTCTTTGGGTTTTAAGATCATGTTTGGTTGTGGAGTAAATCCTTTATTTCACCTATAAGAAGTCAAATGAGAGGTAAATTTGAAAGATTAAGATGGAGTAATATTTGAGATAAATTTGAAGGATTATGGTGGAGTAGCTAGCTTTCTTTATATGTGGTTCCGTAGTTAGAGTGACATTCAACTTATAATTTTCACTCTCTCTTTTAACTAAATATAATCAATTTAGTTTATCTTAACTTGAAGGAAGCAATTTAATCTAGAGTAAAGTTACTCGACAATCAAACATGATGATATATAGTTCACCTAAGTCAAGGCATGCTCTTGTTGTCAAGTACAAAAGTCTTAATTTACCACTAATTATTCAAAACTTCACATCACCTCCTACCATTGACTGTGAAGAAAATTCAGAAAATATAGCCAGAGAATAAACTCATATGACAATTCAAATTGAAATGGGATGTCAAAACATACACATGAGAATTCTTAACTTTGACCTTGACATTACTATAATAGTGAACATTCTTGAGGTTAGTATATAGTTGACTTAGTCAAAGTCTTCTCTTGTCATTATCAGAAAACGACCACCTCATTTATTTTCCAAGGATTGACTGTCTTGTAGATAGCTAGAAATAGAACCACATATGACAACCAAACATGATCTAAATTGATGGGCTTAAAACAAATCTAAACATATTAGAATTTGGAAACATAAAAGGCTGCTTTTGTGAAAAGAGAGATCCACATGATGATTTTCTTGGAATTATGAGGCAATAAATTAATATGGATCTGTCTTAATAGTACTTTTCAAAATTCTTAATAGTCTTATTTCTAAATATTAATAATCGTTCCAGCAAATATTTTCACTTCTAATTTGAAAAAAAAAATCTAATTTAAAATAAGTTTTTTTTTGCTGAATTTTTTATTTATTTTGAACTAGACATGTATACATTTAGAAAAAAAAAATAGAAACATTAATTATGAACAAAATCATGCCGAAAATAATATTGGGATGTCATTAAATTATGATGTCATTAATTAAAAACTACAAATTTTAAAAACGGTAGAGTAGCAAAGTGCTCAACAAGCATAAATAAAATACAATAATTTTTCACTTGTGTATTTTAAACAAATCTTAGAACTCGCATCTGATATCAAAAGGAAAAAGAGAAGGGAAAGAAAGAGAGGAAGGAAAGGGTATAATAAAACACAAGTGAATTTTAGATTTTAAATGTTGCTATTTTATTATTTTTGGATATATTTGACATACTATAGAGTTATGTTGGACATATATGTGAGTTCTTACAATTTTAAAAGATAAATATGTAATTTCTAATTTTATAGTGGGACATAACTAATATCAAAACTTAGGAGCGGATACATGAAATTTCCCCTAGCTAGAATTAAAACAGTGCTGCATACGGCTTTTGCGCTGCATCAAGCAAAACCTTTTATGTCAATATATTTTGCTCCTCAGTGTTGACAATGATGTTCATAATGTTGTGTCCCAATTCATTATAAAGGCTTATTTGTAAATTTGTTCTTTCTTGTAATTTGAATGTTTATTAGGACCTCTATGTAATTTGAGTAAACCAAATAAACTAATCTGTGTAACTTACTGTTGAGTTGTGAGAGAAATTAGAAAATTGGCCTCCATCTTGTGTCCTGTGTGCTTCTGAGAAACCCTAACCCTAACACATAATTCAATCAGCAATTAATTTGAGGATTCAACCATCGAGACAGAGAGATCAGTGATTAATTTTCACATTGAAGAACAATTGCCATTGCCATTAAGTAGTACAATGTATTACTCTGCACCATGCATTGCCATGAATTGAAGAACATAGTACCTATTATACTAAAAGTAAATTACAATTTAAAAAAAAAAAAAAAAAAACGTCTCGAGTATCTCAACTAATGAAATTTAAAAACACAAAGAATAGTGAAGTGCATTTGAAAGAAAATGTTCCAATCATATTTTTTCAAAAAATCAAAAAATGTACAATAGTCATGCAATCATACAGATGTACTCTCATAGTCTCATGTAATTTACTCTATTACCCTATATTTTATATAGAGACCCCCCCTAGGGAACATAAAAATATTTGTAATTATTGAACAGAAAAATGTTAGTACCTTATCCGCTAGTATTAGTTGTCGTAGAGCTGCTCTTCCAACTATTAGAAGAAATATTTGTTTCACACTTTAACATATAAGTTTCTTCCTGTATCATATTTTCTTTAACCATTTTATCTCCACTATAGTCACCTTTTTCTATCACTCTTAGTGTCTCCAAAACCTCCTTTATAGATGGTCTCATTTCCCTATCAGGTTGCAAGCATCGAAATGCCAGCTCAGCAACCAATGAAACCATGCACCGCACCTCCCAATTTGAACTGAACCCGAGAGCTGGGTCCACTAAATCGTTCAACTGACACCTCTGTATTTTGTTTAATGCCATATTAGCAAGGTTGATCTCATTGTTGCTCCTACTCATATCTACAGCTGGTTTTGATGAAATTAACTCCATCAAAACAACCCCAAAACTGTATACGTCGCTCTTCTCAGTAAGATGATAGCACTGGTGGTACACCGGGTCAACGTAACCAGGTGTGCCCTGAGGAACCGTCGAAACATGAGTCACATCCAATGGGAACAAACGCGACAAACCAAAATCGCCAACCTTGACGTGGAAACCATCATCTAGTAATATATTTGTTGTCTTGACATCTCGATGAATTATTGGGGGCTCAACTGCGTGTAAATACGCAAGAGCATTCGCTGTCTCGATAGCAATTGAAAGGCGAATTGGCCAAGTTAATGCATTCTCACTCGAGCGGGGCCCGTGGAGGTGATCAGAAACAGTGCCATTGGAGACAAACTCGTAGACGAGAAGCAGCTCCCGGTTGGAGCTTGCAGTGCTACCATAGAGGGTAACAAGATTTGGGTGATGGAGACCGGATAGAATTTCGACTTCATTCATAAATTGCTTGGTGCTTTTGTTGTTGTTCTTGTAAAGGCACTTTACTGCTACTGTGCGTCCGTCCTTTAGTATCCCTAAATAATTTTACATTGCTAATTGTTAATCATTGATTAACAACCTCATTAATATCAAATTAAAAAAAATATACATTATAAGTGCTCCAATAGAAATCAAGACCCTAAAAACAAAGATATTTTTCTCCAAAATAATAATAAAAAATTCAAAAAGTTGAGAAAGCATTTTGAAAAAAAAAAACTAATGAATGAGATCAATCAATGTTGAATAAAAAAACCAAAAACATTTACCTTACATTACAAGTGATAGTATTTGTTTACCTTTATATACAATGCCAAAACCTCCATCACCGAGCTCTTTTGATTCACTAAATCCTTCAGTTGCCTCCCGAAGTTCCTCGTAAGAGAAAATTTGAGTGTGTTCCGGCATAGCCATCTCTGGGTCATGAAAGTATTGATCAGAAACTTCTTTTTGTACAAGAAGCTTTGATGACGATGAGACCAATCTCCGTTTCCTTCGTTTGAAGAAGAAAAGTAACAAACTACCAAATGCAATCACAAATGTGAATCCTGCAACGCATCCTGAAGGGTAATCAAATCAAAGCAAGAATCATATCGAAGGGTAATAAAATGATTAAAATTTGAACATTTCGTAAGCAACCATGTATATAGATTTATTGAAGTTTCCTAACTAGGCAACCATGCTAAAGTTTTTTTATCCCAATTGAGAATCTCAAAGTATTAATTTGCATCCAAAAGAGTTAAAGGTAGTAACATAAAAGGTGCAAAACATAAGGGTTGTATTGAAATTTTCATACCTAGCTTCATTCGAAAAATGGTAAAACTAAAAGAGAAGTGATACTTGCCTATTATTATGATTCTCCATTGAGAGTGCTTCACTGCAATATGTATAAAGAAAGAAATGTCACAAATGGATCTTCAATTTATATAGACTTACATACTTTCTTTTCAGTGGACTTGAAGTTAATACAATTTGCATATAACATGTCAGCAAGTTATTATCCTTTGCACTGTTGATGACAAGCTATTCCCAGTGTGCTGTTAGCAAAGCAATTAGGCTTAGGTAAAAGATTATTTCAATAATTAGCTGCATCAGGGAAAGATATTGATTGTCATAATTGATTAGTCTAGAATTATCATAAGGAAGTGTAGTTTGACATGAGATAGGGAGTTTGACAATTTAAGATAAATTAGAAGTACAAAGGTTGATGTAAAAGAATAAAGAATACCAGTACTAAAAGTAAAATGTTATAGAATTCTTTTGCTAAACATCAAGTTCGGCACGAAGTAAAGGGCTTCTGATTTGATTTTAGAAGGGAAAAAGTTAAACATCCTTTTAAAAAAGTATGAGAAAACTAGGAATTTTCACATGAAATTAAGTCCAGGAAACTTTGAAAGAAAATTAGAAAGCAAAAATGGATTAGCCATTAATTATTGTATTAATTTTGAATAGTCATAGGATTAAAAGTTTACTAAATTAGTCATCTCATATCCTGTCTCTATTAGAGCTGTTATGTCAAGATCCAATTATTATATTAAAAGGGAATGGAAATTTTTGCCAAAATAAATGGACTTGTACTTGTTAAACTATTTAAAAGAAAATGTAGCTCTCCAAAATTTACAAAGAAATTTAAGGAAACTTAAAAGGATAAATTGATAAAATATGCAACCTACTAACCTTTAACCTCTATCGAGTATTTAAAGCAACCGGGTCGTGCCACAAGTTCAGCTGAGTAATTAGCTGATAGTAGATAAAGCTCTGAACTGTCATTTTTGAATGAGATAATGTACTCAAGAGATGAGTCAAGGGAACTATCAGACCTCGAACAATTCTGTAGAGATTTATCATCTTCATCAAGAGACGGTGAGTAGCTAAGATTGTAATCCTTTTCGAATATCTTGGGTGGTGATTCTATCTGATTAGGATGGTTAGTACATCTCATAGAAGAAAGGCTAATATTCAATAAATTATACATGTCACTGTTAGACTTAACAGGACTAGAAAAATTAAAATAAAGATTACCACAGCCAGAATTTTTCAAAGAACTATTAAGATAAGGATCTTGAACAATAATAATGTTGGTGTTATATGAGATGCTTTCGATTGGTATCCACACATATTGCCAGAAGAGATATGGGAACCCATTTCCACATTCAATCCTTAAAGAACCTAGGCAACTAGGATCCTTCATAGCATCTGATTGAATGTAGAAAGGAAGCTTAATTTGAATAGAAGGATCACATTGAGGTGTAGTCGTATTACATGAGTTGGCGAAACAGGGAAAGATGCAAATGAAAAAAAGACAAGCCAGAACTGAAGCAGCCATTAAAGATGGAACCAACAGAGATGTTAAGTTGTAGCTATTTCTAAACTTTGGAGAAGACAAAAGGATACAGACATACTATTCTTGACCTCATATATATTTTTCCATGGATTGACTAAAGCACAGTTGCATTCATATTGGGCAATTAGCTGACCTTGACTGGGATATTGAAAGATAAGCAGTTAGGCCATACAATTTTTTAAAACTGTCGTAAAGAAGGTCGTTTAATTTACACGATATGTATCATTTTTACTACCCAAAGCATGACGTAAATTAAATCTAGGGTTGAATTCATAGAAAAATAATAATCACAACGTTAACTTTTAAAAATTCTCATGGATGAAAGTCAAATATAGTGGAGTAGCTTTCTTTCTGTGGTTCCGCAGTTAAGAGTGGACATTCAACTTAAAATTTTCACTCTCTTTTGAGGTAAATTTTCTCTCTTTTAACTAAACATAATTGATTTAATTTAGTTTATCTTAACTTGAAGTAAGCAATTTAATCCATAATAATTTTACTCCACAACCAAACATGACGATATATAGTTCACTAGTCAAGGCCTGCTCTTGCTGTCAAGTAAAAAAGTCTTAATTTGCCACTAATTATTCAAACTTCACATCACCTCCTACCATTAGGGGTGTCAATGGCACCCTTTTGCCCATTTAACCGACCCGTACCGTATCCGATAAGATGGGTATGGGTAAAAAAAAATTTCCGTAAACTTATCGAGTACAGGTATGGGTAAATATTTTTTTTCATAATCTAAACGGGTAAGGGTACGAGTAAAGCCTATTTCGTACCCGTTACCTGATCAGATAATTATAAAAGAAAAATTATATATATTAATAGGCATTGAAAATAGTACTTTAATTGGTTTACTTGTGCTTAGCATGATAAGATTTTTTTTCCAATAAAATACTATGCATGTGTCAAATGAATGTATATATTTTAATATTTTATTTACTAAATAATTAAAATAATTATTATAATAGTATTACCCGTTATTTACCCGCTACCGTTTCGTTATCCGACAACCATAACAGGTAAGGGTAGGATATGGGTAAGATAATTTATAGCGGGTACGGGTAGGATACGGATAAGAATAATTTGTAATGGGTACGGGTATGAAAATGCTTCCACCCGACCCTTACCGTACCCGTTGACACCCCTACCTACCATTGACTATGAAAAAAATTCAGAAAATATAACCAGAGAATAAACCCATACGGCAATTCAGAAGTCAAAAAAGACACCTGGGAATTCTTAACTTTGACCTTGACATTTCTATAATAGTGAATATTCTTGTGGTTAGTATATAGTTGACTAGTCAAAGTCTACTTATGACATGATCTGAAAATGACCACTTCATTATTTATTTTCCAAGGATTGACTGATTTGTAGCTAGCTAGAAATACAACCACATATGACAAGCAAACATGATCTAAATACATGGGCTTAAAACAAATCTAAACATATTAGAATTTGGAAACATAAAAGGCTGCTTTTGTGAAAAGAGAGATGATTTTCTTGGCATTATGAGGCAACAAATTAATAAGGACTTGTCTTAATAGTACTTTTTAAAAGTCTTAATAGTCTTATATCTAAATCTTAATAATTGTTCCTGCAAATAACTTCACTTCTAAATTGAAAAAAAAAAAATCTAATTTATAATAAGTTTTTTTTTTTCTGAATTTTTATTTTGTTTTGAACTAGACATGTATGCATTTAGGAAAAAAAATAGAAACATTAATTATGATTTATGACAAAAATCATGCCGAAAATAATATTGGGACGCAATGAACAGTAGCGTTGGAAAAAAAAATATGACAGTGTGTTGTTGAGATATGATGTCAGGGGATTATTTTATTTTTTTTATTCTAGCTTTGTATGGAACAACAATTTATATTATGTTTTTTAATGTGAGTTATCGTATTTTTTTCCCCTAATTTATATCAATTTTGAGGAATTTGACGTAATATTTGGAGGAATTTTGAGGAATTTCTTTTTCCCTAAGTTTTTATGTTCGGACTTTTTTATGTTCGGAATTTCTTTTTCTCTAATTTTAAGTTTTTATCTTCGAGAACAAAAATAAAGACATGAGTTTGGTTGGGTCACAAAACTAATGGTGCATTTTAACCCCACTCTTTTAACATTGAGGATTCACCGAAACATCTGATTTTGAATTGATGCCGAAATTTTTATTAATATCCAAAAATAATATTAAATTTTGAATTTGTCCTCCAGAACCAATCAAAGATTCATCAGTTAAGAGCCACGGTAACCGATGATAAAATCATCGCTTTCATTCATTCGGATGATAAAATTCTTAACTTTTTTTTTTATAGAAAATGTTGTAATTTATTTATTTTTTGTATTAAAATATTATAAATATTTTCATATTTCTTTGAAATTAGATAGAATACTATATAATTTGATTTATTAGAAAGACTGCAACAAATTACCCGGATCAATATTTTTTAGGTCGGATTTTTTGCGGCTGTATGAAAAATTAAAATATTTCTTTGCGTGTTATTCGAAAAAAATTAAAATATTTTGAATTTGAGTTATTGATCCCGATTTAAAAGTCACTTGTGATCAGTGTTCTGAATAGCTAGCTATAGCTCCGATATAGTTTTTTCAGACCATAAAAGCTACGATATGAGATAAAAGTGTGTTATTTCAGCTACGGTTGCTATAGCTGTAATAGTTGATTGCTTTTACTGCTATGCGCTATTGCTACAGCTTTGCTACATGAGTTTTTTTGCAATTTACATGGGCTTCTGTACTTCTGTTTATATTTATGATACTACATGGTTTGCTATAATAAGTATGCTAAATCGAACTATATGTTTTTGTTCTTATTTGTGATTTAATCTCTAATTCTATATCGGAAAATATTCAAATATTAATTCTTACTTTTGTTTTCTCTTCGTCTAGTATTCACTTGTAAAATTATCGTCGTTCGTTTTAATTGAAAGTTGATTTTCATTATTATAATATATAAAATATTAAAATAAGAATACTAACTTTATTTCACTTATAAAATTAATTGCTCTTCATCTATTATAATCTGTAATACTATGAAGTATGAACTAATAAATAATGTTACCTTATATATTCTTTTTTTTTCTTCTTATTTGCATGATTGAACAAAAATATTGATTTAGATCAGTTATCATTTAGTTATTACTCCAATTCTTCAATATTGATTATGTTGATAATTATTAGAAATATAGACTATAAATTTTGAAAATTAAAAAAAATGCTATGTATGAAAGCATATGCTATAGCTCTGTTATTCGCTATAGTTTTTTTTTCTCCCCGCTATGCCGCTATAATCACTATTTATAGCCTTGCTTGTGATGCTTCTAGTATATTTAAATATTAAGATATTATATCTATTTTGAAAAAAAAAATGATATGTGATGATTTCATTTAACAAAAGTTTTAGTAAATTTTATTTTTTCAAAAATAGAAAGACCACAATATTTTATGTATTTATCCAGAAATTACTTTTCAAACCAGGATAAATAACTCATATTCAAAGTATTTTTATTTTTTTCCAATAACACACAAAAATATTTTAATTTTTCTTACCGCCGTGAAAAATCTGGCCTGAAAAATATTGATCCGGGTTATTTGTTGCAGTCTTTTTAATAAGTTAAATTATATAGTATTACATAAAATCTATTTTTGAATAAATATATAAAATATTTCTAATATTTCAATACAAAAGTATTTAAATTATACCATTTTCTAATTAAATAAAAATTTAATCTGAATTTTGGTCAATGTAATAATTTATTACAATATTTTTATTTAATTGAATTGGTACCACCGACCAAGTGTGTTGTAGCTCATAATCCATTAGCTAATAATCCACAATTATCAAATCACATGATATGTTTCTTTACATTACTCAATCAGAAAAAAGAAAATTTAAAAAATCACGGATGCACAACAACTAAATTTTAACTTTACTTTAGCCAAATCAATATTCAAATTTCAAGTCTTTGTTTTTTCACTGATGGAGTATGGGTGCGATTTTCAACTGTCTCCTATCTAAAAAAATAAAAATAAACATAATCCCTGTAACAGATTATATATTTCTCCGCTTCTCACTTTTTTCCCGGGTTCTGACTTCCCACACTGCTTCCCCAAATTTTTCCTTCCCTTCTTTCTTTCACAAATTTTTCTTCCCCACCAACAAGCTGTTTCAATAATCATAAGGGATTTAGCCAATGATCTGCCTCAGCAACTCCTGATGATGGTGCAAAACAACTCCATCCCCTGGGAGGTCCACGTTCTCCTGAGTCCTGACAAAAGTACATGCAAATGAGATTTGATCTATTTTCGTTAGAATCGGCTCAATTCGGAGTAAAACTTGGTTGACTTGGCCGACTCAAATAATTAATTTCTACCAGTTTTTCTACCAAACATCACCTGACTGTACTAATCGGTCAAAACTAGGAACGCCACTGACTGATTTTGTCGAGTCAGAACGGAATCGGCTGATTATTGAAAGTTTGATACCATATCTAAGATAATGGTTTATAGATACATTAATATAATTGATTTCAATTCCCCTTGGTTTTTTTTGGCAACAACCTTTCTTTGAATTCCATTTTTATAAAATAGTTGATATGCATGTTGATGTAAGATATACAATGGAGGGGTATTGTATTATTACAATGAAAAGCAAATTTTTCATGTCTAGCATACTATTGCAAATCACATTCTTACAATAGTTTAAAACAGTGGGATGTTTATGGAAAGAAGTGTTTACATACCAGTAAGACATATCAGGCAGCGTAGTATTCAATTGTCGGGTGCTTCCACGAATAAATGTTTTTTTGATTGAAATTCCAATTGCTAATCCTCTATCTTTGATAACCTCACGGGTGAATCCTTGCTTGTCCTGTATCCATTTCTTCGGAATTTCTGAAACAAGGTGACGATACTCACCCTTTTTACATCGTCTCGCTAGGTCATGACAGCCAGAGATTTGTAGCATCTCGAGTTGGCTTAGTCTTTGTTGGATACCATCAGGAAAGGAAACAATTTTGGGGCACTCCTTAATAGTTACCTGTTTAAGAGCTGTGAGTTTTTCCATCCCATTAGGCAATGAGTTCATGCCAAGACAGTTATCGATAAAGAGCTCTCTCAATCTGGTTAGATCTCCTGTAGTTGGTGGAAGAGATTGGAAGCTTTCACATAAACCTATGTTGAGGCTTTCAAGAGAAGTTAGTGTTTCAAACCCCTCTGGAAAGGACAGAAATTGGGGGCTACAACTGATCGCTAAATTCTTGAGAAACTTAAAGTTTGTTGGAAATTCTTGTAATTTGGGACATTTATGTATATATAGTTCTTCTAATACCGGTAGAGTCTCTTTCCTACAAGATGACTGTGGTACTATTGTTTGAGGTTTGCCTGTAAAATTTTTACATAAATGAATTCCCAAGTACTTCAAGCAATTCAAGTTTTCAAATTCCATTTCTGGCCATGGGACAAGGGTATCGCAGTTTTGAATTTCCAACCATACGAGGCATGTAAATGATCTCCAAAAACTTGTGTGGAATCGAGATGGCTCTGATTGAATGAAAAAGGGACACGAATTCATGTACATTTTACGAATTACATTGGAATGCATGAATTCCATTGTCAGATCCACGCTTTGGAAGTGTTGAAGGGAAATTTCATCTCGGAACTTCCGAGCTAGCAGCTGATTATTATCCTTAATGGCAGTTTGAACCCTCAGCCATTTTCGAAAGTCACGATTTTCTTCTATTGCCATGCACTTTGGAGTATTAGGCATGCCTTTTAGTTTTGGACAATTCAAAACTTGAATCAATACAACTTGAGGCAATTCCAATTTAAAATTTTCATTTGCATACCATCCCTCCAGACTTTTGAGATTTCTCAGCACAACCGTCATCAGTTTTGGAAAGAACTGTTGGGAAGTATTATCTCCTTCTAGTTGCAGAGTACTATCATCGCATATGTGTGTTAATTCGTGCAAGTTACATAACTTGAGAAATTTAAGTTCCGGTAGCAAACCAACTAGTGGCAAATTTTTACATCGCCTGCAACCATCAAAGGAGAGTTCAACTAAACTCCGAAACATCTCACGGTCTCGCATCCAATCGGGAAATTCAACCCCACCATACCCCACTATTTCGAAAACTTTCAATCCCTTCTGAGGTTTCAAAGCATTCAAAACATCTATGGAATTATCTGCCTCCCAATCAGTATCTCTGGGTAAGCGCCAGTTGAGTAGCAACTCGTCTAGATTTTTCTTTGAGAAAATATTTGCTTTGGCAGCATCTGATGCACGTTTTACTTCTCTTAAATTATAAATTTCCAATTTACCGTGCAAATCAAGGTCCTGTAACTCTGCAATTTGACACCCAACATCATTGCCCACAATATAATTTGTTAGGGTTCTTAGCTTCTTCAATTGCCCAAGGCCGGGAGGTAGTGCCTTTAATTTATCACAACCGTTAATGTAAATATGTCTCAGACTTCTCATGTATCTCATACCTGTTGGCAGTTTGACTAGATCTTCAGAATGGGAGAGCTTTAGAGTTTGTAAATGATATAGAGTACTCATTTCTTCAGGTAATTCTGTAATCATGCTCCACGAGAGATCAAGATACCGAATGTGTTTCATGTTGGTAGGCATTTTTGGAAAAGATCGATCAGGATAAACACAGAACTCTAATGCTCTGAGAGAACTAGGTCGAGACAATTGTACCCTTTGCCTCTTCAACAAGGGATTATTCTGCCGTATGCTCGAGTTCTTCAGTGAGAGGAATGAACGGAGAGTAGTAGAATTTTCTAATAGGAAATGATTAAGATGAGTAGATGATTTTGTTGAATCTCTCCTGCTACTTAAGGTGAGGTTTTCATTGTTTATTAAAGACAGTGCAAGGTCATGTATTAGGTCATGCATGGTAAATGTTAATTTGCCTTGGTATCTAAATTGTTCCCAATAGTTGAATTTAGCAGGCTGAATAAAATATCTCCTCTTCAGCACATTGAAAACCGCTTCACCTTTGTCTTCTGGTTCCATTGTTCCTTCACATTGGATAAATCCATTTGCAATCCATAACTGGATCAGCATCTCCTTGTCCATCACATAGCCTTTAGGAAACACCACACAAAATGCAAAACACTGCTTGACATGGGGAGGCAAATGGTCATAGCTTACTCGTAGAGCGTTCAATATCTGCTTATGCAACACACCATCAGCATCCACGAATCCTTTTTCCCATGATTTACTATGTAGAATAGCTTGCCACTCTCTCTCACTGTACTTCTCTCTTAACAACATTCCCAAACTTTTGATAGCTAGCGGAACTCCGCCACATTTTTTAACAATCTCCTCTCCAATTTTTACGAGCACTGCACTTTCCTCCACACCGCTGCCAAATGCTCTTCTTTGAAATATGGTCCATGAATCGTGCTCGTTTAAATGTGCCAGATTGTATCTTACTGGTCTCATGGTGGATGCTACTGTTTCAATCCGGCTTGTCACAACAACCACACTTCCAGCACTACTACATCTCAACATATTTTCCAATTTTTCCCATTTGCTAGGATCAACACTCCACACATCATCTAGCACTAACAAGTATCTTTGTAAGCCAATGATTTTACTGAGGTGGAATTGCAACAATTCCATATTGTCACCTTGTAAATTAGAGTTTTCTTTTGTGCCATGATTAATAATTGACTTGGCAATTTTATCAACACTGAAATCGTTTGAGACAGAGACCCAAATTCGCAAAGAAAAGAACGTTTTCACATCTTGATTATTGTAAATTAGTTGAGCAAGAGTGGTCTTTCCCAAACCACCCATGCCAACAATTGAAATAACTCTAACGTTCTCACCATTGCAACCATCAATTAAAGTTTTTACCAGTTGGTGTACATCCTCTTCCCTACCGACAATTTCAGACTCATTAACCACAGATGTTGTCTGCGGCTGTTCAGTATAGGGTGAAACCTGATGTTCTTTAATACCAAATTCCCTCATATCTCTAACTACTTCATCAATTTTTTGTAGAACATCTTTGAGCCTTTTGCCCATGGTGTATCGGAAAAGAGTCGGATTTGAAGTAGAAAAGAAGTTTCTTACAGATTTGGTGATCGCATAACCAGGCATCTCCACCTGGACCTCCTTCTTGATTGCCTCATATTTGAAATCATCCAAAACATCATCGGCCTCATAAGCCACTTTCTTCAGTTTGGCCAGCCATGCCTTCACGGATTGCCCTTGCTCGGTACCACTTCTCTCCTCAGCATCCGCAAGCATGTTCTCTATTGTTAGCAGTTTCAGATGCAGCTTCTCTCGCTCCTCGTTGACACCTATCATCAACGTGCACTGTTTGATGACTGCTTCACTTGACTTTTGAACCACCATGTCAATGAAGGGTAGTAGTAAGCTGGCCATGATGTTCTTACTGAAAAGAATTAAGGTGCAAAATGGGGGAGATGTTGTGAATCAAATTGGACACAAGCCTTTTGTTGTTCTATTGGTTTTTTTCTCCTGCAATTATTAATTTGTTGAAGTCAAAGCCTTACAATTACATTACTTTTAATCACAGATCGAGCTGGTGATTGATCTACTGATGCAAAATATATGTTATATAGTTGTTCACGTCTCCAACAATTGTGATGTTTGATCTGTCGTCTTTATGACTCCAATTGTACTCTACACGTTGCATTTGCAATAATATTTTATTTCCAGACATGACTACAACTAATAAGAGTAGAACACCTTGCCTTTTGGCCTTTGGGCACAACTAAGAGTTAAGGGAACGTTTTTTATTGACACTGTTGATTATTTCATGGAATATTAAAATTTCAGGAAAAAGTAATATTAAGAAGTTATCATTTATGCTAACGCGCTTTTACAATATTTCATTTTGAATGGCTATCACTTTTAATGTTTAGTTTAGTGTAGATTGCAATGGCTATTGGAAATCAAGATAATCAACATTCGATTATTAATAAACTTTATAAAATGAATCTACCATTTTAATCTACCAAGTGGCAATCTAATTAACACATGAATTTAACATTCAACCTAATATTATCACTACTACAAAAAACACTTCCTACACTGTACCTTATATATGGATTTTCTCTATTTTATAAAAAAAACGTGTATGAAATAGGATTTTTCCAATGTTCAAAATATCTGTAGGAATCCTACACAGATATTAACTTAAAAATCAGTATCCATGTGGAAATTAAGTTTTTATACAAACAAGTGATCTTAATTTTATTTTTGGACTAATTATTTACTTTTGCATTTTTTTTTCTTATTCTTTGATACAAACAAGTGTTTTCTGAAAAAAAAAAAATCGAGTTTCCGAGTTGACTTGGCCAATTCTGATTGATTCTTCCGATTCCGAGTTAAGGGTCAACTAACCATTTCCGATTTCTATTTTCGGAACCATCTTAATCATTGTATAATTGTGTAAATAACAAATACGTTGCAGATACACTAAAAAAACAACATAATTGTCCACAGAATAACAAATGCCATATACTGCATTTTTTCCTAAACACCTGATACATTTAAAAAGAAAAGGAATGGCAGCAAGAATGGAAAAAAAAAAAAAAAAAAAAAAAAAAAACGAACCGATATTTTCAGCTTGTTCACCAGTTTTCTGCAAAAGTCGACCATTTTTTCATTTTTTTTCGGGTCATCGGATTTTTGTTTGGTCTATCTATTCAGTCTGGTGATCTGGTTTTAATAACTGTGACTGCAATAGTTGATCTCGTCAGTTACCTTTAATTTAAAGGAATAACGATTCATGAAAACAACAGGTGAGCAACAACACACTTGGTCGGTGGTACCAATTCAATTAAATAAAAAAATTGTAATAACTTATTACATTGACCAAAATTCAGATTAAATTTTTATTTAATTTAAAAATGGTATACTTTATTTATTTTTGTATTGAAATATTAATTAGAAATATTTTATATATTTATTCAAAAATAGATTTTATATAATACTATATAATTTGATTTATTAAAAAGACTGAAACAAATAACCCAGATCAATATTTTTCAGGCCAGATTTTTCGCGGCAGTAAGAAAAATTAAAATATTTTTTGTGTGTTATTGGAAAAAAATAAAAATACTTTGAATCTGTGTTATTGATCCCGGTTTCAAAAGTAACTTCTTGATAAATACATAAAATATTGTAGTCTTTCTATTTTTGAAAAAATAAAATTTATAAAAACTTTTGTCAGATGTAATCATCATGTACCAATTTTTTTTCAAAACAAATATAATATCATAATATTTAAATATACTAGAAGAATCACAAGCAATTTTATAAAAAGCGATTATAGCGGCATAGCGGGGAGAAAAAAAAAACTATATCGAATAGCAGAGCTATAGCGGGTGCTTTCATACATAGCGTTTTTTTAATTTTCAAAATTTATAGTCTATATTTCTAATAATTATCAACATGATCAATATTGGAGAATTGGAGTAATAACTAAATAATAATTGATCTAAATCAATATTTTTATTCAATCATGCAAATAAGAAGAAAAAAAAAAGGATATACAAGGTAACATTATTTATTAGTTCATACTTCATAGTATTACAGATTATAATAGATGAAGAACAATTAATTTTATAAATGAAATAAAGTTAGTATACCTATTTCAATATTTATTATATTATAATAATGAAAACCAGCTTTCAATGAAATGAATGACGATAATTTTACAGGTGAATACTAGACGAAGAGAAAACAAAAGGAAGAATTAATATTTGAATATTTTTCGATATAGAATGAGAGATTAAATCACAAATAAGAACAAATACATATAGTTCGGTTTAGCATAATTATTATAGCAGACCATATAGTATCAAAAATATAAACAGAAGTACAGAAGCCCATGCAAATTACAAAAAAACCATGTAGCAAAGCCGTAGCAATAACGCGTGCGGTAAAAGCAGTCAACTATTATAGCTATAGCAGCCGTAGCTAAAATAGCGCACTTTTATCTCATATCGTAGCTTTTATGGTATGAAAAAACTATATCGGAGCTATAGCTAGCTATTTAGAACACTGATCAAAAGTGACTTTTAAACCAGAATCAATAACTCAGATTTAAAGCATTTTAATTTTTTTTCCAATAACACATAAAGAAATATTTTAATTTTTCTTACAGCCGCAAAAAATCTGACCTAAAAAATATTGAGCCGGATAATTTGTTGTAGTCTTTTTGATAAATCAAATTATATAGTATTCTATCTAATTTCAAAGAAATATAAAAATATTTCTAATATTTTAATACAAAAAATAAATAAATTATAACATTTTCTATAAAAAAAAAGTTAAGAATTTTATCATCCGAATGAATGAAAGCGATGATTTTATCATTAGTTACTGTGGCTCTTAACCGATGAATCTTTAATTGGTTTTGGAAGACAAAACTGATGGTTTAGTTATCGGTTTGGACATATTTGAAATTCTGCTAAAAAAGTGGGTAAATTGTTAAATTTAATATTATTTTTGGATATTAATAAAAATTCCGGCATCAATTCCAGATCTGATGTTTCGGTGAATCCTCAATGTTAAAAGAGTGGGGTTAAAATGCACCATTAGTTTTGTGCCCCAACCATACCCCATGTTTGTATCCCCAACCATACCCCATGTTTGTATCTTTGTACTCGAAGTTGAAACAGTTGATCCGAATTGCTAACATCATATTCATATTAAAATGTGTTTATAGACCAAATTTCATATTTATTGGAATTTTTTTACTATTTTTTTAGATAAGTACAAAATCACTGTTTTTGGATGGTCCAGAAGCAGTGATTTTGTACATATCTAAAAAATAGTGAAAAAAAATTCAAAAAATATAAAATTTGGTCTCTAAGCACATTTTAATATGGAGATCATGTTGAACAGTTCGAATCTGTTTGAACTTTAAGAACAAAGATAAAGACATTGAAGTATAGTTGTGGCACAAAACCAATAGTGTATTTTAACCCCACTCATGTTAAAATCACACGTACAGTTAAGGCAATATTAAATAATTAACCTTCAATCTGATTGATTCTTCCGATTCTGAGTTAAGGGTCGACTAATCATTTCCGATTTCTATTTTCGGAACCATCTTGATCATTGTATAATTGTGTAAAAAAAAAAATACGTTGCAGATACACTAAAAGAAACCACATAATTGTCCACAGAATAACAAATGCCATATACTGCATTTTCTCCTAAACACCTGATACATTTAAAAAAAAAAAAAAAAAAAAAAAACGAACCGATATTTTCAGCCAGTTCACCAGTTTTCTGCAAAAGTCTTTCATTTTTTTTTCTGGTCATGCTTCTTTGGTCTTTTGTTCGAAATTTCGAACTGAACTAAACAGGTCACCGGATCGGATTTTTGTTTGGTATATCTATTCAGTCTGGTGATCTGATATTAATAACTGTGACTGCAATAGTTGATCTCGTCAGTTACCTTTAATTTAAAGGAATAACGATTCATGAAAACAACAGGTGAGCGACAACACACTTGGTCGGTGGTACCAATTCAATTAAATAAAAAAATTGTAATAAATTATTACATTGACCAAAATTCAGATTAAATTTTTATTTAATTAGAAAATGGTATAATTTATTTATTTTTTATTGAAATATTAGAAATATTTTATATATTTATTCAAAAATAGATTTATGTAATACTATATAATTTGATTTATTAAAAATACTGAAACAAATAATCCGGATCAATATTTTTCAGGTCAGATTTTTCAGGAGGTAAGAAAAATTAAAATATTTTTTGTGTGTTATTGGAAAAAAATAAAAATACTTTGAATCTGAGTTATTGATCCCGTTTTCAAAGGTAACTTCTAGATAAATATATAAAATATTGTGGTCTTTCTATTTTTGAAAAAAATAAAATTTACTAAAATTTTAATTTGTCAGATAAAATCATCACGTATCATTTTTTTTTTCAAAATAGATATAATATCTTAATATTTAAATATACTAGAAGAATCACAAGCAAGGTTATAAATAGCGATTATAGCAGCATAGCGGGAAGAAAAAAAAACTATAGCGAATAGCAGAACTATAGCGGATGCTTTCATACATAGTGTTTTTTAAAATTTCAAAATTTATAGTCTATATTTCTAATAATTATCAACATAATTAATATTGGAGAATTGGAGTAATAACTAAATAATAACTGATATAAATCAATATTTTTATTCAATCATGCAAATAAGAAGGAAAAAAAAGAATGTACAAGATAACATTATTTATTAGTTCATACTTCATAGTATTATAAATTATAATAAACGAAGAGCAATTCATTTTATAAGTGAAATAAAGTTGGTATACCTATTTCAATATTTTATATATTATAATAATGAAAGTCAGCTTTTAATGAAACGAACGACGATAATTTTACAGGTGAAAACTAGATGAAAAGAAAGCAAAACGAAGAATTAATATTTGAATATTCTCCGATATAGAATGAGATATTAAATCACAAATAGGAACAAAAGCATATAGTTCGGTTTAGCATACGTATTATAGCAGACCATGTAGTATCAGAAATATGAACAGAAGTACAGAAGCCCATGTAAATTGCAAAAAAACTCATGTAGCAAAGCGGTAGCAATAGCGCGTAGCGGTAAAAGCGGTCAACTATTACAGCTATAGCAGCTGTAGCTGAAATAGCGCACTTTTATCTCATATCATAGCTTTTATGGTCTGAAAAAACTATATCAGAGCTATAGCTAGCTATTTAAAACACTGATCACAAGTGACTTTTAAACCGGGATCAATAACTCATATTCAAAGCATTTTAATTTTTTTTCCAATAACATACAAAGAAATATTTTAATTTTTCTTACAGCCGCAAAAAATCCGACCTGAAAAATATTGATCCGGGTAATTTGTTGCAGTTTTTCTAATAAATCAAATTATATAGTATTCTATCTAATTTAAAAGAAATATAAAAATATTTCTAATATTTTAATACAAAAAATAAATAAATTATAACATTTTCTATAAAAAAAAAATTAAGAATTTTATCATCCGAATGAATGAAACCGATGATTTTATCATCGGTTACCGTGGCTCTTAACCGATGAATCTTTAATTGGTTATGGAGGACAAAACTGATGGTTTAGTTATCGGTTTGGACATATTTGAAATTCTACTAAAAAATTGGGTAAATTATTAAATTTTATTTTATTTTTGGATATTTAATTTCGGCATCAATTCAAGATCTAATGTTTCGGTGAATCCTCAATGTTAAAAGAGTGGGGTTAAAATGCACCATTAGTTTTGTACTCCAACCATACGCCATGTCTTTATCTTTGTTCTCGAAGTTCAAACAGTCGATCCGAACAGCTATCATCATATTCATATTTAAATGTGTTTATAGACCAAATTTCATAATTTTTTTTTGAATTTTTTTACTATTTTTTTAGATAAGTACAAAATCACTGTTTTTGGATGGTCCAGAAGCAGTGATTTTGTACCTGTCTGAAAAACAGTGAAAAAAATTCAAAAAATATGAAATTTTGTCTCTAAGCACATTTTAGTATGGAGATCATGTTGAGTGGTTCGGATTGACTGTTTGAACTTCAAGAACAAAGATAAAGACATATTGGAGTATGGTTGTAGCACAAAACCAATGATACATTTTAACCCCGCTCATGTTAAAATCAAACAGTTAAGGAAATATTAAATAATTAACCTTCAATCTGACATGACCTAAGATAGTCCGAACATAAAAACTTAGGGAAAAAGAAATTCCTCAAAATATTACGTCAAATTCCTCAAAATTGGTTAAAATTAGGGAAAAAGAAAAAAAAAATAATTCACATTAAAAAAACATAATATAAATTGTTGTTCCATACAAAGCTAGAATTAAAAAAAAAAATACATAATCCTCTGACATCATATCTGATATCTCAACAACACACTGTCATTTTTTTTTCCGACGCTACTGTTCATTGCGTCCCAATATTATTTTCGGCATGATTTTGCTCATAATTAATGTTTCAATTTTTTTTTCCTAAATGTGTACATGTCTAATTCAAAACAAAATAAAAATTCGGAAAAAAAAACTTATTTTAAATTAGATTTTTATTTTCAAATTAGAAGTAAATTTATTTGCACGAACAATTATTAATATTTAGAAATAAGACCATTAATACTTTTAAAAAGTACTATTAAGACAGGTCCTTATTAATTTGTTTTTGAGTAAAAATAAGGATCTAGTCCTTATTTGTTTTATTGAAATTATAAAAAGGTTTCCATGTGAAACCTAATACAAAAACATAATGTTATTCAACCAAGTTGAATATGAAGAAAGTAAACAAAAAGTAGAAAAAGGGAAAACAAAAGCTTAGATAGAAAAATGGTAAATTCCAGGGTTTAAAGTGCAAAAGTGTAAATCTCTTCTTGTCAGTGGAGAAAATTCCACTGTTCTTGAACTTCCTCTACCAGTTCGTGTACCTCCTTGCTCTCTTCTCTGAAAATTCGAGTACAACGCTCCCTCCAGCATATGAACATAGCCAGCAGTAGTATCTCCTTCGATTTACTATCTCCTTCATTCTGCACAATCCATTTATGGGCATCCTCTTCTTGTAGTTTCCTTCTCCAATTTCTACTTGGTAATTGAAATGTACCAGTAAGAGTTGCATAGACTTCCAATGAAAATGGACATTCAGAGAACAAGTGTTTAATTGATTCAACATTTGCTCTGCATAGCACACACATACTTGATAAATTCCACCCTCTCTTTTGCAAATTGTCAGTCGTCAGAATCCTCTCATGATATGTTAACCAACCAAATACTTTAATTCTTGGAGGCACCTTCATTTTCCAAACCTTATGAATTATCACTGTAGTTCTAGATTCCTCTTTCAATCTTTGATACATGGACTTAACCGAGAATTCTTTTGTTTTTGTCAAAGTCCATTCTACTTCATCTTGTGCTATTGTTAAAGGGGATTGGTTTGCCATTAAGTTCTGTAGCTGCTGGTATTGTGCAAGTAACGATGATTGCTGTACCAGTCCAGTGATTGTCAAAAGTTCTGAGAAATTCTGTTGAAATGCTTGTTGTACTGACACATGTTTGTCTGTAGCTTCTTCATATAAGAGTGGAAGTTCTCTATACAGAAAACCATGTCCCCAATTATGTTCCCAGAATTTTATCCTTGAACCATCCCCCACTATTCTTCTCATATAGCACTCACAAAAACTTTGTATTGATTTGAGGGTTTGCTTGAAGAACTTACAATCTGGCAAGTCGCTTGGTCTGTCCATTTGAAAGAAAGTCAAGAATAGTGACTTCCAAAGCCTTTCTTCAGATTTTATCCAATACCAATACCATTTTGCAAGCAACGCCTCATTAAAGACTTTCAAATCAATTACACCCAGGCCTCCAAACTTTTTTGGTGTACACACTAGATCCCAGTTTGCCAATGGTATCCCTCTTTCATCACTTGAATTTCTCTTCCAAAGGAATTTTCTTCTTGTCTTGTCTATTTCTTGTATGACCCAAACCGGCAACTTGAAAACCGACATAAAATAGGTTGGAATGGAAGACAAGACTGCATTAATCAAAACTAGTCTCCCCGCAATTGACAATTGCCTTGCAGCCCATCCTTGAAGCCTGTTGTTTATTTTTTGCAGCAAAGGAACATAAGCTGTTTTAGGAAGTGCTTTGTCTGATAAAGGTAACCCAAGGTAACTGAATGGAAAACTTCCTCCTTTACAACCCAACACATCAGTCAATTGTTACAAGAGTTGATTATCATCTGAAGTCAATAATAATTCTGATTTCTCCATGCTCACTGCCAAACCCGAAATTTTTCTGAAAACCGTAAATAGAATCTTCATAGCTTGTGCCTGCCTCAATTCGGGTTTCATGAAAAATAGGGAATCGTCCGCATACAACAAACAAGGTCTCATTTGTAGAAAAGGTAATTGCCAATCCCCATTTTGTACCAACTTAGCCAACCATCTCGGGATGAAATCCATTGCCAATATAAACAAAAGAGGAGATAAGGGGTCCCCTTGACGAACTCCTCTCTTCAATTGAATCTTCTTGCCTAGCAGTCCATTGATTATTATTTGTGAACTTCCTCTCAGTACACAGTTCCTCATCCAATGGATCCATTTTGACGGAAATGCAAGTCCCTCCAAAACTTTGACCAAGAAATCCCAATTTACTGTATCGAAAGCCTTATGAATATCCGCCTTGAACAGAGCAATTGGAATTTGATTGTCCTTCGCAATTTTTATAACCTGTTGTGCGTATAAAAACCCCTCTGTGATCTGCCTTCCTTTTACAAAGCCCGTTTGATTATCGTTAACCAATTGACTTATGTGTGGTTGAAGTCTATTGGCTAAGATTTTAGAAACCATCTTCTGTATCCCATGTAACAAGCTAATGGGTCTAAAATCCTGTGGCTTTTTTGCTTCCTCTTTCTTCGGAATTAACACTATATATGAAGTGTTAAGAGGGTCTAAACTCAATCCTTTATCCAGAGTTTCCTTGATCGTATTGTGTATGTCTGGGATCAACACGTCCTTAAATTCTTTATAAAATTCCCCGGTAAAACCATCTGGACCGGGACTCTTGTTTGAAGGCCAGTTTGTAATGACTGCATCGACTTCTTCCAATGTTACAGGTTCTATTAAGTCCTGTATGTTGAGATTTGAGTTGTACAAATTTCCCCAATTTATTTGTGGCATCTCATCAGATTTACTCCCCATTAATTTGACATAAAAGTCCCAAAAAATCTGTGCCTTCATTGCCTGTGTTCTATGTATGCAGCCTGCCTGCTCAATTACTTGTATTGTATTTGTTCTTTTAGAAGAAGTTGCCAAAGAATGAAAATAAGTTGTGTTGCGATCTCCATTGATTTCCCACTTCACCTTAGCTCTCTGCCTCCAAATCTCATCTTCTAATACTGACAATTCAACAAACCTTCTTTTGAGTGTTAAGTGAACCCACTTCTCCAATTGCGTAATTCTTCTCACCTCCTGCACTTTTCCAATCCAATCCATGAAGTTTCTACAAATGAGTATCTGTTCTTTGACATTTCCAATCTTATCCCTTGTCCACTCCTTTATCTGAGATTGCAAGTTGCTAAGTTTTTTCTGTAACTCTGCTGGTGAGGATGCAATCTCCACTTCCTGCCAACTTTTTCTGACAAAATCCTTAAAAGACCCAGACTTCAACCAAGCATTTTCAAATCTGAAAAATACTGACCTCCTAAACTGTGTGTTGGCAGTAAAAATTAATGGTGTATGGTCTGAGGAAGTATTTGCCATTGCTTCCTGTTTTGAGTTCGGAAACAAAACACTCCAACTTACTGACATCAAGAATCTGTCCAGCCGGGCCATTGTTGGATTATCTCTGGAATTCGACCAAGTGAAGTTCTTTCCTCTTAAAGGCAAATTGATAAGATCCATCTCCATTAATAAGTCTACAAATTTAACCGATTCTCTCCAGTTACTGCTATTCAAATTTGTCCTTTCATCTTGTAAAAGGGTGACATTAAAGTCACCACATAGTAGCCATGGAACCTCTTCAGATGGTTTGATTTCCTGAAGTTCTTGAAAGAAAGCTCTTCTCAATGTAACTGTTGTAGGACCATAGACCGATGTGAGCTGAAAATGATCCCCATTGTGATCAAGTGTTACTGTGACTGTATACGTGCCCTTAGAAGATTGTATTAGCTTGTATTTAGAGCTCCATGCAACAATTATCCCGCCCCTTGTACCCTCTGCCTCCAAACATGCAATTTCTTTGAATTTCCTTCCACATGTTTGCGAAATAATTGTATTATTCACACTACTCAATTTTGTTTCTTGAAAGCACAAAATGTCCGGCTTTTCAAGTAATACCGTTTGCCTCACTGCCAATCTTTTCTCCTTTTCATTCAAACCCCGGACATTCCAAGATAACACTTTAATTTTAGAGACATAATCCATAAAAACTCAAAATCATCATTTTAATAAAAGGACACAAGGACCCAACATCTCTTACAGACATGATACTCCTTTTCCCAAAACTATCCAAAAATTCCATCTGCTTCATCATCTCCATACTTCCCATAACCGGCTCAACAAAAAACTGCTCTTTCAACATGATAGCAGTACACACAACCAGAAAATAAAAATAAAAATTGCTTGAACTTAACATAAAAACACAACATCTTCTTTTTTCAACACCAATAATTACTGTTTGATCTTCTTGTCTTCAACCGATGACGATCTTAGCAACCTCCTCATCAATTTTACTATTCATCTCAACTCCTGCCATCTGCACCAGTAACTCGGCCTGCTGCATATTCAGCGGGTTCAATGATTGCTGGTATTCTAGCCTTGGCTTCTTTGGTTTATTAACCCTCTTGTTGTACTGCTTCTTGCCTGAATAATAGTGCACCCTTTCTTGCGGATATTTTTCCAGTAGCCTTGGACTTCGACGAATTGTGCTGCTTTCTGGAGCAATAACCTGAGCCACTGAGTCATTCATCTGAGAATTATCAGCCAAATTATAAATTGGATATCCATAACCGGGTGGGGGGCCCTGAGAAAATTCTAATATGCCAAGAAAACCATCATGTGGATCTCTCTTTTCACAAAAGCAGCCTTTTATGTTTCCAAATTCTAATATGTTTAGATTTGTTTTAAGCCAATCATTAATTTAGATCATGTTTGGTTGTTATATGTGGTTCTATTTCTAGCTAGCTACAAATCGATCAGTCAATCCTTGGAAAATAAATAATGAGGTGGTCATTTTCAGATCATGTCATGAGTAGACTTTGACTAGTCAACTATATACTAACCTCAAGAATATTCACTATGATAGAAATGTCAAGGTCAAAGTTAAGTATTCTCAGTTAGAGGAATATATTATCTAGGTATAGTTGATGAATTTATATTAAAGATGAAAAAATCATACAAACTTCATCCGTAGTGTATTAATAAAAAAATTGTTATAAATTTTATTAGAGGAACGCTTCCGGCACACAATTAAAACTCAATAATCTCTATAAATAATGAATGAAAGACATTTATAGTTGATACTTCTTGTCACCTTAAAAAAAAGAATTATTTTTTTTATTCATTCACAGTTCACATAGAACTCATGTGTAGACATGCTAATTCTTTTGCCTTATTTGTACTTTTGACATGCATCTTCACTGAAAAATAAAATATCACAACATTTTAATTTCAAAAGTAGGACCCAAGTAAGAACCAAATAAAGACACCTAGACCCAAGTAAATATAAATCTTTGAAATTCTTAAAGCATGAATCTCGAAACAACTCATTTTCAATTAATATGGCTCCATATATTAAAGACAAATTTTGAACTGAATATGGTCCATTTTTAAAATAAACTAAAAGTTTTAGTTGTTTGTTTTTATGGAGCGGAACGTGCTAGATTATTTTTAAAATATGTACTTTTTTTTTGTAATGAGTAGCTCGAATGACTGCCCAATTTCATTGATAATAAAAAATTTACAAAATCTACAAAATATGAAACGCCCCGTAACAATGAAACATTTTATAACAAAGTTGTGGATACTCGAGCAGTACTAGTCATTATTTTCACTCAGTTAAATCATTTTTTAGATTTCTAATTACACCGATGAACTTAATTACTCATTATTAATCTTACTTTGAAAGCGTAGACTAAATGTGTAAATGTTCAAATGTTTATATAGGATGACGATAGCAATATTTATATAGGATGACGATAGCACGTCCGAAACTCCACTCCACTTGTTTAAATATTTCAAGATAACGTTAAACAAAGAAGAGAGATATCACAAGAGGAAAAAAAAAACATTTCATATATTATAAAAAACCTATAAATAATCATCACATTATAAATAATATAGAAAATCTAAATACACAACTTAAGAAATTAGTAACACTATATAATGAACTTAGAAATTCTAACCAGAAACTCTAACATAATTAAAACAACTTAACAAATCCAAATAGACAAACTTAAAAATTAGTAACATAATAAAGTTTCATAGAAAACATCAACATATTTAATTAAATAATACAATTAATTATCATAAGAAACGATGAATTAGTGGAACCCGTGAGATTCTTTCTTGAAACTTGTGCACCGATCATAAAAGAAAATTGAAGAGCAACTAATTTAAACGGTACCAAATCTAAGTCCGAGTACAAGTCTTGATTATCTGTTTCCAAGTCAGTATTTTTATTTTCGTCTCATGGACAAAATTGATAATATCTCAGTAGGTTTTTTAGTTCTGCTTGGATTTACGAAGGAGGATCTATCTTAAGCAAATTTTTTCTAAGAGAGAAAAATGACCCTTGATTCAAAAGTACTATTTTTAATTACCTTTTCTAAGAGAGAGATCGATCGGAGTCGTTTTTCCAACTAACAAATGGCGATTCAAAAAATAAAAAGTCTCAATTCACGGTGATGGTAGTTTTACTTATATTTTATATATAGGTATAATTTAGAGCATCTGCATTCCTGAAACTCTTGGAGTTTCAAAGCTAACTTGGCGGTTTCTAAACCAGTTTTAGGAATGTAGATGGATTTCATATTTAACAATTTTGTTCAATAGTTTCTAAATATGAAACTGTTTAAAAACTCTGACATGGCAAAATAATCAACTTGTATTCGGTCAATTTTTAATACTGCTTTAATTAAATGCTGATGTGGAAATTAAGAAACTCTAATTTTAATTTCAGGAATGTAGAGGTTTAGAAATCCAGAGAGTCTAAAATTTCTAAAAATTAGTTAACTGTTATTTAGAAACTCCAAGAGTTTCAGGGATACAGATGCTCTTAGCATGAATATTTATTGGTACGTCTACAAGTATCTACAAAAAGTTTTGGAATATTTTCTTAGTTATAAAAATATTGCACAAATTATAACTATTTGATAGTACAAACAAGAAAAAAAATAGCTTTCTAATTAATTTAGTACAATCGTTTAACAATGTTTAGAAATATAGAAATCAAATAAAATAAATTTAATAAGTTATATGGTAGAACTAACAAAATAGAAATATTATCGTACGTCACAATTTTTTCTAAAGACTATTTGAGAAAATAATTAAATTTTGTATTTTACAGTAATAAATAAAATTCCAGCCAAAAATCATGCATTAATTTCTAACTATAAAACCTAAAATTCTAAAAAATACAAAATTTTACAGGAACAAAAATAATAGAAGTTTCCGAAAATGATCATAAGCTGGCAAAAAAACAATCAAATACTAAAAATATAAATCTTATAATTTATTATTACGTTTTTTAAATGTAGCCGTGGATTGCAAACCTACTTCATATTAAACAAAATAAATTAAATTATGCAATATTCTTTAAAAAAACAATAATATTCCATTTTACAAAACTATTTTTTTATAAGAAATTAAATCTCACAAACATTAATTTTCAATGTTCACTTGAAGAGAAAGATATGATTGATGCTATAAGTTAATGTTTAGAAATTAGACAAACGGAATATTTGAAAAAGTAATTCTCTCTTTCACATTAAACCTATTTCACAAAAGAAGTCAAGTTTAAACATTTTTATCGATACATCAGCTTATTATTCTACAATTAGTATAATATATTTTTTTAATTTTGAGTTCTATGGAAACTGTGTACAGACTTAAATAAAGTTAGAAAAAATAATTATCATTTTATAAATGATCATTTCAAATAATCAATTCATATATTTTGATCTAGTAAAATTCATAACTCTCTCTAATGACATGCTCATTGCTTAACCTAATCAAATGCATAACTTCCTAATTGAACACCGGTATTATGGAGTCACAAGTAATCATCACATCAAATATAATCCAATTCATATAAACACCCCTTATTATTTTGTCATTAAGGCTAAAAAGTATAAAAAAAACATACATTAAAACCTCTTTTTATGAATCCCTGGCCAATTTTTTTTTATATAAATGTTATGTTAATTTTGAAATAATTTTTTTAATATTTTTATAAATATTACTTTTATCAATCCCTCTATCTTTTTAATTTCTTTTGATATCAAAGTAATTAGTTGTACCCAATTATTTTGTGACTGATATACATCAAGCATTGTAAAATGAAAAAGGGAGCAAGCTACCAGTGATGCATACCATAGAAGCACCGTTGTGCAGCAAAAAAACTCAATAATTATGTAATTTTTAACTTTTTAATAATTTTTTGAATTTAACAAATTACTAAATACAACAAATATATAACATAAAATCGACCAAGAATGAATTTAAGTGCATGGAAATTTTATTGTCTCTACCAATGATATACTAAAAACATAAAATTTCAAAACTCTCACTAGGATTCTTAGTGGTTGGAACTTCCAGTTATCTTGATAAAAATATTATATATGTATTCTGTCTCAAAAAATTCTTTTTTGTCAACAAAAAATCATAATATCTTTCTACTATATGGCAGGTTTATTCATGAGTTTCTATTTGTGATGCACAATTTTTGAAATAGGGAGTGGTTATGATCAATTTGATAGAAAAAAAGGAATTGTGTGTATTTTTCGTTGGGGATTTCCTAGATTAAATCACTCTACGGAGATTAGAGCAAACAAATTTGAGCAGCGTCTTCATCCACTTGAAATTCAAATATCACACGATCTCTGATTTTGAGTCTAATTGTTAATTTACAAATCCTTAATGAATTATGTAAATGGTTAATGCCATTAATTTCAGGTAATGATATATTGATTTATACTAATATTAGTTAAATTACATGTATTCCAATTTTATTTATATTAATTTCCTCCAAATTCTGAAATAGATTTAGGTTAGTTGTAAATATTTTAACTAGCGTATATAATAGGAAAAATAACAAATATTTTGTTTTATAAATATATGCTAACTGAAAACCCGAGAAAGAGTATTTTCATACACAAAATTGTTTGCTCATGTTTTTATCAGCTCATATATCATGTTATTTGTATTTTGATCATGAATAAAGAGTGTATGATAATCCTAACCGCCTATCTAATCTAAACATGATTTTGTAACACTGCAAATAAATTATACGCGTATCTTTAATAATTACTAATTATCATCAAAACTAGAATTAGCAAATGCGACCTATTTATACCATATAAATTATAATCACAAGTTACGTGATATAAAAAGGGATGTAAAATACGTGCATTTGTCATTATCAAATTTGGAGAAATAGTCACGGTATATGAATAGTTGTGACACATTAGTCACGTTGTAACCATATATATCGTATCTAAACGTGACTTACATTTTAGACTTTTACATGTATCTTTGACACCACTGGTGTCTGTTTAATGAAATATGGGGGCCTGATCCTCAAATTTCTCTTTCAAAAAAAATAAACGTGACTCACATTTAACTACTTTTTTTTTTCATAATTTAAATTAATTTATTTAAAATTTACCATTCAATAAAGATCTAAATCTAATTATCACGATCACACATGACTCACATGCCATGTAATAACCAAACTGATTTGTAACTGTACCAATTTTTGAGAAGATAATCACATCACATGAATGATCAACACAAAACGTGCGAGTAACAACATGTGACCAACACACATATCGTGACAGAATCATACCATGCCGTGATGTGTATCAACAGATTTTTTTTTTGCAACCCTAGATATACCATATACTAATATACTTATTACTTGTCCATGCCATTCTAAAAGCCAATCAAAACGGCAACTAGAATCAAAATGGTATTGTATTGATTTTCTGGTAGAAATCAGACAAAATCCTTAGCCCTCTATGTACAAATTAAAATCTCCAATTTAGTACGTAGAATCGTTCATGTTCAATTCTCAACATCCCAAATTTCATTTTCTCAAGGATTGAATCATAAAAAAAATCCTTAAATTGTAGATTTCTGATTTTTAAACTTCAAATTCTGCAACCAAATTATCATACTCCGATAATAAAAATTTTCAGCATTATTGTTTGCTACAGCAGTAAAAATATTACAGTAAAATGATTTTAAATTAATACACTCTTATACACAAACTACATTGAATAACAACAACATCAGGGTATAATCTGTATTTTCATGAACGTACATTTCAGAAAAAATTAAATAAGAAGTACAAGCAAAAATGTCACAAAAAACAGATTTTTTGTACCTCCAGAATGATTATTGATTAATTGGATAAGATAACAAGAAAAAAAAAAATCAAATTATCGCCTAGCTTGAAATGTCACATTTTTTCAACTAAAATAAAGAAATTGTAAACAGGGAGATGAATAAAGTACGAGAAAAGAGACAACTAAAATTGTTTGTTTAAAACTTCGCATATTTCGATCATCGTCATCACCGAGGAAGTGCAAAATCTAATGACATCAGAAGAAAAAAAAATATATCAAAAAATTAGAATTCTTCTTTTTTCTTTTTTGTGCCAAATTTCATGCCCAGAAATATTATTCTACCAGCATAAAATATGGTTTATATGACAAGTTTGCATGAACTGATCTAATTAATTAAAAGGAAAAGAAAACAAAAATGAAAGAGTGAGCATTGTTTTGAACACTGAACCATGCACACCTAATTTTGAATACCTTCTTTTCTCTTGAGGTGCATTCAGATGCGCTTGCTTAAACCTATATCACAATTATTTCAACATAAATCCCTATTTTTTCAACATAGTAAAAGAAGTACTTATATATCTTACACATTCTCAGAAAAAAAAAATAATAGAGAGAAGATGACACGTGTCAATTGTCACTCATTAAAAATGTTATTCAGAAATATTACACGAAACTATCTGGTAAGACATTAATTGTTCAATAATACAATAACCTTGTACTAGATACTATAAGATGGGGCAATTACTGTACCAGCTTGTACCAGTCTAAACAAATATTGATAGTGTCTACAGCAATGTCCCATAATGTACTAGTCCTAAGTGTATACCATATTAGAAAGCCTAATTGAGAAGGTACATTGGATAAAATACACCTACTATATTTAGTATTTGCAGTAACTGCAAAAGCACCAGCAATTAACTGCTTTAGAACTAAAAAATGAATTCGCTCGAATAAATTATCCAATCCTATTCGCAAACCGACCCAAATCAAACCAGAAATGTTTTGAAAATCGAATCCAAAACCCAACCAGACTCAAACACAGTAAATATGAAATTGAACAAATCTGCAACTCAATGTAACTAACCCCAACCAAACACAGTCCAAAATATCAAAAATGACACCTCCACTTTTCAGTTGAAATTCTATACTCCTAATTCCTCTATGTACTCATTTTATTATCATTTTCTCTAAAACCCTAACCCTAATCATTTAGCAAAGGCCATGTCGGATATGAACATGAAACAGATGATACTGCATTAGACTATCCACTGTCAATCTTCTTCATTTTTAATTGTTTTTGCAAAAGCCTAAACCCTTAGGCATTTTCAGCAGTATAGCAAGTACTTTCACAAAAAATACCTTAAAAAGTTTGAAATCTGACCTTGAAATTCTCTCCTCTTAATTCCTCTCTACTAATTTTTATATTTTTTTTTCTCTAAAACCCGACCTCTAATCATAAAGAAAATGTCATGAAACAGAAGATTTTTTTAACTCATGTAGCATTTGACTATCCACTGTCAATCTTTTTTATTATTTGTTTGTGCGCAAAAACCCAAATCCATAGGTGTTTTCAGCAGTATAGAAAGTAATTTCACAAGAAAACTTGAAAAAAAAAAAAAATGAAATCTAACCTTGAGAGAGGCAGCTCCAGTAAGAGGAATCAGAGGCAATAATAGACCTCAATCGTGCCGAAGCAATGGCGCTGTGAAGTGGCATCAGAGACTCCACAGTCCCCAAAGCCGACACCACAGACCTATCCAAAATCAAAACAAACCCTTATAATACCACATATAGGGTTCTCAATGCTACCCTTTTAACCGTTTACGCAATCTGTATCACATTCAATATGACAGGTACAAGTAAGGTTTTTTCTTACCCGTTACCCTATACAATAACAGGTACAAAATAATGGGTAAGGGTAAGGGTATGGTAAAGAGTATTTCTTACCCGTTACCCTACACAATAACGGGTACAACATGAAACAAGTTGTGGTTGCGGTTGTTGTGCTTATCAGGTACTGGTAAGGTAACAGGTGCAGGTAAGGGTAAAGATTTTTTTTTTGTTCTTTACCAGTAACGAGTAAGGGAATGAAAATGATTCCACCCGACCCGTTTCGTACCTGTTAACACAACCTAAGCATAGATCGAACCTTTCAAATGGAGAGCAAGTATACAACAATTACCTGCGAACGAAAGGGAACGATCTGAGAGGAACGGAGGGTTTGGGAAGAGCGCCGGCGGCGCTTCGAGAGCAGAGTGCCACTGATCTCAAGGCGTTAATGGCGGAGGCTGAGCGACCGATCGACACCATTGTCGTGTGCGCGTAGTAGACCCAAATTGAAACCCTCGCAAAACCCTTTTGGCAAATAGCAATGAAGAAAGAAGTTTGGATGGTTTTAATTGGGCCTAGATTTGCGCTGGGTAGTCTATTGGGCTTTTACATGTTTTTGTGTTAGATTAATAACCTGTTGGGCTTTTTTTATTTTTTTTATTTATATTTGCTTTTGACCATTCAATAATCGGAAAGTAAACACGTGGCACTGCTAGCTTTATGCACATGAATTTAGAGATGGAAATAAATTATTCGGATTCGGATCGGCGGATTAAAAAATTAATTTGAAAAAAAATTGAGAATAATTTGGAAATAATTTGAGTATAATTTGAAAATGATTCGATTTCATAATAAAGTAAAAAAAAAAAAACATAAATAAAAAAAATATTTTTGCATATTATTTGCGAATAATTTTCTGTTAAGCTTGAAAACACATGTTCGTAAATAAAACACGAATTATGTCACTGATTGATAATTGATAGCACAAAAGAAGTTGGAGCATATGTTTCCTAACAGAAAGAGATGTAGACAATCAGGCACAAATCCCTCTTGATTGCATTCCACGTTTCCACGTGACATCTGTGGCACTGGACGGGGCAGTTTCTGCCGACCCATCACGTGTTTCTCGCTTGTAGCGACTATTGCTGCTGGAGACCTGGAGTGCTTCTTAAACTGGATGCGTCCAGTGCCTATAAATTTAGTCCTTTTTTCTATTTAGTTGATATATATTTTTTAAATTGAAGGAGCCAACTGAAATGACCAAATCAGACGGACAATATATAGAATTCATATCAGCTATAACTAAGAAAATATTGATGATTATAGTCGGATTGTATGTATGATCAAAATTTACGAGAATATTAAAGAGAGACGATGCATTTACCTAAGAATTTGTATTAAGATCGGTGTTACTCCGGCTTGTTTTATTAATTATTTTCTGATTTTATTTATACCTTCAAAGGAGTTAAAATTTTATAAGAATATATGAGAAAAGCTTAATGTAGTAAGATCTGAAAAATATTAAATTATTTAGTATTATTTTAATAAAATGATAGAATCGGAATAAAAAACTTTAGAAAAAAAATTATATATATGTTCTTAATAAAACTGCATCTCCAATGATTGAAATTTACTATGTGTTTTTAGTATATTAAAAAATCATATGAACATTACTTTTTAGCCGATATTTCAACTAATATGAAAAGGACAAAAAATACACAAACCATATTTACCATGGATCAATCAATAAGTCATTTTAATCACATAATTGCAATATAATCATATATATATATATATATATATATATATATATATAGAGTAGAACTAGGGTGCTCCTAAGTTCACCAAACCTCTTGTAAACTTGACTCTAAAATATATCGAATCGACTTTAAACGATGAATCCAAACCTTTGAAACCCTTCTACCTAATGAGTGATGCGTCTACATGTGAAAATTTTAAAGTTTCGAATTAATTTAATATAGAGTCAAGTGACCAAAAGTTTAAAGTTTATAAATTAATTTTAATGCATTCATTTTTTGGACTCCTTTGACCACTTGACTCTATATTAAATTAATTCGAAACTTTAAAATTTTCACATGTAGACACATCAATCATTAGGTAGAAGGATTTCAACGGTTCGGATTCATCGTTTAAAGTCGATTCGATATATTTTAGAGTCAAGTTCACAAGAGGTTGGTGAACTTAGGAGCACCCTAGTTCTACTCTATATATATATATAATGAGGGCATGTAATAATTATGGAGACGTTTAGCAAGTTATGAAAATTGATTTCAACCATGCATAATCCAAGATAAAGCACCATTTTTTGCAATATTAAATTATTTGAACATTGTAATTACATCTAAAGAAAATGAAAAAAAAATGTTGATAAACATACTTTGGTTGAAAGCAAAATTTGATTATAAGCATCACCAATTAAACAAAAATAGCTCAACTTTGTGTCAAACAAAATTTTATCCGGAAAAAAAATATAGAATCAGATTCATTGAACTTGAAAAATCAGTGTAGCATATGACAAAAAATAATAGAGAAAATAAATGTCACATGCCTAGGCACATGTTAGGATCATGAATCAAAGCACCTAGGTTTTTGTCCATTTCATTCCGGACAATTTGTCCATACTTGAAATAAATAGCACTTCAAATTAAACATATATTAATCACATTTCATATACCTATGCTTATTTCATTTTATTGCTATTTTATATTATTTGTACCCAATAATTCGATTTACCAACAATTAGTGAAATTTAATTCCACCCCATCAAACTTAATTCACGAATGCAAGTTGATTTGAATTGAAAAAAGAAATGTAAAACTAAATATGAGCAAACAAACAAAAAAATGAGCAGATCATATGGAGACAAAAAAAGAAAAGAAATATACTTACCTTTGCATGTGCATGTGATATATTCTGTGCATCACCAGTCACCACAACCAATAAATTGTCCCAAAACTACACATTATTATTTTTATGAGGATAGAACCACAATTATTTAATAAAAAAATATAGTTTCACAGGTATCCAAGTGCCAATCTTGGACCTATATATATAAAGACCAAAGCATAGCTGCTCATACAAAGAAATTGACCTAGCAAATTATATTGGAAAAAAAATGGTGGGCAAAATGGTTGAGAGAGAGAAATCAAAGAAAAGAGAGATTTTAAAGCTACAATGCATGAAGGAGAAAGAAAGCAAATTCAAGAGGAGCATTTTTGCTGCTGAGGCTGATTCTACCACATCTGCCATTTTTATTTTGGCTTGTATTTTTTGTTCTTCTTCAAATTAGTTATTAGTTTATATGATTACACTATCTCTTTCTCTACATGTAGTAAAGAAATTAATTTATTTTTGAGGCAATTTTTGGGTTACAATACCTGATATTATGAAAAAAATCTCTTGCGTAAAATAGCGGGTTGATATATATATCAAATGGACGAGTCAAAAATAAGATATTGGAGGAAATTGAATCCAAAATTTCCCCAATTTCACATGGATTAAATTTCCTCCAATTCTCATATTTGAATCCCATAAAGACGGATGGCAACACAACTACTTTAAATTTAAGAAGGCTTTTGATGAGCAAGTGAAGGTAAGATATTGGAGAAAACCAAACCAGCAGCAACTCAGAAAATAGAGAATTGTATTGGTTTGATTTCCTGCAATTCTCACATTCAATACCCATAAACTCATATATGATTTCATATTTTCTTTCTTGCAAGATTAAAACTGAATATGAGATGTTGGAGAAAACTTAACTCATCTAATTCACCAATTATTTGAAGTAAAAAGTTCAATTCCTTCCAACTCTCATTTTCAGAACTACCAATTGATTCATGCAGAAATTACAATTGTGAGGTAATTTATAGAAACCAAGTATGGGGGAAAAAAAAGGCAAAGGCATGTATGGTGTGATTTCTCTTTTTCTGATTCCAAGTCATGGATATGGCATGATCATGAGATTTAACCAAGTGTACCAGCGATATTATTTTTTTTTCTTTTCAAAGATAGTCTTCTATGCTCTTCTGTTATTACTTGTGTTGTAACTTTGAAAATATTGTGTGTGTGAGAGAGAGAGAGAATATTGTGAGTACTTGTGTGTAACTTAAACCAAACCATCCGGTTAGTTTTAGCATGAATATTAAAAGGGCTCCATAATTCTAACTTAAACCAAATTAGTCCAGGTTCTGATCAACAAGTATGAATTCAAATTCACAGTTTGAGTTACTTCAGGAGATCCAAACCCTCTGTTGACATGCACACTGTTAGTTTTAAAAGCTAGCTCATGAGATAATATATGTGGAAATTGTATATTTTCTCAAAAGATAGGGAGTAGAATACAAGCTTTGGAGAACTGCGGACTTAGTGCAATGGCGCGTGCTCCGCCTCTACATAGAAACAAGTTTCATTAATTCTTTTGAAAGAAATTTAAAAGATGTTGGAGTGTATGAGAGCTCTTTAATAAAAAAATAAAATAAGTTAGGACTATCCAAATGTAAGTCTCAGATTTTGGATATCTCTATCAATACCATAACCCATGCATCATGAAAGTAGATATCGATCGATGCAGAGAAGTTCCTTAAATAAATAAATGTAAACATCAGTCAGCTCAAGATAGCTCCCTTGTCGAACTAATTTAAAGATCTCCAGAAGTAATTTTTTATTTAAAAAAAAAAAGAGTAAGAATATTATTCATAAGACGCACTTTGGTGTCAACAAGATAAATTAATTGTACACCAAGTAATCATTTTATTTGCGCATGCGCACCCAAAATCACACACACATATCACTGTTGCATTTACTAGCGGGCGTCCACTATCCAATTATGGTATCTAAATTTCCATATAACAATTGAATATAAATTCCATAGCTCATGAACTTCAATTTGTTACTTTTGATCTCTCTCATCTCAGCAGCTTCACTCGAGCCCTATTCAACTCCTTGACAACTTCTTTGATCCCAATACGCTCCTTTGGAGACAACTTGGAGCACAAGAGACCACATCGAATCACCGAAACCAAGCAATCATGAACATCCTCTGTTATATTTTCATTATCTCCTCCATCATTGACTGAGAACAGTTTATGGTCGATAATATCAGTAACACGATCAGAGAAAGCCATCTCAACATGCATGTGGAGGCTCAAACCATCCCTGAATCTTTTGTCGGTGGGACTTACACCAGTAAACATCTCAAGCACCAGAATGCCATAGCTGTATGCATCTCCTTCAACCGATGCCCGACCTCCCATGCCATATTCTAAAAAAATGACAAATTACAATCATATGTATAGTAATACCCTTCTACAAATTATGCACCGAGATCAGAAACATAGTGTTCTTTTTCCTTCTCAATTCAAACATACGAGCCGTGTTAAAATCAATATACAGATTATGCTGAAGCCATTTTTTCTATACCATGATAGGGTAAAAAAGTTAAAATAAATAATAAACACACACACTTTTGTCAGCTGGTACGTAACAACTTGTATACCTATATATTATATACAAGCATACAAAATTAATTTCTCATAAGAATAAGCTTTTACCTGGGGGAATATAACCGATGGAACCTCCAAGTCCAGATGTACTTCCTGTCAACAGAGAAGACATAGAATCAGGCTGAACCAGAAATCTGGCAAGCCCGAAATCACCCACATGTGCTGTAATGTCATCATTCAGAAGCAAATTGCTAGGTTTAAGATCACAATGTATGATTGGAGCGGGCCCATGGTTGTGAAGATAATCCAAAGCTGTCGCAACATCGATTGCAATATTCAGCCTCTGGATAAAGCTAAGACTCCTAAATTGCCTATTCGTACACATGTAGGGATGCAACCATGTTTCTAAACTGCCATTAGGCATGAACTCAAAAATCAAAGCTTTAAAATCATTACCATGGTGGTCTATGCTAGAGCACAAACTTAAAACTTTGATGAGGTTTCTGTGTCTGACTTTTTTTAATACCTCACATTCAGAGAAGAAACTACTAGAAGCACCACGCTGATTGAGATTTAGTACCTTCACAGCAACAGTTGACACATTCTCAAAATTCATTGGAGCTTTGTAAACAGCTCCAAAGGTACCTCTTCCAATTAGATTCTCTGATGAAAAATGATCCGTAGCTCTGAGAATGTCATTGTATGACACTCTTTTATACTCAGAATTTTTGGCTACAAATGGTAGGGGGTTTTTCAGAGATCCCTTTTTCCAACAAAAACGGGTTATAAAAAATATGGTTATACACAAGCATATAATACCACATATGCAACAAATTATTACAATGATAATTTTGGAATAATGCTTCTTCTTTTGATTATCTAAAACGCATTTGGGTAGCTGCATTTCAGGTACTCCACCGCAAAGTTTTGAATTTCCACTTAGGTCTACTGCACTAGCATTCATGAAAACCCCATCTTTCGGCAATTCCCCCATAAAATTGTTGAAAGAAATATTCAAATTTTGAAGTTTCATCTGACCAAGAAATTCAGGTACTGGACCAGATAAAGCATTGTTGGAGATATCCAGATCTTGCAACCCTCTCATGTTGCTCAAAGAGAAGGGAATAGACCCATTCAACTGGTTTCCATCAAGATGTAGTATTTGAAGTAGCTGGCACCCGCCGATTGTGCTAGGAATTTGACCAGATAATTTGTTATTTGATAGGTAAACTTTTCCTACATTGTTTAAATGACCAATTTCTGGTGGCACTGATCCATTCAAATAGTTATTTGACAAGTCGAGGCTGATAGAAAGTGAATGAAGATTGAAGAGTTTCTTTGGGATTAAGCCTATCAACTTATTGTGCGAAAGATTCATGGTATTTAGTAATGACATATTGCTTAATTCCTTCGGTATACTCCCAGTGAATTCATTGTTATCGAGACGGAGACAAATTAACTGGGTAAGATTACCTAAAGTTGATGGGATTTCACCTGATAACATGGTTCCGTATAGGCCTAGCACATTCAATTTCCAAAGATTGCCGATTTCTTTTGGGATAGTGCCTTCAATAAATGTTTGATATAGTTGTAAGGTAGCAAGGTTGGTTAGTTTTCCTACCTCTGCAGGAATATTTCCATAAATTGGATTTTTGTAAATTCCTAAATAGATAAGACTAGTAGAGAGATTTGCTATAGAATGAGGGAGCATGCCGTGGAGTTGGTTGTCTCCAAGATCCAATAATTGGAGAAATGTGCAGTTGATTAAAGAATCAAAGAATCGCCAATCGTCCCTGGTGGCCTTAATTTGGTTTGAAAATACGCCAAGCCATAAAAGGTTTTTTAAGGTTCCTATACTATCTGGTATTGTACCTATGAAATTGTTTATGCTTAAATCAATCCGAAGCATGGCTGAACAATTGGTTATGGATATCGGAATCTGACCACTAAGTTGATTTCTGTACAAATTTAGATTTTGTAGGCTCTGAAATGCATCACAAAAGTTTGAAGGAAGATTTCCATCAAGTTGATTTCCACTCAAAGTTAGGTTAACCATGGCTGAGAGGTTGTAAATGGAATGTGGTATCTGGCCTGATAAATTATTTTGACCGAGGTTAAGGTACTTGAGAGCCTTTAGGTGGCCGAGTGAAGACGGGATGAAACCATCTAATTTATTTTCTTGAAGATATAGAAGAAATAGATGCGTAAGGTTGCCTAAGGTGATTGGGATAGATTTAGTAAGAGTATTGCTACTTAGATCCAATACTTCGAGTAGTTCTAGGAAACCAAATTGTGGAGGTATGCCTCCTACAAGAAAGTTATGTCTCAAATTGATAGTCCTCAAGTTCTTACATTTCATTAGATTGGAAGGGATGGTTTCTTGGAGATTATTGTTTCTCAGGTGAAGTAATTCTAAATTGGAACAATTACCAAGAGTTGACGGAATATTTCCGGCAAGGTTATTCACACTCAAATTGAGATTTTGCAATCTACTCAAATGACCAAGCTCTGCTGGGATGCTACCAGTAAGCTGGTTATCTGAAAGGTTCAAACTTTTAAGAAATGTGAGGTTTGCCAAAGAGGGTGATATACGGCCTGACAAATGTAATGAGCCTAGAGAAAGAGCAATTACTCTGTTGGAATGGCGGTTGCCGCACCTTACACCTTGCCACTGACAATAGTGGAAAGAATCATTCCATGATGATAATGTCCCGAATGGGCTATTGGATATGAGAGACTTGAAGGAGAGAAGTGCAAGCATGTCAGTTTCATTTGTGGCAAAGCTGTTTGATGGAAGATGAAAGGAGAATAAGCATATTAGAAGTAAGAGGTTTAAACCTCTCATTTTTTTTTTGGTTATCAAGTGTTGTAAAAGGATATCTAATTAATGGCAATCTTCTATGATTCTATTTATCATGATTCAAATAAGTTGGTAGAAGAAGACTATCAGAGTTGACCACACTTGGAAATTTTTTTAGTGCTGGTCGTTGTCTTGTTAAAATAGACACAAATACTTCTATGTATATTATGAGTATATACATTTCCATGATGATCCATATCTACTGTTGTTCATGTACAAATTACAACAGAAAATTGCCCATATATTTTTCATTATGTCATTCTCAAATTAAAACTCGAAACAAGACTTGATCAGACATGCTGTCGCGCTGTCCCCTCACCCTCACCAGAAATAAACAATATTCATTCAGGGAATTTGTTAGATGCTTGAATCATGGAATGACTTATTATTAAATATTCTGATGGTTGTTATTATAACCATACTGTATGAACTGGAAAAGTCAGTACCAGACAACCAACCGGCTCGGCCCAAGTTTAAATATTTAATTATCGATTTGACTGGAGATTATCAATGAACTGAAGCAAATTAACTAGCGGGTATTTTTATCAATAATTGATTTCACACGGCCGGTTAGCAATAGCATTCGTTGTCTTTGTTCATATTTGTTTGCTTGTTTCTTCTTTTAATTGGTTTAAAGTGGAAAGAGATCAATTTAATTAGTGGGTATTTTTTTTCAATAATTGATTTCACACGGCCTGTTAGCAATAGCATTCGTTCTCTTTGTTTATATTTGTTTGCTTGTTTCTTCTTTTAATTGGTTTAAAGTGGGAAAGAGATCAATTTAGCAAACTTAATTCAGAGGAATATTAAACAGAAATTTTTTCACTGCAAAGTTCAAATTATATGTTCTTTTTTTTTGTAAAAAAAAAAAAAAAAAAAAAAAGTGGTACATAATGCCACCTGTTCATTGATTACCAAGGAACACCCTTCAAAAAAATGATTATCTAATTTTATGTATCTCTTTAAACACATATTTAAGAGGCTTATACATTGCCAATATGTACAAATACATATTCATAACACTGAGAACACTGTTCATCATAATGATCATCTCTCCAAGGAACAAATTCATGCATTTCAATCCCTTTAATCTATTTTCACTTTTATCTATCACATCTTACAAATCACTTTTTGTGGGATCTTTGCAATGTAAATGGACCCCAGATACTTGATTGGATATTTACCGTGATGAATCCACATCGATATGTGAGGTAACATAATATTTGAATTTAGATCCGCATCGTCTGATCAAAATTCGAGCCAATCTTGCTCGAGGTACGTGGAATGCACGAGCTCCTTTCAAAATCGTTCCAAAACATATCTGATAGTCGAGATATAAACTCAACTTTTCTATAACCTCTGAGGATATGCATTCATTTACCTACTTGATAGCCTAGCTAGAATGTTTGCATAAAGCATATACTACAATAATTTGTACTATCGGTATAGTCGCGGGTACTTCCATCGGTAATAAAATTTCTATGGGCTTACCTCATGGATATATAGTGACAGATTCTTATAGTTTATAATAATTAATGAGTTTCCATATTATCTAATTTCAGATATAGCATTTCAGACTTTCAAATTTTATTTTCAAGCTTGATATTTGTTCAAAACTTTACTGATTCTTGTAGTATATAATAATGGGTTTCTGTATTATCTAAATTCAGATATAGCATTTCAGACTTTCTTAACTAATTTTCATGCTTGATATTTGCTCAAAACCAGCTAAAGCTAAGCCCATATTCATAGTTAGAATCAGCAGCTGAAAAGAACAATTTAAAGTGTCATCTGCAAAGTTTAAAATTGATTGGAATAATGAATACAAGAATGAAATAAATTTTTCCTAGGCCTTGCTAAATTTGATTGGAATTTGCGTGGAAATTTGACAACTAATTCAGCCATATCTGATGATAGGAATGGATGTACGGATCTGAATTTCGGGAAGTTATTTGTGTGGAAATTAAATTTGAGGTATGACAGGAAAAATTGCTCTAATTTTCTATCAACTGCTGCATGATTTAATCATCTAGCTAGTCTCAACTTTTGGTAAATACCTCTTAAATTAAAAGGAAGGTAGGTGTCAAATGTGAATAGATTATCAATACATGACTTAAAAAAAAAATTAAAGAAGGCCGGGAGGGGTATAACATGATATTTTATTGTTATCGTGCTTTGACACGGTAGTACTAGACTACTACATCAACATTCTTTTTTGTTTGGCTGCTAACCAGTTAGAGGCAGGGGCGGATTCAGAATTCCGATTAGTGGTAGACGCAAAATACTAATAAGATTATATTTTTTTTCCCTGACGAATCATATATAACAGAAAAGTTAATAAGGATCTAAAAAACTCATGATAGATACGTCACGACACGACATGGTTCAGTCATGGCATGACACGGTTCCGTCCTGACATGACATGGCACGTGTGCTGGTCACGTGTTGTGACTTGCGTGTCCCGTGTCGTGACCATTGACGCAATGTGACCATATTTTGAAAATTTAACATGACACAGCACGTCATCACGTGAAAGATTTGGTAACGGCACAACACATGGTCACGTATAATTAAGACCATTAGCAAATGGTGAATATTGAATAACCTAACCTAAATTATGAAAAAAAAAAATTAAACATGACCAAACGTGACCGGTCACATTTGGACACGTCACGTGTGGTCACAGCATGCCTTGGTCACGGTGAGACTAACATGTTCTGACCATTCACGTACAATGACCATCCTTCCAAATTTAGTCACGGAACGTCATGTGATTCAAGTCACGTGATCCAACGGTTTCACTGTTTGGTTAAGCCACCGTTGGATCAGCGATTTTCAAATTGGCTTAATAAATAATAAAACGATTTCAAAAAAATGTAAAATTTGGTCTCCAAGCACATTTTAATATAGAGATCACATCTAACGATTTAGATCGACTTTTTGGACTTTGAATATTGAAAAACAAGTTGGATGTATTTCGGCCGAAGTGCTACCGAAAGTATATTAGTCACTCTCTCTCTCTCTCTCTCTCTCTCTCTTTCTATCTCTCTCTCTCTCTCTATATTTAGATCCCTAGTAGCAGCCTAGCAGGTCTCTTTTTTGCTCCTGGTAAATCAACGATTCTTCTAAGTGGAGTAACGAATAAGACTGCGTCTTTTTTCTTTAATATGTTTACGCGAATCAGTCTGGACTGACTTTCTTTTCTGCATATTTTTCTTCTACTTGGCCGTGAATTAATTCTAAGAGTAGACATTGTTTTCCATGCATCAAGAAGTAGGTACAAATATAGAATACCACTGGGTCTAAATTTTTTTTCGAATTCAGAGTTAGGTAAGTACCTATACCTGACCCACTTTGGGTCCGCCAATAGCTGAACATCCCTAACATCACACCAGGATTCTGTCGTCTAATCATGCTTCCCTCTGCACGACAACTTAATTAACACTCATGTCATTCTTTCTCAAACCTTTGGTCAAGCAGTCAAACTCCTGCCCAAGAAGACATACCACCGATAACTAAGTCACACCATTGTATTTTTTTTTGCTCAGTTTCGAAGCACTACTTTTTAGTTCAAACCATGTAAGATTTATTTGCGCCTCTCAATCAAAATCTTATTAGTATTACTATTTATATACTGTCTCAACTGCCTCTTCACACACTACATTTAAGCCAAAGTCCCTCCCTAAATTTGTCTTTTCATTTTGTCTTCATTTCTCTTTTCTTCCCTATGATTAGTGTTGATCTATTTTTCGTACCTCATATGTTGGATCTTAATCCAACGTTGAGCTTATATGTAATATAATTATGAATTGTTTACTGTCAATATGATTGTCACAATTAAATTGATCTAATATGGAATTAAGATATTAAACAATCTATGTATTCAATAGGATGTGGTCCATAAGTGTGTAGAACAATTTGGGCAAAGATCAAATCATTGATAGACTGATTCTGAAATTTGCAATTGAGACAACTACTTTTTGGAACTCCAGTGTGGGTGGTCCACCCGCACTGGATCTGAGTGCGGACGCACTCAGTACTTAGCCAAATTCTGGAAATATTTTGGGCTCCCAGTGCAGGTGCTCCACCCACACTGGATCTGAGTGCGGACGCACTCAGTACTTAGCCAAATTTTGAGAACTTCGGACAACACAGGAAAAGTCCGAGCGTAATGCGGACGCACTGGAACCCCAGTGCGGACGCAGTCGGCGCCCAGTGTGGGTGGTTCACCCGCATTGGATCTGAGTGCAGACGCACTCAGTACTTAGCCAAATTCTGGAAGTTTTCAGGAAGTCCAGTGCGGGTGGTTCACTCGCACTGGATCTGAGTGCGGACGCACTCAGGAAATTCAGAAAAGTCCGAGCGTAATGCGGACGCACTGAGAACTAGTGCGGGTGAACCACCCGTACTGAGGACTTAGTGAAAATTTGGGGCTGAGTTTTAAGGCAGTTATTTGGACGCGAATTATCTCAGTGCGGACGCAGTTAGATCCAGTGCGGGTGGACCACCCGCAGTCGCGCTGCCAGAATGTGTAAACTATATATAGATGGGTCCCCAAGGCACAAGATAACCAACTCTTTTCAGAAGTTATTCTTCTACAGAAATTGAGTGCCTTCTCCTTTCTTCCACCATCAAAGAATAGAGAGGAGAATTTCATTAAGAAATTTGGAGAGGAATTCTCAAGAGGTGATCTTGTTGCTTTGGAAGACCTAGTCTAAGACCCAACCAAAGGCGAGAGAGGAACAACTGGAGTCTTGTCTCGCGCTCACGGAGACGGTTGCTGCTCCAACTTAGGGTTTGATATTCCATGGCAAACAACATGGAATCAGGTATTATATTCCTCACTAAAGATTATGTTTTGCGTATCTTTGGCATAGGGCGGTCCTTAGGTTAAGGTGGGGATTGTTTCTTCTTCCTCGGAGTGTAAGTGTTTGACCCCTAGATGAGATGTAATTGTTTGATCTCTAAATAAGGCGTAATTGTTTGGCCTTCATGATTCCCCAACATCATCTTCATTTCCCCCTCGTGTGCAATCTTGATTTTTTGTCGAGGTTTAACACGATTGCCCTTAGAGGAACTATTGCTACCCCAATCAAACGAACAAAAGAGTAAATCAATATTATACAATAAGCTAGAAATTGTGTTTTCAATCATCAGATTACAACTTTTCTTAACAAAGGAACATTTGCATGGATGTGAGAAAAATTACGTCTATGGAAAGGTTCCATGATTGAGAAAAGTTGTGAATAACCTTCACAATCTTGATGAAATTAGAAGTAGCAAACTTCACTGGTATGTTGCATATTTACACATTTTTTATGAATAACCCAGCAAATTAATAAGTATGAAGTTTATTTTATGATTCTTTACTGGCTAGCAAACATAATTATAAAAATGATAAAGAAAATAATTATTATACACATTTATATAGAAATAACGGTTTTTAAACCCTTGTGAATTAGAGTTTTCATTTTTAGCAGGAGCCTTGTCTGTTTAATTTCACTATACAAGTTATTTTTGTTTTTGAACGGTGTATGATTAGTAGTTAGGATTTCTATTTTTATGGGGGCCTCCTCGATTTTTGTCTTGTCTTTAATTCTCAACACCTCCACATCTAATCAAATAACTCTTAACTCCTCAGTCCCTTCTCCCTTTAATACTAAATCTCATTCCTCTTCAATTCCTTCTCTCTTAGCTAGGGTTTCATAGCCTCTATCTTACTCTTTTTCTCCCTCGAATCCACACTTACCTCTTTCTTTCACCCGCTGTACTCTTTCCTGATACCGCAATGGAAACGGCTACAATCTCAAGTGATAGAAAGTGTGACTTCATCACCAATTTGCCCGACTCAATCAGCATCTTATGACTGCTTGTGACTAAGGAGGCGATGCATACATGCATACTATCTAAGAGGTGGCACAACCTATGGACCTCTCTACCCTTCCTCAATATAAATTATAAGGATTATGAAACCCAATTAGCTTTCATGGAGTGGATGACAATTTTACTCTAGAAGATTACAAATGTCGATCTTCTAAACTTACATTTTAATTAAGTGCAATCTACTGTATGCCCCTCATATTCTCATGATTTTAATATTTTTGGTAATTTGATTTCCGTTAGATTTTAAGTACCAAACTAAACTAAAAAAAATTATTCAAAGTGGGTCTTAATTCTAACTTTGTGTTTATATTATTCCAAATTAGGAACTGCCAACAACAATTTGCTGCTACAACACCCAGTATTCTAGAACTTGAAGGATCTCACTATTTCCATTTATTAGTATTTATTTCTTCAAATGGGAACTTAGATCTGATGACATCGAAATACAACGGTACAAAGTTTCAGTATAGTAGACTATATCTTTTAACCTTGATTCCACTTTCGACTCAGATTGCAAGTATATAATCCTATCGCGTAGTATTATCAGGGTATCGATCCACATAGATTGTGTATCAAGCTTCTAACAATTTACTTAGTCTAGGTCGGATTGATTGTTAATTAGAGTTTTTGTGTGTGATCTTAAAGTTATTTTAATTAATTATAGTAAATTAAAATACAACCGGAGTTGTAGCAAGATTTAATGCGGTGGCGGTATACGTGATCGGCAGATTAATAGGGATTATCCAGAGTTCAGGTTGTCTTTTGGATTCAACCAGCCTCATGACCGTCCAATCAATCTTAAGATATGTGCACATCAAAATCAAAGCAGGCATGCATGAAATTTAAAACATTTCACACGAATATTAAAACAAATTGGATGGACGTGATTAACCCATCGAACCTACTTTAATCATCTACTTAAATCAAAGCAGACATGCATTGGACCTACTCCCAAGTTATGTATATCAGGAAAGATTGCTCTAATCTTCTAGCAAGTGTTACATAGTTTAATCATCTAGGCCATGTTTGGTTGTGGAGTAAGAAGTGGAGTAAACTCCTTACTCCACGCTTAAGGAGCCAAACGAGGAGTAAAATAGGAGGAGTAAGGTGGAGTAAGAAGTGAGCTAATCCGTATTAAGTTACTCCATCTCTCTAGGTGGATTAACTTACTCCACACTTAATCCACCTGTTGGACCCACTATCATAGACTTGAGCTCATTTTCCAATATCTTACTCCTTCATATGGATTAATTTAATCCATGATATAAGCCACCAAACAAGATGTAAAATATGAGGAGTAAGGTGGAGTAAGCAATTTAATCCTCATTAACTTTACTCCACAACCAAACATGACCCTAGTCTCCAACTTTTTATAATTACCTCTTAAATTAAAAGGCCGGTAGGTGTCAAATGTGAATAGATTACCAATACACGACGACAAGCCCACTAACCTTAATAAAAGAAAGGCCGGAAGGGGTATAATATAATATTTTATTGTTATCGTGCTTTAACACGGTACTAATAGACTACTACATCAACATTATTTTTTGCTTGGGTAGTAACCAGCTGGAGGAAATCCGTAACATCACTCCAGGATTTACTGAAAATAATAAAATCAGGCCTCCAGGACTCTGTAGACCACTGATGCCTCCCTTTGAACGAATTATTTTAAATGGATGCAGAATTAAATGAAAATGACTTATATGTATTAAATTTGTTATAAAAAGCTTTAATAAAGGATTTGCTTGCATAATCATGCACTAATGATTTTCCCGAAATTGTTCTAACAATTTTTTTTTTCAATTATTAGATAATATTTGAGTTATAACAGTTAAATTTGATCACGTCTCGACCAAGTTGTGCCCTAACCAAAGTGTCAAACTTATCATGACCAAATGTATTGTGACCGATTACATTCGTTATGTGTGATCATATTTAACTATTTTTTTCATAATTTAAATTTGTTTAGTGAAAAAAACTCATAAAAGTTTTCAAAAAATGTGGAACAATAATTCTTAGAAATCTGAAAATAAAGGACTAATGTTTGAAAAAAATAATTGATGCCAATGTTTGCTTGTATTATATTGTATGAGTGAATTATTTAAGTGTAATCACTTGTCTAAACATAAAGTGTTGACAAATTATTATTTTTTTCTATTTTTTTAGTACAAACAAGATTCTACCAAAAACATCCGTTGGAGTTTCTGATCTGATTCAGCCGATTTTTTCCAATTTATCCGATTCCGATTCTATATTCAAGCGACTGATTCTGATTCCGATTCAGATTTTTTCCTTCTATATTTTTTTTCAATGTAAATGTACCCCATATACTTGATTCGATATATTTACCTACGAAGCTATATCCTTTGGGATAACATAATTATTTGAGTTAAGATCTGAACTATCAGATCAGAAATCGAATCAATCTGGTCCAAGGTGGAATGCATGAGTGATATGAATTCATGTACCTACTTGACAGCCTCGAATGATTGCATAAAGCATAATACTGAGTTTGCATATTATCTAAATTCAGACTTTCAAACTTTATTTTCAAGCCTGATGTCTGTTCAAAATCAGGTAAAGCACATTTTAGAGACATTCATAGTCAGAATAAGCAGCTGAAAACAACGAAGTTTCATCTGCATGGTTTAAACTTCATTGGAATTTGCTTGGAAATTTGACAACTAATTCTACCATATCGATCGGAAGATAGGAACGGAAGCACGGATCTGAATTTCGGGGAAAGTTATTTAAGTGGAAAAATGAGGTATGACAGGAAAAATTGCTCTAATATTCTATCAAATGCTACATAGTTTAATCATCTAGTCTCCAACTTTTGGTAATTAATTAAAAGGCCGGTAGGTGTCAAATGTGAATAGATTACTAATAGACTGCTACATCAACATTCTTTTTTTGTTTGTCTGGTAACCAGCTGGCCACAGACATACGTACCTAACATCACTCAGACTGATATTTACAGAAACTAATAGAATCAGACCTCCAGGATTCTCTTGACTGATCATTCCTCCCTTTGCACGACAACTTAACATCTAATCAAGCAGTCAAACTTGTACCCAAGAAGATAAACATACCTCTAATCAAATGAGAAGAGATGATGGCATATATAAGAGACTCTTTGAAATAACCTTACTTGTAAAGTGTCATTTTAGCACATTTAAATTGAGATGGTACACTGAATCGCTTTTTATATATCTGGAAAGGGAAGTATTATTCATAACTTAATCAAAAATCTAAAATTATGAATATAAGGTATAATAATAATAATGATAATAATAATAATAAAAAGAAACTAATTATATTTAACCAAAGCAATTTCAATATAGTTGGTAGGCAATAACCATTTTTAATGTCCGCCACAGTTTTACTTGTTAATATATAAGATCTAAACTAATTATATCCAAAAATACTTCTAATAAACTAATTACGAGTGATAACTTTGCATTCCTATTGACACTCGTTGCAGTTTTAATAATTGAATTATTTTAAATGGGTCCATAATTTTTGGATGGACTGCGAGCACACTTCAATATACCCCGATCAATGGCGACAAGCATAATGTGGGCTTGGACCCAGGGCAGAGCACAACAATCGACTCAGGCAAAATGTCTATGGGACAGAGTTTGGGCAGCGGGAGCTTGGGCCCTCTGGTGGGAACGGAACAGACGGCTCTTCGCTAATAAGAGCAAACTGGTGCATTTATTGTTAAATGATACGACCTTTGTTATCAGCTTCTGGGAGCAACAGTAATAGAATGAGGGGTGGGGGTGAAGATGATTCAGATTTTTGTAAACTAATTGTGGCTATTAATGCAAGCTAGTTAGGTACTTTTAATCCAGGGCCGCAAATGTAAATAATTTTTTTTAATCAATATACATCCTGATGACCATCAAAAAAATAAATGGGTCCATAATTAAATGAAAATGACTAATACATACGTTTTTAGTTTGTTATAAAAAGCTTTAATAAAGCATTTGATTGCATCATCACTAATGATTTTTCCGAAATTATTCTAACAATTATTTTTCAATTAATAGATAATATTTGGGTTATAACAGTTAAATTTGTTTACGCCATGATCAAGTCGTGCCGTAACCATACTACCAAACATGTCTTGACCTAATGAGCCATGACCAGTTATATTTGTCACGTCTGATCATATTAAACTTTTTGTTTTTGTAGTTTAAATTTGTTTAGTGAAAAGAATTCTGAAATTTTTTTTTAAAATATGGAACGATTCTTAGAAATTTTAAAATAAAGGACTAATGTTTGATAAAAAAATTTGATGCTAAAAAATAATTTTTTATTAAAATAATGTTAGAAAAAAATATGTTCAGAATCCCCGAACGGGTCATTAGCCATGTATCATGCTTCTTTTTAGGGACCAAAAATAATCCAGGAAGAGCATTTTATAAATGTTCAGAATGTAATCAATGGATGGGCTGGTGCGACAACAACACCAATTTTAATAACGCAAGTATCAATTCTTACATGCAAACATCACAAACAAATTCTCATATTACCAAATGTATTGTGACTGGTTCTGTTCATTATGTGTGATCATATTTAACTATTTTTTGTCAGAATTTAAATTTGTTTAGTGAAAACAACTCATAAAAGTTTTAAAAAATGTGGAACAATTCTTAGAAATCTGAAAATAAATCACTAGTGATTGAAAAAAATAATTGATGCTAATGTTTGCTTGTATTATATTGTATGAGTGGATTATTTAAGTGTAATCACTTGTCTAAACATAAAGTGTTGACAAATCATTTTTTTCCTATTTTTTTAGTACAAACAAGCTTATGTCAAAAACATTCGCGGGAGTTTCTTATCTGATTCAGCCGATTTGTTCCAATTTATCCGATTCCGATTCTATATTCAAGTGACCGATTCCTATTCCGATTCAGATTTTTTCCTTCTATGCTTCTTTCGATATAAATGTACCCCAAATACTTGATTGGATATATTTACCTACGAAGCTATATCCTTTGGGATAACATAATATTTGAGTTTAGATCTGAACTATCAGATCAGACATCGGATCAATCTGCATGAGTGATATGAATTCATGTACCTACTTGACAGCCTCGAATGATTGCATAAAGCATAATACTGAGCTTCCATATTATCTAAATTTAGACTTTCAAACTTTATTTTCAAGCCTGATGTCTGTTCAAAATCAGGTAAAGCACATTTTAGAGACATTCATAGTCAGAATAAGCAGCTGAAAACAACGAAGTGTCATCTGCATGGTTTAAACTTCATTGGAATTTGCTTGGAAATTTGACAACTAATTCTACCATATCGATCGGATGATAGGAACGGAAGGACAGATCTGAATTTCGGGGAAAGTTATTTAAGTGGAAAATTGAGGTATGACAGGAAAAATTGCTCTAATATTCTATCAAATGCTACATAGTTCAATCATCTAGTCTCCAACTTTTGGTAATTAATTAAAAGGCCGGTAGGTGTCAAATGTGAATAGATTACTAATAGACTGCTACATCAACATTCTTTTTTTGTTTGTCTGGTAACCAGCTGGCCACAGACATACGTACCTAACATCACTCAGACTGATGTTTACAGAAACTAATAGAATCAGACCTCCAGGATTCTCTTGACTGATCATTCCTCCCTTTGCACGACAACTTAACATCTAATCAATCAGTCAAACTTGTACCCAAGAAGATAAACATACCTCTAATCAAATGAGAAGAAATGATGGCATATGTAAGAGACTCTTTGAAATAACCTTACTTGTAAAGTGTCATTTTAGCACATTTAAATTGAGATGGTACACTGAATCGCTTTTTATATATCTGGAAAGGGAAGTATTATTCATAACTTAATCTAAAATCTAAAATTATGAATATAAAGTATAATAATAATAATAATAATAATAATAATAATAATAATAAAAAGAAACTAATTATATTTAACCAAAGCAATTTCAATATAGTTGGTAGGCAATAACCATTTTTAATGGCCGCCACAGTTTTACTTGTTAATATATAAGATCTAAACTAAGTATATCCAAAAATACTTCTAATAAACTAATTACGAGTGATAACTTTGCATTCCTATTGACACTCCTTGCAGTTTTAATAATTGAATTATTTTAAATGGGTCCATAATTTTTGGATGGACTACGAGCACACTTCAATATACCCCGATCAATGGCGACAAGCATAATGTGGGCTTGGACCCCGGGCAAAGCGCAACAATCGACTCAGGCAAAATGTCTATGGGACAGAGTTTGGGCGGCGGGAGCTTGGGCCCTCTGGTGGGAACGGAACAGACGGCTCTTCGCTAATAAGAGCAAACTGGTGCATTTATTGTTAAATGATACGACCTTTGATATCAGCTTCTGGGAGCAACAGTAATAGAATGAGGGGTGGGGGTGAAGATGATTCAGATTTTTGTAAACTAATTGTGGCTATTAATGCAAGCTAGTTAGGTACTTATTATCCAGGGCCGCAAATGTAAATAATTTTTTTTAATCAATATACATCCTGATGACCATCAAAAAAATAAATGGGTCCATAATTAAATGAAAATGACTAATACATACGTTTTTAGTTTGTTATAAAAAGCTTTAATAAAGCATTTGATTGCATCATCACTAATGATTTTTCCGAAATTATTCTAACAATTATTTTTCAATTAATAGATAATATTTGGGTTATAACAGTTAAATTTGGTTACGCCATGATCAAGTCGTGCCGTAACCATACTACCAAACATGTCTTGACCTAATGAGCCATGACCGGTTATATTTGTCACGTCTGATCATATTAAACTTTTTGTTTTTGTAGTTTAAATTTGTTTAGTGAAAATAATTCGGAAAAAAATTTAAAAAATATGGAACGATTCTTAGAAATTTTAAAATAAAGGACTAATGTTTGATAAAAAAATTTGATGCTAAAAAATAATTTTTTATTAAAATAATGTTAGAAAAAAAATATGTTCAGAATCCCCGAACGGGTCATTAGAAATGTATCATGCTTCTTTTTAGGGACCAAAAATAATCCAGGAAGAGCATTTTATAAATGTTCAGAATGTAATCAATGGATGGGCTGGTGCGACAACACCACCAATTTTAATAACGCAAGTATCAATTCTTAGATGCAAACATCACAAACAAATTCCCAGATTACCAAATGTATTGTGACTGGTTCTGTTCGTTATGTGTGATCATATTTAACTATTTTTTGTCAGAATTTAAATTTGTTTAGTGAAAACAACTCATAAAAGTTTTAAAAAATGTGGAACAATTCTTAGAAATCTGAAAATAAATCACTAATGATTGAAAAAAATAATTGATGCTAATGTTTGCTTGTATTATATTGTATGAGTGGATTATTTAAGTGTACTTGTCTAAACATAAAGTGTTGACAAATCATTTTTTTCCTATTTTTTTAGTACAAACAAGCTTATGTCAAAAACATTCGCGGGAGTTTCTTATCTGATTCAGCCGATTTGTTCCAATTTATCCGATTCCGATTCTATATTCAAGTGACCGATTCCTATTCCGATTCAGATTTTTTCCTTCTATGCTTCTTTCGATGTAAATGTACCCCATATACTTGATTGGATATATTTACCTACGAAGCTATATCCTTTGGGATAACATAATATTTGAGTTTAGATCTGAACTATCAGATCAGAAATCGGATCAATCTGCATGAGTGATATGAATTCATGTACCTACTTGACAGCCTCGAATGATTGCATAAATAATAATACTGGGTTTCCATATTATCTAAATTTAGACTTTCAAACTTTATTTTCAAGCCTGATGTCTGCTCAAAATCAGGTAAAGCACATTTTAGAGACATTCATAGTCAGAATAAGCAGCTGAAAACAACGAAGTGTCATCTGCATGGTTTAAACTTGATTGGAATTTGCTTGGAAATTTGACAACTAATTCTACCATGTCGATCGGATGATAGGAACCGAAGGACAGATCTGAATTTCGGGGAAAATTATTTAAGTGGAAAAATGAGGTATGACAGGAAAAATTGCTCTAATATTCTATCAAATGCTACATAGTTTAATCATCTAGTCTCCAACTTTTGGTAATTAATTAAAAGGCCGGTAGGTGTCAAATGTGAATAGATTACTAATAGACTGCTACATCAACATTCTTTTTTTGTTTGTCTGGTAACCAGCTGGCCACAGACATACGTACCTAACATCACTCAGACTGATGTTTACAGAAACTAATAGAATCTGACCTCCAGGATTCTCTTGACTGATCATTCCTCCCTTTGCACGACAACTTAACATCTAATCAAACAGTCAAACTTGTACCCAAGAAGATCAACATACCTCTAATCAAATGAGAAGAGATGATGGCATATATAACAGACTCTTTGAATAACCTTACTTGTAAAGTGTCATTTTAGCACATTTAAATTGAGATGGTACACTGAATCGCTTTTTATATATCTGGAAAGGGAAGTATTATTCATAACTTAATCTAAAATATAAAATTATGAATATAAAGTATAATAATAATAATAATAATAATAATAATAATAATAATAATAATAATAATAATATTAATAATAAAAAGAAACTAATTATATTTAACCAAAGCAATTTCAATATAGTTGGTAGGCAATAACCATTTTTAATGTCCGCCACAGTTTTACTTGTTAATATATAAGATCTAAACTAATTATATCCAAAAATACTTCTAATAAACTAATTACGAGTGATAACTTTGCATTCCTATTGACACTCCTTGCAGTTTTAATAATTGAATTATTTTAAATGGGTCCATAATTTTTGGATGGACTGCGAGCACACTTCAATATACCCCGATCAATGGCGACAAGCATAATGTGGGCTTGGACCCAGGGCAGAGCACAACAATTGAGTCAGGCAAAATGTCTATGGGACAAAGTTTGGGCGGCGGGAGCTTGCGCCCTCTGGTGGGAACGGAACAGACGGCTCTTCGCTAATAAGAGCAAACTGGTGCATTTATTGTTAAATGATACGACCTTTGTTATCAGCTTCTGGGAGCAACAGTAATAGAATGAGGGGTGGGGGTGAAGATGATTCAGATTTTTGTAAACTAATTGTGGCTATTAATGCAAGCTAGTTAGGTACTTTTAATCCAGGGCCGCAAATGTAAATAATTTTTTTTAATCAATATACATCCTGATGACCATCAAAAAAATAAATGGGTCCATAATTAAATGAAAATGACTAATACATACGTTTTTAGTTTGTTATAAAAAGCTTTAATAAAGCATTTGATTGCATCATCACTAATGATTTTTCCGAAATTATTCTAACAATTATTTTTCAATTAATAGATAATATTTGGGTTATAACAGTTAAATTTCCGTCATTTTTTTTCATAACCCAAAAAATAAATAAAATAATATTAATAACCACACTCTCAAAAAAATTTCAACCATAACCAAACCGCCCCCCGGGGGGACGGTTTACTCCCCAAGCAACCCGCCCCCCAGACCAAAACGCCCCCCGGTGGGGCGGGTTGCTACTGGTTTTTTTTTTTTTTTTAATTTATTTATTTTAGGATTTGAATGTTTCAATCTAAATAAAGAATGTATTTGTTTGAAATTACATATATGAAATTAATGACTAAAAATAATATGAAATTAAAATAAAGGAGAAGTAATATTTCTAATCAGTAATCTATTGGTACCTCATTAGGGCAAGTGCTTTCATCTGGGCGACTAGATCGTCGCTTTTGATTCACAACCTTTATTTGCTTCACTTCAGTGTTCATTGGCACATTCCTTTAGGAAAAAAAATTAATCAGAAAGAACACAGAAATAAACTGAGATTTACTTAATTTAAAACTGCACATAAACATGCAATGGTATCTAGAGGACATCTTTAATAGTACATGTCTTGTTTATAACAAGAATTCTAATAAATTGACTCACAGTATACAAAATGCTTTGCAACAATCAAACATTTGCAGTACTTTCTATAAATAATCCAGTATTGATCAAATTTACCAAAAACACCAATTATCTACAAAATTGTATGCCAATATACAAAAGTTCATAATCTAAAGTTATATTTAATCTAAAAATAGCAAAATAAAACCGTTAGATTTAATCTTTATTACTTTCTTTATGCACATACAAAATATTACAATAGCAAACAAAAATGTTCAATCTTACTTATGTCCTCAAATTGTTTTTCAAGACCTAAAAATATATCATTTTTTTTTCAATCTTACTTACTTAATAACATCATTTAAAATAATATATATCATTAATTACTTAAAAAAATAGCATTAAAATAATTTGAATTGAAAGTTATAAGACTACTGTTTTATTGTATGTATATATTATATATAGATTCAATATTGTAACATGAAAGACTTTGTAGTATATTGGTTAGAGTGTGTGACTCTCACCCAAGGGACGTGGGTTCAAGCTCCAGTGGTGACAAAAAATGGGCCGGAAGCACAGCGAGTTGCGATTTAATTTCTAGTTATGAATCTCAGACTAATTCAATAACCTCGCACCTGATATTGTAGAGCAATTTGATCACTAGCAGTCTGTTCCTCTTGAACACTATGTCTCGTCAGTCTTTTACTTAATTTGCCTATATCAGAATAATATATATATATTATTCCTATTCAATACTTATAACAATAAATATAAGATAACAATTTACATATTTCAACATTTATTTCTCACCTAGTTTTATTTAGTAACTTTGTTTTATGTTCCTAGTTATTTTATTTTATTTTTGTATTAATTATTTTCTTATACCTAAGCATTTTCTTTTAATTGAATCTTATTTCATACAATACTCTCAGTGTTCAAATAAAGTCAAGGTTCAAGTTCAATTTATTCTCATTGTTCATTTTCGGATATAGTCCAGTTTATAGAGTGTCTATGTTATTCTTCCTAATTTTCTCCTTTTCAAGTCAAAGGCACAAAAATCCATTTCTTTTTAATAGATTAATTAATCAAGCTCGAAAGCTCATAATTTAATTCACAATTCATTCTTTAAATTCCAATCAGCATCTTTAGTATACATGTAACTTTGCACCGAAACCCCTCTGACAAGGTTAATTTATCAATTCATTGTACTTTTGCAAATTCCACCTTCCCTATCCTATTTTTCTTACAATCATACCCCTTAAAGCTTAGATGAGTATAGCCAAATTAAAACTAATACGGATAGGTACCATTTTTCATATCATACCAAATACCCTCAAACTCCTTTAGCAAAGCAATAGAAAACAATTAAGCAACTGGTTTAAGACAAGTGGAGTTCGGTACCAATAAGGTACGGGAAGGTTTGAGTTCTAAACCAAAAATTGGAGAATTAAATCACCCATGTATCCTTGTTATGGTTTAGGTATCTGAACCGAAACAGACAGAGATAAGAAAACACAACCATCGGTATCAAGTTCATATTCAATTAAAATAGCACATTAAAAAGAAATAGAGGTCCCGGACAAATCAATTTCCACACATTAATTAAACAAGTTTCAATTTAACTTTCACAACATTAAGCTTGTATATTTAAGTCTGTTTGATCAATATTTACCAAAAACTTAAATCGGATTGGAAAAGAAAATAAAACCGGAAAATAGAGAGATACCACATATTGCACATTTGCACTAGATGTGTTGAAAGAAGTAGAGTACATCCATTCGGTGATTTAATCACAAGACTAACCAATCGAGAAAGTTAGAAGAAATTCCATGTTTTTCCTTCTTTCTTTTTTTTCTTTCCTTTCTCTTCTTCTTCAATTTTGTTTGGTTTTTATTTATTTATTTTCCTTTACATGAGAGAGGATGAATCTCCTTCAAGTAATTGAGAATTAAGGTGAAAGCCACAACCAGCATTGGCCACATGGTAAGGGTGCCACCTCAACCTTGTTCTTTCATTTATATTAAAATATTTACTACGTGCACCTCAAAGCTTTTCAAAATTGTAAATGAATCCAGAATCAATATTAACTCTTAATTTCAAGATCCATAATTTATTTAAAATTATTTTGCTCACAACTTAGTTTAACCATTTTGTTAATTTATTCAGAAAATAATTCTCTCTCTTCCTTAGAATATTTCTTATATTATTTTCAATTATTAATATCATATACATAATTTGGGTAATGTTACAATTTTCTTTTAATTTCATATTATTTTTAGTCATTAATTTCATATATGTAATTTCAAACAAATACATTCATTATTTAGATTGAAACATTCAAATTCTTAAAAAAAAAAATTACTGTAGCAACCCGCCCCACCGGGGGGCGTTTTGGTATGGGGGTAAACCACCCCACTGGGGAGCGGTTTGGTTATGGTTGAAATTTTTTTGAGAGTGTGGTTATTAATATTATTTTATTTATTTTTTTGGTTATGAAAAAAAATGACGGGTTAAATTTGGTTACGCAATGATCAAGTCGTGCCGTAACCATACTACCAAACATGTCTTGACCTAATGAAACATGACCGGTTATATTTGTCACGTATGATCATATTAAACTTTTTGTTTTTGTAGTTTAAATTTGTTTAGTGAAAAGAATTCGGAAAAAAATTTAAAAAATATGGAACGATTCTTAGAAATTTTAAAATAAAGGACTAATGATTGATAAAAAAATTTGATGCTAAAAAATATTTTTTTATTAAAATAATGTTAGAAAAAAATATGTTCAGAATCCCCGAACGGGTCATTAGCCATGTATCATGCTTCTTTTTAGGGACCAAAAATAATCCAGGAAGAGCATTTTATAAATGTTCAGAATGTAATCAATGGATGGGCTGGTGCGACAACACCACCAATTTTAATAACGCAAGTATCAATTCTTAGATGCAAACATCACAAACAAATTCTCAGATTACCAAATGTATTGTGACTGGTTCTGTTCGTTATGTGTGATCATATTTAACTATTTTTTGTCGGAATTTAAATTTGTTTAGTGAAAACAACTCATAAAAGTTTTAAAAAATGTGGAACAATTCTTAGAAATCTGAAAATAAATCACTAATGATTGAAAAAAATAATTGATGCTAATGTTTGCTTGTATTATATTGTATGAGTGGATTATTTAAGTGTAATCACTTGTCTAAACATAAAGTGTTGACAAATCATTTTTTTCCTATTTTTTTAGTACAAACAAGCTTATGTCAAAAATATTCGCGGGAGTTTCTTATCTGATTCAGCCGATTTGTTCCAATTTATCCGATTCCGATTCTATATTCAAGTGACCGATTCCTATTCCGATTCAGATTTTTTCCTTCTATGCTTCTTTCGATGTAAATGTACCCCATATACTTGATTGGATATATTTACCTACGAAGCTATATCCTTTGGGATAACATAATATTTGAGTTTAGATCTGAACTATCAGATCAGAAATCGGATCAATCTGCATGAGTGCTATGAATTCATGTACCTACATGACAGCCTCTAATGATTGCATAAAGCATAATACTGAATTTCCATATTATCTAAATTTATACTTTCAAACTTTATTTTCAAGCCTGATGTCTGTTCAAAATCAGCTAAAGCACATTTTAGAGACATTCATAGTCAGAATAAGCAGCTGAAAACAACGAAGTGTCATCTGCATGGTTTAAACTTGATTGGAATTTGCTTGGAAATTTGACAACTAATTCTACCATATCGATCGGATGATAGGAACGGAAGGACAGATCTGAATTTCGGGGAAAGTTATTTAAGTGGAAAATTGAGGTATGACAGGAAAAATTGCTCTAATATTCTATCAAATGCTACATAGTTTAATCATCTAGTCTCCAACTTTTGGTAATTAATTAAAAGGCCGGTAGGTGTCAAATGTGAATAGATTACTAATAGACTGCTACATCAACATTCTTTTTTTGTTTGTCTGGTAACCAGCTGGCCACAGACATACGTACCTAACATCACTCAGACTGATGTTTACAGAAACTAATAGAATCAGACCTCCAGGATTCTCTTGACTGATCATTCCTCCCTTTGCACGACAACTTAACATCTAATCAAGCAGTCAAACTTGTACCCAAGAAGATAAACATACCTCTAATCAAATGAGAAGAGATGATGGCATATGTAAGAGACTCTTTGAAATAACCTTACTTGTAAAGTGTCATTTTAGCACATTTAAATTGAGATGGTACACTGAATCGCTTTTTATATATCTGGAAAGGGAAGTATTATTCATAACTTAATCTAAAATATAAAATTATGAATATAAAGTATTATAATAATAATAATAATAATAATAATAATAATAATAATAAAAAGAAACTAATTATATTTAACCAAAGCAATTTCAATATAGTTGGTAGGCAATAACCATTTTTAATGTCCGCCACAGTTTTACTTGTTAATATATAAGATCTAAACTAATTATATCCAAAAATACTTCTAATAAACTAATTACGAGTGATAACTTTGCATTCCTATTGACACTCCTTGCAGTTTTAATAATTGAATTATTTTAAATGGGTCCATAATTTTTGGATGGACTGCGAGCACACTTCAATATACCCCGATCAATGGCGACAAGCATAATGTGGGCTTGGACCCAGGGCAGAGCGCAACAATCGACTCAGGCAAAATGTCTATGGGACAGAGTTTGGGCGGCGGGAGCTTGGGCCCTCTGGTGGGAACGGAACAGACGGCTCTTCGCTAATAAGAGCAAACTGGTGCATTTATTGTTAAATGATACGACCTTTGATATCAGCTTCTGGGAGCAATAGTAATAGAATGAGGGGTGGGGGTGAAGATGATTCAGATTTTTGTAAACTAATTGTGGCTATTAATGCTAGCTAGTTAGGTACTTTTAATCCAGGGCCGCAAATGTAAATAATTTTTTTTAATGAATATACATCCTGATGACCATCAAAAAAATAAATGGGTCCATAATTAAATGAAAATGACTAATACATACGTATTTAGTTTGTTATAAAAAGCTTTAATAAAGCATTTAATTGCATCATCACTAATGATTTTTCCGAAATTATTCTAACAATTATTTTTCAATTAATAGATAATATTTGGGTTATAACAGTTAAATTTGGTTACGCCATGATCAAGTCGTGCCGTAACCATACTACCAAACATGTCTTGACCTAATGAAACATGACCGGTTATATTTGTCACGTCTGATCATATTAAACTTTTTGTTTTTGTAGTTTAAATTTGTTTAGTGAAAAGAATTCGGAAAAAAATTTAAAAAATATGGAACGATTCTTAGAAATTTTAAAATAAAGGACTAATGTTTGATAAAAAAATTTGATGCTAAAAAATAATTTTTTATTAAAATAATGTTAGAAAAAAATATGTTCAGAATCCCCGAACGGGTCATTAGCCATGTATCATGCTTCTTTTTAGGGACCAAAAATAATCTAGGAAGAGCATTTTATAAATGTTCAGAATGTAATCAATGGATGGGCTGGTGCGACAGCACCACCAATTTTAATAACGCAAGTATCAATTCTTAGATGCAAACATCACAAACAAATTCTCAGATTACCAAATGTATTGTGACTGGTTCTGTTCGTTTGTGTGATTATATTTAACTATTTTTTGTCAGAATTTAAATTTGTTTAGTGAAAACAACTCATAAAAGTTTTCAAAAAATGTGGAACTATTCATAAAAATCTGAAAATAAAGGATTAATGTTAGAATAAAAATTGATGCTAAAAAAATAATATTTTTGTACTGAACTAATGTTAGAATAAATGTGTCTTGTGTGTCTTCATTATGTTCTGTGCCGGTTCCCATATCATGTTTTGTGTCATGCCGTGTCATGTTGTGACCACTAGTACAAAAACGTGATCATACATGATCCGAAAAGCTAATGATATACGATTACACGACTGTATCAGTGAGTGTCATGTATGAACATGGGCTACGTTCTATACGGTTCCTAAACTGTGTCTGTATAGGACTAATGTACATAGTAATGTCAGGTCTCTGAATAAAAGGCGCTGAAAATGGACAATAAAGCCTAAGAGAGAGAGAGGCGTTAAGAAGAGGAGAAATCGACAAACTATAAACACTGAGAGATAGATCAAAAGAGTTATTTGATTAGACGTTAGACGGTGAGAGAAGTGAAACAATTAAAGTTAAGAAGAGGCGCGAAAATATGAAAAAAACCTAGGTTAGAACCTACAACGTTTGTCAGAAAGGACCGTGTATAATTAATAACATTTTACACGGTTTGCAAAGAAAACTCTGTACAATAAATTATAGGGAAGTCGAAGAGACATTTCTTGGTTAAGCCAACAGGCGCGGTAAACTAAACATCCTTCGTGAATTATACACGGCTTGTTTAGAAAATCGTGTAGAACTTTTGATCATATATGGTTTATTTGTTTTAACTGTGTTTATTTGAGAAAATTGGTTATTTGTCACTTCAATATTTTTAAATTTGAAAAATACCATCACAAAACTATAAATTTGAAAAATACCACTCTAAACTTAGATAATTCTTAAATTTGCCACAAATACATTATTTTTATATTTTTTTACTAAAAATTAACTGAATAATACAGTTTTGAGATACATATTTCTGTATTTCCCTATATACCCTTCAGATCCATTATTATATATACCTCAAAACTGTATTTTTCAGTTAATTTTTAATAAAAAAAAGTATAAAAATTGTGTATTTGTGACAAATTTAAGAATTAATAGTTTCGTGATGACAATTTTTAGGTTTGAATGTTTTGAAGTGGCAAATAATCAATTTTCCCTTAAACTTTATATTAAATTTTTATCACATTAAATTCTGTCAGAAGTGGAATATGAAAGGTCTCCTTAGATATATTTCATGTATTGCAACCTTTTTCAATTTGTCAATTTATATTTATAATTCTCAACAAAACAAACAAATCAAGAGATCAATTCTAATGGCTTCTAATCAACAGCCTTATCAAACTCATGCATCCAATTAAAGAAGAACCTGCTGAGATAGATTGGATTTGGTTGTCGGTCACATTTCCATATTGGAGTGGTGAGATCTCGATCCTCATGCATTTCCTCCAAGATACGAAGATGAATATAGATTGATGAGGCAAAGAGGTGAAACCTCTGGTGATCAAGCAGTCACACGGTGTGACTGCTTGATCACACAATTTGGTAGGTGAAACAAATGGCTGCTACTTCAATTCATGAAGTAGCCGCCATTTGTTTGTGCACCAGTGGTTATGGACATGAGAAGGCCTTTGAGATTATTCTTAAGAGAAAATTGTGAAAATGCCACTCTAAACTTCATTAATTTGTAAAAATATCACTCAAAATAATTAATGACTAAAATATCTCCTTCTTCTCCTCTTCTTTCTCCTACATTCTCTTGTTTTTAAATTGAAACAAGAATTCACACAAATTAGACAAGGAGAAAGATCAATCACTGAAATACTCGGAGCAATCAAAGGAAAATTTGATTAATTGAACCTCTATATGCCTCCTACCTGAGATTTGCACACAATTCAATTAAGTAACGAGCAAGAAAAACCTTTGCTTTCTTGGCAGCTCTTAATCCTAGCTATGAAGCTGTCAGGAGCCAAATTTTTTTAGCACCAACTTTACCCCCTTTTGCAAGGGTGGCAGCTCAGGTCCAGAGAGATGAATCGAGGCGCAAAACTATGATGTCAGATGTTAAACATGTTGAATAAGAGAGGCTAGCAATGGCAGCAGACAGAAGCTACACTGGCAAGCCCAATTTCAACAGTGCAAACACCAACAGCCAACACCAGTAGGGGTATTTTAGTTATTAATTATTTGGAGTAGTATTTTTACAAATTAATGAAGTTTGTAGTGGCATTTTGACAATTTCAAAATTTGGAATGGCATTTTCACAATTTGAAAATTTTAGAATGACATTTTCACAATTATCCCTATTCTTAAAGGTAGTATCTGTCTATCTGAGGTATTAACAGAGCAATAAGGTCTACGTTGAAGCAAAGCATGAGGAGTTCTGCTATGGAGAAGTAAGAGTACAATATTTTAGGAGGTAGAGAGCCATTTTTTTTAGAATTTGGTTGCTTAACTACCGAGCAGGAACAAAGAAGAGAGATTTAATCATTTAACAAAGTGTAATGAATTAAGGGGACATTGAATTTATTGACTTGACTGATGATAATACCAGTTGTGACCATCAGATTCTAATAGTGTAACACGGAAATTTCAAACAGTACTTCAGAGGATCTATGTTCCCCTTTTATTTTTGTTAGAAAGGCTACGACACCTGTTGCATTAGAAAATGTTTCAGGACCCAACAAACCGCGTACTTCCCATTTTTAAATATTACAATCTCCGATTTTGCTTGATTCTTGACCTCGTTCAAATGCTAATTTTTTATAAATAGAAATTGTTGATAAATAAGATAGGGAACTAGAATGATTATTGTAAAATTTAGATAGGTAGAAGGACCAGTATATCAGTTACAGTCCAAAACCTCGGATCTGACCCAATTTTCCTTTTTTCTTAGTTAATCGACGCGCACCAAGTCTGTTCCACTGAAAAAAAGTACTTCGGGCCAGATCCGAGGGTTTCAGTTCAAAGTGTTATTTGTTTTTGTCAACCGACGCACTCCAAGTCTCCTCCACACACACACAAAAAAAATAATAATAAATAAATAAAAAATATATATATATAGAGAGAGAGAGAGTGTGGCTAAGTTGCTACCGGTAGCACTTTGACCGAAGTTCTACCGGGGTCATAACTTAGTACTCGATGTTCAAATAGCAAATCCAAACCGTTAGATGTTCAATCTATATTAAAATGTGCTTGGAGACCAAATTTTACATTTTTTAGAATTTTTTTGCTATTTATTAAGCTGGTTTGAAAACCGCTGTTTTTATTAAATTTCTGGAGCATTGAAAACAGTGGTTTTCAAACCAGCTTAATAAATAGCAAAAAAATTCCAAAAAATATAAAATTTGGTCTCCAAGCACATTTTAATATAGATTGAAAATATAACGGTTTGAATTTGCTGTTTGAACATCAAGTACTAAGATATGACCCCGGTAGTACTTCGGTCGAAGTGCTACCGGTAGCAACTTAGCCACACTCTATATATATACTTTGGGCGAGATCCCGGGGTTCGGTCCAAAGTATTTTTTATTTTTTTTTAAACCAACACACTCGAAGTCTCCTCCATATAAAAAATACATTGGACCTGATCCGGGGATTTCGGTCCAAAGTTTGGACTGGAATCGGTATACCGGTCCTTCTACCTATCTAAATTTTTGAGTAATCATTCTACTTCCGTGTCATATTTTTGATATTTTGTAATTATGAAATGTTACTCTCAAATTGCAGGGTCTTTGTTGACGGAATTATTTATAAGAGTCAATGAAAGCATGGTTTAATTCTCAAGATTAATAATAAAATATAGTACAAAAAAAGGTTCATTACAGCTAATATAGCATTCAATTCCCAGTAGAAAGTTTATAGCGACAAAATTCACAAATTAAGCAAATATGACATTCAAAATCATGTACTAGAAAGTTTTTCAATTAAAAACCGTGTGTGTGTGAGGAAATAAATATATAGAAAAAATTAATAAAAAAAATGGGGGGTGCTTTCGGTGGAGATGAAATTTCAGTAAAATAAAGAAGGGTTAATTTTCTATGTACTCTCAAAGTCTTTTTCAGTTTCTTATTTATCCCTACACTCTTTATTATATTAAATATATCTCTTAACTCTCTTTACTTTTTCTTATTTACCCATACAATTAAAAAATCATCATTAAGTATTGTCAGAATTTTTGTTTTCCTATTATATCCTTCTCTTTTTATCTTAATCTCTTTGACAAACAAAATATGTGCTACGGCAACATAGAAAGGAGAAAGGCTAAACTGTTGTGCGACACTATAAAATGCTCTCGAGTAATGTATCTCTGGTTTAGAGGAAGATGAATGATCTGCACTTGATGGGGCACCCGATATGAATTCCTTATTAATTAAGGCTTATTCGGAAGGCTGAAGCATTTTTATTTTACTTCTTGGACCACTATTTGTCCATTTAAAATAGGGGTGCAAACGGATAGGATACGGATTTGATAGTGGTAAAATCATATCCGTATCTGTTTTTATTTTTTGAGACGGATATGGATCAGATATCAGATATCCGTATCTGTTTTTCATAAAAATATTTTATGGATATCAGATATCCGTAAAATATTCCAAAGCAAATTAACGAAGTCATACAATTTTTTTATTTTAATACATGTTATAATTGAACTTTCAAAGAATAAAAATAAAAAAGTTGCTGTATATAGTTTTATTGATTTTTTTCCACATCCTGAAAAAGACCCAAGTAATGCTTTTATTAAAAACTTGTGCTTTTTACATGTTTTGCATTTCCGTACTACCTTTTAAAACAATCCATAAATGCATATTAATTTTGTATTTGCGAGGCTAAACATATAGTAATAGTACCTTCATACTGAATTAGATTTGACTCATAGCAATTATCAAATGTCAATTAAGTATTTATAGCTCTTTAGTAAGTATTTATATTTTGGGTTTGCTAAAAAATAAATAAGGCAAATTTTATCATGGTCATTTTCTATCCACGCCTACCGTTTTATTTTGGACAATATAGACCAATATTAATAATTTGTTTTTAAAATTACAAAATTAAATAACTTTTATTTTGGACAAATGTAGTCCAAAATTAATCATTTATTTTTAATATTACAAAATTAACAAGTTATGTAGATATATAAACGCGACAGTAGCGACGTATATTTCTCAATTCTGTGAGTTAATTATTTGTTATTCCAAAAATTTTTGAAGGTCTCGTGCATCAGCTTGCCTCCTTGCATCTTGTGTTACTCCTCCATTAAAGTTCTTAATCGTTAAACTCGGTAAGTTAATTGTTACTTTGTAACTTTAACAATCTGTAAAAGACAATTTTTTCTTTGATGAGGTCTGGTTTCTTTTTTCTCACTTTTACGTATTCAATGAAAAGTTATTTATTTTACTTGCATAAAAAAAAACTTGTTATTAGAAATATATCTTTATTTGTTCAGAAGGTAAATTCCTCACTTAGGGAAATATAGCAAACTTATATGTAGAACAATCGCAGTACCTCACAAGTCACGAACAATATTATATTTTTGTTGACAATAAGCAATCGAGCTTCGTATATATACAAAATAATGTTGAAATGGATTCAAATACTATTTTGACATTGTCATGTTAAATTAAAAAATACCTTTTTATGCAAAACACATAGTTTTGCCAACATAATTATATTGTTTGGTAGAATTAGAGACCAGCCTGATTAATTATATTTTACTTCTATTTCAAATTGCAACAGAAATATGAGGCAAGGATTTGTAAAGATGTTGGCACAAATAGTGTGTATGTTTTACATCTTATATGTTGGTGTCAACGCGAGAATGTTGGCAGAAACCTCTCCAACTATAGATGTACGTAGTTATGGCCCAACTATTGATGTACGTAGTTATGGCGTACATGCCGATGGTGTTAACGACGACAACACGGTACCATTTACATCTTATTTTTGCATTTTATAAAAAGTCTTGGATGTCAACCTGAGGAATTTCCTTTAATGTATTTGGTTAATTTGAAGGAATACGTATTGTTTGTTGAATCATCTTATCATAGAAATGTTGTAAAAATATTCATTTAAATTGTTTCAGAGATTTAGATGATAATATTTTAATAATGTTAGGTTTTCTTGGAAGCCTGGGATGCGGCATGTGCGTCGAGCGGTGATGTCAAGCTGCTCATACCGCCCGCAACCTATTTTCTCAATCCAGTCAAGTTTAGTGGACCTTGTCCAAATGTTAACACACTCACTGTCTATCAAGAGGTAATAGAGACTTATTCTGAGAAATATAATTTCTAATTGAAGGATATTAGTAACTATTTAAGAAAATTTCTGATTGATGCTACTCAGGGATATATAAAGGCATCGACTGACCTGAGCAAGTACGTCTCCGGAAATGATTGGGTGCAATTTGGGAATATGAACGGTCTAAGAATTACCGGAGGCGGGACCTTCGATGGTCAGGGCAACTTCTCTTGGAGCTATGATGAATGCCCAAAGATAAAGTATTGCAATGTTCTACCCACTGTATGCATAGAGTTATAATAATTGTTTTTTATTTGAGAAAAATTGAGGAAATTAATTATTTTCTTGACAGTTAGAAATTTAATATTTGTGTAAGTATGAAAAGATGATTTCTTTTTTTTTTCAGTTGGTGATGTTTGTTAATTTAAACGACACAATCATCTACGGGATGAACTCGGTAAACCCAAAGTTCTTCCATGTCGGGGTGTTGCAGTGTAATAACTTTTACGCTAGTGAGATGTACATCGAGGCTTCAGAAGATAGCCCCAACACGGATGGCATCCACATTGAGCGTAGCTCTGCCGTCATCATCCATGATGTTTTCATCAGCACGGGTGACGATTGCATATCTATTGGGCAGGGCAGCATTGACATCCTCATCTCAAATGTTACATGCGGGCCCGGCCACGGCATTAGTGTTGGCAGCCTAGGTAAGTACCCAAACGAAGAGGATGTGCGAGGTCAAGTCGTTAGGGACAGCACAATCATCAACACCATGAATGGGGTGCGCATCAAGATGTGGCAGAACTCCCCCAGTAGTAGCGCAGCCACCAACATAACCTTCGAGAACATCGTCATGCAAAATGTCAACAACCCAATAATCATCGATCAGACTTACAGTCCTGAAAACCTTTGCGATGGAGAAACGGTACTCACAACTTGCTGTTTATTTATTTATTGGTCGATGAATCTTCCTATTTACCTAACAAACTTATTACATGGATATGGCTTTGAATTGATGTGAGTTATTTGTGTTTGTGTAATCAATCTGCAGGTTCCTTCTCGGGTGAGCATAAGTGATGTATATTTTAAGGAAATAAATGGCACATCGGCGTCCCAGGTGGCTGTGACTCTAAATTGTAGTCAAGGGACTCCATGCCAGAATATACATCTAGAAGATATTCTCCTCAAATATGTCGGCGAGGAGCTACCTACTGCTGTCTGTGCATATGCTGATACATATTTCTCTGCTCCGATGCTCCCTTTGCCATGCAATTAGTTCAAGAAAATTCAATTATGTACTTTCAAGCTGGATTGAAGATCTTTGTAAAGTTCAAAGTATATATTTTGGAAAAATAGGGAAGATCTTTATAAAATTCAATGTACTTAGTTTCAATCATTCTGCCTCTGTCGCTTCATGTAATATACCTTTGTTTAAAATGTTGATTTTAAAGTAGTTAATATATGCCATTATTTGTTTTTAATTAAAATGAATGAACACACTTTCAACCTGAAGTCTTATATATAATGGGCTAGTTGAGAAGTGCGCACATGCATTATATATTTAAGATGTCTTTTCAAGCATAAACCATGCATTCGCCCCGGCCAACTTATTTATATGTTTTTCAGGTAACAATTAGCAATTATTTATATCTTTTTTTTTAGTATGCATATTTTTTGTTTAATTACAGTATAGTTGAGACGTTGGAAAGTCATGATTATGTTTGAGGTTAGAAACAACAATAGTGTGGTTAAATGGAATCCTTGTGCGTTGTTCGTCACATTTCAAGAATTTTCCTCTGAGATCTAAACCATATGCAAACCTGATCCTTCTATTTAAGAAATGAACTCCAAAACAATTCTCTGTGTAATTTTTAATGTTGCTTCTACTAAATAAAGTGTCATCTCGTTCATGTGCTGAGTTTATTAAAATATTGGAGAAAACCAAATAACATTTTATCTCTCAATTCCTATTTGACTAAGGAAACAAATTAATTAACCAAGTAGTTGGCTCGACCACCGACATAATCTTTTATTTACTTGTATATAAATGCCACAATAGTGACATAATTAATCTCAATTTTGTTTTTATTTGAACTCCTTTAATAGGGGAAAATATGACAAAAATTAGAAATTTTTGTTTGAACTCCTTTAATAAGTACCATGTAGATGTGTATGTGCCAATTAAAAGTTTACTTTCTCCAAGTATTATGTTATATTGAATTGAGATGTAATTATAATGACTTTTGACTTATTGAGGACAAGCTAGAAAAATTTCTCTAAAGTGATCTATGTAAGTTAACTATGGTTTCAAGCAAATGAAATGGGCAAAATATGCCTTTTATCAACAAAAAAAAAGAGTGTAAGTGTGTATGTTTATTGACGAGTTCAGATCCTCTAAAGAGATCTAAAATTTGAGTTTGGTTCCAAATCATCCGATTAGTTTTGGGATGAATATTAAAATTGCTCCATAAATTTCAACTTAAACCGAATATATTGGTCCGGGTTCTGATCACACAATATGAATTCATATTCATAATTTTAGTTACTTCAGGAGATCCAAACCCTCTGTTGACATGCACACTGTTAGTTTTAAAAGCTAGCTCATGAGAAAATTTTTGTGCAAATTGTATATTTTCTCAAAACATAGGAAAGAATATACAAGCTTTGGAGAACCGAAGACTTCACACAATGGTGCGAACACCTCCTCTCTACAGAGAAACATGTTTAATTCATTCTTGCAAAAAAAAAAATAAAAGATGCTGGAGTGAATGATAGCTCTTTAATTAAAAAGAAGAAAATTAAGTTAGTACTTAGGAGGATCCAAATATAACTGGCTCAAATTGGAGTAATTTTGGATATCTCTATCAATAACATAACCCATGCATCATGAAAGTAGATATCGAACAATGCAGAGAAGTTCCTTAAATAAAAAATTGTAAACATCAGTCGGCTGAAGATAGCTCCCTTGTCTAACTAAATTAAAGATCTCCAGAAATATTTTTTTCTTTACAAAAAAAGAGAGTAAGAATATTATTCATAAAAAGCACTTTGGTGTGAACAAGATATATCAATGGTACACCAAGAAATCATATTAATTGCGCATGCGCACCCACAATCACACACACACACATTCACTTTTGGGTTTACCAGCAGCCGTCCGCTATCCAATTACTGTATCTAAATTTCCATCAACTCGTTCGTATAAGAATAGAGACATAATTATTTATACTTAACAGTGATCAGATAATGTTAATAACAATACTCAATATAAATTCCATAGCTCATGAACTTCAATTTGTCACTTTTGATCTCTCTCATCTCAGCAGCTTCACTCGAACCCGATTCAACTCCTTGACAACTTCTTTGATCCCAATACGCTCTTTTGGAGACAACTTGGAGCATAAGAGACCACATCGAATCACTGAAACAAAGCAATCTTGAACGTCCTCTGCATTTGTATTATCTCCTTCATCATTGACTGGGAACAGTTTATGGTCGATAATCTCAGCGACACGATGAGAGAAAGCCATCTCAACATGCATGTGGAGGCTCAATCCATCTTTGAATCTTTCGTCGGTTGGGCTTACACCAGTGAACATCTCAAGCACTAAAATGCCATAGCTGTATGCATCTCCTTCAACCGATGCCTGACCTCCCATGCCATATTTTAAAAAAATGACAAATTAACAATCATACTCTTCTACAAATAATGCACCAAGATCAGTAACGTAGTGTTGTTTTTCCTTCTCAGTTCAAACATACTATTAATAGTTGCATTATGTATGTTGCCAAGGTTAATCAGATGCATTTATTTAATTTGGCCTTCTAAAACCTGGTGCTAACTAACTATTCACATATCAATTTGACAGATAGAAGCTAACTAGGTTGGGTACTATCTATTAAAATAACTAAAAGAAAATATGAGACAGTACTGATTATGTTGAAGCCATTCTTTCTGTGCCATAATATGGTAAAAAAAAAAAGTTAAAATAAATAATAAACACACACACTTCTGTAAGTTGGCCCGTAACTACTTATATATATACTAAAACACAACATCAATTTCTCATAAGAATAAATTTGTACCTGGAGGAATATAACCAATTGAACCTCTTAGTCCTGCTGTACTTCCTGACAACAGAGAAGACATAGAATCAGGTTGAACCAGAAACTTGGCAAGCCCGAAATCGCCCACATGTGCTGTCATGTCTTCATCCAAAAGCACATTGCTCGGTTTAAGATCACAATGTATGATTGGAATGGGCCCATGGTTGTGAAGATAATCCAAAGCTGACGCAACATCAATTGCAATATTCAACCTCTGGATAAGGCTAAGACTCCTAAATTGCCTATTCGTACACATGTAGGGATGCAACCATGTTTCTAAACTGCCATTAGGCATGAACTCAAAAATCAAAGCTTTAAAGTCATTACCATGGTGGTCTATGCTAGAGCACGAACTTAAAACTTTGATGAGGTTTCTATGTCTGACTTTCCTTAATACCTCACATTCAGAGAAGAAACTACTAGAAGCACCACGCTGATTGAGATTTAGTACCTTCACAGGAACAGTTGACACGTTCTCAAAATTCATCGGAGCTTTGTAAACAGCTCCAAAGGTACCTCTTCCAATTAGATTCTCTGATGAAAAATTATCCGTAGCACTGAGAATGTCATTGTATGACACTCTTTTATACTCATAATTTTTGGCTACAAATGGTAGGGGGGTTTTCAGAGATCCCTTTTTCCAACAAAAACGGGTTATCAAAAATATGGTTATACACAAGCATATAATACCACCTATGCAACAAATTATTGCAATGATAATTTTGGAATAATGCTTCTTCTTTTGATTATCTAAAACACATTTGGGTAGCTGCATTTCAGGTACTCCACCGCAAAGTTTTGAATTTCCTCTTATGTCTACTGCACTAGCATTCCTGAAAACCCCATCTTTCGGCAATTCACCCTCAAAATTGTTGAAAGAAATATTCAAATTCAGAAGTTTCATCTGACCAACAAATTCAGGTATTGGACCAGATAAAAAATTGTTGGCGATATCAAGATATTGCAACCCTATCATGTTGCTCAAAGAGAAGGGAATGGACCCATTCAACTGGTTTCCATCAAGATGAAGTATTTGAAGTAGCTGGCACCCGTCGATTGTGCTAGGAATTTGACCAGATAATTTGTTATTTGATAGGTAGACTTGTACTATATTTTTTAATTGACCAATTTCTGGTGGAATTGATCCATTCAAATAGTTATTTGACAAGTCGAGGCTGATAGAAAGTGAATAAAGATTGAAGAGTACCTTTGGGATTAAGCCTATCAATTTATTATTTGAAAGATCCAAGGTACTTAGTACTTGCATATTGCCTAATTCCTCTGGTATACTCCCCGTTAATGCATTGTTCTCGAGATAGATATAATTCATCTTGGTAAGATTACCTAAAGTTGATGGGATTTCACCTGATAACATGTTTCCATGTAGGATTAACCCTTCAAAATTCCAAAGATTGCCAATTTCTTTTGGGATAGTGCCTTCAATAAATGTTTCACTTAGATTTAAGATAGTAAGGCTTGTTAGTTTTCCTATCTCTGCAGGAATATTTCCCGATATTGGATTCTTGAAAAGTACTAAATAGTTAAGGCTAGTAGAGAGATTTGCTATAGAACGAGGGAGCGTGCCGTGGAGTTGGTTTTCAGCAAGATCCAATAATTGCAGAAATGTGCAGTTGATTAAAGAATCAAAGAATCTCCAATCGTCCCCAGTGGCTTTAATTTGGTTTCTATTCATGTTAAGCCAAGAAAGGTTTTGTAAGGCTCCTATACTATCTGGTATTGTGCCTACGAAATTGTTTGAGTTTAATTCTAACCTAATCAAGGCTGAACAATTGGAAATGGATATTGGAATCTGACCACTAAGTTGATTTTCATACAACTGTAGATGTTGTAGGCTCTGATATGTTAGAAATGTACTATAGGCCAGAATATTATGGGCCATATTAATATTTAATATGGATCAGATCTTAATGGGCTAGGCCCGAATTCTTATTCTGATCTGATCTGATCTGATCTGATCAGATTAGATACGTTTTCTGAATGGGTGCATCTGAAGTGGTGCATCTGAAGTGGTGCATCTGAAGTGGTGCATTTGAACTGGTGCATATGTTTATAAATATAGTGCATCAGTTCTATTTTCAGATCTTATCTATAACACAAATACCAGAAAACGTAAGAGAGAAAAAAAGAAGAAAGACGGGGCTGTTAATTCGGTACTAGCATACCGAATTACAGAAGTTTATCAACCTGTTCGTGTGGATACCGGTGGAGGCGCATTTGCTGTTGCTGGTGCGTGTATCTGACAGGAGGAAGAGAAGAGGCTGACTGCTCCTACGACTAGACGAATATTTCCGCTGCGCGTCTAGTGGTAAACTCTATATTAATCTAGGAATTAATTTTATACTTGGATTCTGGTTTCGGATAGTGAACAAATTGAATAACAGAATCGAATTGTTGCACTATAACCTATCCGAAAACCTTTCAGTGGTATCAGAGCCGCTTGTGTAGAATTAATTCTGGATTTCTGATTGTTAATTAGATTAACGTTTCAATTTAATCAGTTAGATTGGTTGAATTTATATGAGTTAATTTGGCGGTTTATGTGAGGGTTAAGGAATAATTAAATAATCATATCAATTGGATTGTTCTGACAGAATTGAATCAGTTGGATTGATTCGAATTTTAGATTAATTAAAATTTATCTGAAAGTTCTGTTTTAAGGAAACAGAATCAGTTAGACTGGTTCTGGTATATGATTATGTTGTGAATCTGAAAAGAAATTTTGTGTAAACAGAATCAGCGGGACCGCCGAAGTTGCTTATTGGGGCAAGTAAACCCCTCGTATATATTACTTTATACATGAGCCCATATTTAGAATTGGATTCTATGACTAACTTTGTTTTGCAGTTACGGAATATGTGAATAGTATGATCCCGTTGCCTTGTGTGAAATATTGTAATGAATGTATGCATGATGTGTGTAAATGCGGCCTAAGGTGCCCCGTGAATTATATTTATTTCATAATTAAAAGGTGACTTGCATGTCACTTATTATGTATTATTTATGCGGTCTGCGTACCGTTAAATTAGGACATATATGTATTTTCTTTATTGCCATTAGATTAGTTATTTTGGTTAGAATAAAGAAGATTACATAAAGGATGGATGGTGGCTATTGTCAAGTGGAGTCTTACAATGGAGATTATCATGCCATGGATCATACTATTCCACTTATTAATTGGGCTCATGTTATTGTTGAATTGTTTATTACATAGCATGTTTTCAAAATAAACAACAAAGTCCTTTAAAAGAAAATTAAGTTTCATGCCTTTCCAAAGTCTCTAACCTATCAAGATTTTGATCGCTAATTGATGGGCTTGCCAAAGCAAGGTATCGTTAGTTATCTTAATAAGGTAGGATATGAGTGTTGGACACTTATATATAGAGGTTTGGTTTCACTTAACTAGGCTATCAAAACGTCTTTGGGCCTTGAGGCATAGGTTTGAGGAGCCGGAACATGGGATGTTACCTCGAACAAACCAAGAATTATATTAGATGTAATTAGCAAGGAATGCTTACCTAAATAACTAAATTCAAGCAGTGATGCCAAAGCTCACTTGAATTTGGTGAAATATGGATCTTGGTACGCTATGTGGTTTTATATGGGACATCGGTTTTAAAACACATAGTGGGAGTTATAAACTTTTTAAAAGGTTTTTCTAAAATTATAAACTTTAAGTCTAAATTTCTGCATATTTATTTTGTTGTAGATAATGGCAAATACATCCACTTTTACGTTGCGATCTGCTATTGAAAAAGAAAGTGCAAAACTCACTGGTCCAAACTTTTTAGACTGGTATAGAAACTTACGCATAATTCTCAAACAAGAGAAAAAGGAATACGTTCTAGAGAAACCCCTTCCTGAAAAACCAGAAAATGATACTGAAGGAAAGGTTCCTGCCGAGGCACAAGCGAAATATGATAAGCATGTGAATGATGATCTTGATGTCACTTGTCTCATGCTCACGATAATGAATTCTGAGCTTCAAAAGCAGCTTGAGAAATTGAGTGCTTATGACATAATTGTGCAGCTTCGTGAACTTTTTCAAGTTCAAGCTCGCACTGAGAGATATGAGACATCAAAGGCATTATATCAATGCAAGCTGGCAGAAGGAAGCCCGGTTAGTCCTCATGTACTCAAGATGATGGGGTATATTGAGAATCTGAACCGTTTGGGCTATCCCCTCAGTAAAGAGTTGTCTTCTGACATTATTCTCCAGTCTTTACCTCCAAGTTACCATCAATTTATTCTGAATTTTAACATGAATGGACTGGAGAAGTCAATGACAGAATTGCATGGGATGCTAAAGACAGCTGAACAAAACTTGAGGAAACCTAATGATGTATTGTTGGTTAAGAAGGAAACAAACTTCAAAAAGAAAGGCAAAGGAAAGGCCAAAGGCAAAGGCAAAGCAAAAGGCAAAGGCAAAGTTCCAGTTGGGAACTCGAACAAAGGAAAGGCTGTAGCCAGTGCTAGTGCCACCGAGTCGCAGTGTTTCTATTGCAATGAGGTCGGCCATTGGAAGAGAGATTGCAAGAAGTTTAAAGAAGATCAAAAGAAGGGAAGTGGGACTTCCGCTTCAGGTATATTTGTTATAGAAATTAACATTTCTACTTATCAAACTGATTCATGGGTATTAGATACCGGTTCAGGAGCTCATATTTGTTCAAATATGCAGGTGCTCGCAAAGAGTAGAATGTTGAATAAAGGAGAGGTACAGCTACGTGTCGGCAATGGAGCACGGGTTGCTGCTTTGGCCATAGGCACTGTATCATTAGCTCTACCTTCCGGAATGATCTTAGAATTAAATAATTGTTATTATGTACCTGCTATAAGTAGAAACATTATCTCTATTTCGTGTTTGGATATGTTTGGATTTGAATTTAAATTTAAGAACAATGGTTGTTGCTTTTATTTAAATGATATGTATTATGGCAAAGCTTCATTACATAATGGACTTTATATTCTAGATCTTAATGTTCCAGTTTATAACATACAAACCAAAAGACTCAAATCAAATTATTTGAATCCCACTCTTTTATGGCATTGTCGTTTAGGACACATAAGTGAGAAACGCATAAAGAAGCTTCATAAAGAAGGATTTCTAGATTCATTTGATTTGGAATCACTTGAAACATGCGAAGCTTGTTTATTGGGAAAAATGACTAAAGCACCTTTCACCGGGATTAATGAAAGGGCAAATGACTTATTGGTACTTGTACATTCTGATGTATGTGGACCGTTTAGTTCAGTCGCAAGAGGTGGTTTTCAGTACTTCATCACATTTACCGATGATTTTAGTAGATATGGTTATATCTATTTAATGAGACATAAATCAGAAGCATTTGAGAAATTCAAGGAATTTCAAAATGAAGTACAAAATCAACTTGGCAAGACAATTAAAGCTCTTCGATCAGATCGAGGAGGCGAATATTTGAGTCAGGAATTTGGTGATTATTTGAAGCAATTTGGAATTGTTTCACAACTTACTCCTCCAGGAACACCACAATGGAATGGTGTGTCTGAAAGGAGGAATAGAACTTTGTTGGACATGGTTCGTTCAATGATGAGTCAAGTTGATCTTCCATTATCATTTTGAGGATATGCTCTAGAGACGGCAGCTTTCACACTAAATAGGGTTCCGTCAAAGGCAGTTGAGAAGACACCATTTGAGTTATGGACTAAGAAACGTCCCAGTGTGTCTTTTCTTAAGATTTGGGGTTGCGAGGCTTATGTAAAACGATTGATATCTGATAAGCTCACACCTAAATCTGATAAGTGTTTCTTTGTTGGATATCCGAAACAAACCAAGGGATTTTATTTTTATAATAGGGCTGAGAACAAAGTATTTGTTGCTCGTGGTGGTGTCTTTTTGGAGAAAGAGTTTCTCTCCAAAGGAGTTAGTGGGAGTAATGTACATCTCGAAGAAATTCGAGATATACAAGAGAATACTCCTATAACTCAACAGGAACCACAAGATATTGTGGAACCTATACAAGAGACACTACCATTGCGAAGGTCAGATAGGGAACATCGCATACCTCAGAGGTATTTGTTGATCATGACAGAGCAACGCGATATATTGTTGTTGGACAACGATGAGCCTACGACGTTTCGTGAAGCAATGATGAGCCCCGACTCTGATAAATGGCTTGAGGCTATGAAATCTGAAATGCAATCCATGGAAGATAATCAAGTTTGGAGCTTGGTTGATTTACCTAATGGTGTAAGAACCATTGAGTGTAAATGGATTTTTAAGAAGAAAATTGACATGAATGGGAATGTTCACATTCACAAAGCACGTTTGGTGGCAAAAGGATTCAAGCAAATTCATGGGATAGACTATGATGAAACTTTTTCACCAGTTGCAATGCTTAAGTCAATTAGAATACTTCTAGCAATTGCCGCATATTTTGATTATGAAATTTGGCAAATGGATGTCAAAACCGCTTTCCTCAATGGAAACTTAAACGAGGATGTGTACATGACACAACCCGAAGGTTTTGTCTATTCAAATAATGCTAGAAAAGTATGCAAACTTCGAAAATCTATTTATGGATTGAAACAAGCATCTCGGAGTTGGAATATTCGTTTTGATGAAGTGGTCAAGGAATTTGGATTTATCAAGAACGAAGAAGAACCTTGTGTTTATAAAAAGAATAGTGGGAGCGCACTTGTTTTTCTTGTGTTATATGTGGATGACATTCTGCTAATTGGAAATGATATTCCATTGCTTCAATCAGTAAAGTCTTCGTTGAAAAGTAGTTTTTCAATGAAAGATTTAGGTGAAGCAAATTACATATTGGGAATAAGGATCTATAGGAATAGATCAAAAAGGCTAATTGGATTGAGCCAAAGTACATACATTGACAAGGTGTTGAAAAGATTCAACATGCAAGATTCAAAGAGAGGATCTTTACCTATGTCTAGTGGCATAAGTCTATACAAGAATCAGTGTCCTTCGACACAAGATGAGCGAGACCGCATGAGTAAGATTCCATATGCTTCGGCTATTGGATCAATCATGTATGCTATGCTTTGTACACGTCCCGATGTTTCATATGCTTTGAGTGTCACAAGCAGATATCAGTCAAATCCAGGTGAGGGTCATTGGATAGCAGTGAAGAATATCCTTAAATACTTGAGAAAGACTAAGGATGCATTTCTTGTTTATGGAGGTGAGGAAGAGCTTGTTGTATCCAGTTATACAGATGCAAGCTTTCAAACCGACAAAGATGATTTTAGATCGCAATCTGGATTTGTATTTTGCCTTAATGGAGGAGCTGTTAGTTGGAAGAGTTCCAAGCAGGAGACAGTAGCCGATTCTACAACAGAAGCTGAGTATATTGCTGCTTCAGAAGCAGCGAAAGAGGCTGTTTGGATAAGGAAGTTTATCGTTGAACTTGGTGTGATTAAAAGTATTGAAAATCCAGTGGATCTCTATTGTGATAACAATGGAGCAATCGCACAGGCTAAAGAGCCAAGATCACACCAAAAGTCCAAACATATACTTCGACGTTTTCACCTTATTCGAGAGATTGTGAATAGAGGTGATGTTAAAATATGCAAGATAGCAACGGATGCAAATGTGGCAGATCCTTTGACTAAACCTCTATCGCAAATTAAGCATGATATGCATACTAGAGCTATAGGTATTAGATATATGAGTGATTGGCTCTAGTGATTATTATTATGTTACAGAGGTTTATAATTTAGATGTTTGTTTGTATGTTTATATTTTATGAATAAAACAATGTAATGTTCCTTGAATAATTTATTGCTTATTATTTATCATCAATTCGATGAGTTGGATCGTAAAACTTTATAATAGAATGCAATATTATTCTAAATAGTCCCTAGTCTTTATTGTTAGTTGGAACACTAATAATTTATGGACTAGTATGTGGATTGATTGTGGATGATCATGTTTTACGGATCATTGATATGGGATATCCAATGCAATCACATAGATACATGTTTGATAAACATGGTATTGGACAGACCCGCTATAAAATACTGTATGGATTATTATGTGTCATCAGTTTATTTATATAATATTTAGTTGAATCCTTTGACCTGAGATCGTCATTGATTTCTTCAATGAGGATTGTATACTTTGATGCTATCAAACGTTAGCCCTAACAAGGTAACTATAAAGGTAATAATTGGGTATATTATGAATCATATGAAGAAATATGAATGATCAAGATGGAATTTATCCCTCTCATATATTGGGAGAATGATGTCTCTGGGCCCCTCTAGAAAGATAGATTGAAAAATGCATGGCCGTGCTATATGATTGATAGTCAATCATATGAAAGTCAATCTAACTTTGGTATGAGAAATCAAAGATTGTACTATACAAAGTTGATACATATCCTGCTTTGAGTACAATCAAGATATCAAGTGATAAAGGGATTAACATAAATAATTATGAGGTACTTGTCAGATATTGACATTCATATAATTTGGGTAGTCATAATGCCCTGCTAGGGACCGCTTATGATTTGTGTGCCGAAAATGATTTTAGCTCACTGCCAACATTATATGAACCTATTGGGTCACACACAAGAACAAGGTTGAAAACAAATTTAAAATATTTGGCTTTAGTACAAGTGGGAGACTGTTAGAAATGTACTATAGGCCAGAATATTATGGGCCATATTAATATTTAATATGGATCAGATCTTAATGGGCTAGGCCCGAATTCTTATTCTGATCTGATCTGATCTGATCTGATCAGATTAGATACGTTTTCTGAATGGGTGCATCTGAAGTGGTGCATCTGAAGTGGTGCATTTGAACTGGTGCATATGTTTATAAATATAGTGCATCAGTTCTATTTTCAGATCTTATCTATAACACAAATACCAGAAAACGTAAGAGAGAAAAGAAGAAGAAAGACGGGGCTGTTAATTCGGTACTAGCATACTGAATTACAGAAGTTTATCAACCTGTTCGTGTGGATACCGGTGGAGGCGCATTTGCTGTTGCTGGTGCGTGTATCTGACAGGAGGAAGAGAAGAGGCTGACTGCTCCTACGACTAGACGAATATTTCCGCTGCGCGTCTAGTGGTAAACTCTATATTAATCTAGGAATTAATTTTATACTTGAATTCTGGTTTCGGATAGTGAACAAATTGAATAACAGAATCGAATTGTTGCACTATAACCTATCCGAAAACCTTTCATGATATGCATCACAAAAGTTAGAAGGAAGATTTCCCTCAAGCTGATTTCCACTTAACCTCAAGTCAACCATGGCTGAGAGGTTGTAAATGGAATGTGGTATTTTGCCTGACAAATTGTTTTCAATGAGGGAAAGGTTCTCTAGAGCCTTTAGTTGGCCAAATGAAGGAGGGATGAAACCATTTAAATTATTTGTAAAAACAGAAAGAATTGATAGATGGCTAAGGTTGCCTAAGGTGCTTGGGATAGATCCTGTAAGATTATTACTACCTAGACTCAATATTTCGAGTAGTTCTAAGAAACCAAATTGTGGAGGGATGCTTCCTTGGAGATTATTGTTTCTCAGACCAAGAAATTTTAAATTGGAACAATTATGAAGAGTTGATGGAATGTTTCCATCAATGTTATTCAGACCCATACTGAGAATTTGCAATCTACTCAAATGACCAAGAGTTGATGGAATGTTTCCAACAAGATTATTCATGCTCAAATTGAGATATTGCAATCTACTCAAATGACCAAGCTCTGCTGGTATGTTACCATTAAGCTGGTTATCTGAAAGATTCAAACTTTTGAGAAATGTTAGATTTGCCAAAGAGGGTGATATACTGCCTGACAAACTTAATGAACCTAAAAAGAGGGCAATTACGCTGTCAGGATGGCGGTTGCCGCACTTTACGCCTTGCCATTGACAATAGTGAAGAGAATCATTCCATGATGATAATACCTCGAGCGGTCCATTAGACATGAGAGATTTGAAAGAGAGAAGTGCAAATTTGTCAGTTTCATTTGTGGTAAAGCTGTTTGATGGAATATGAAAGGAGAATAAGCATATGAGAAGTAAGAGGTGTAAACCTCGCATTTTTTTTTGGTTGTCTAGTGTTGCAATAGGATATCTGTAATTAATGGCTATCTTTTATGGTCCTATTTATCTTCTATTGATCCACTTGAAATTTTCCTATTGAGTCTTTGTCTTGTTAGTTAGACAAAAATATTTGTGGCCATAATCTTTTATCCTACTTGAGAGGGGATAATTCCATGTATACCCCTAAAGAATTACTCTATTACGTAACTTTTTTTCCGCTAAAATTCATAATATCACATTTATCATTCTAATTTTCAAAAAATTCACAAATTTATTCAATTTATTGATAAAAGATATGTAGTTTGTCTAAGTGAAATATTTAGTCTTTTAATGGACTGTTTTTGAGAGCAAATAATTTATTTTCCATAATAATTAGCTAAATTCAGATGAACTAATGATCATTTTAGGGCCAAAACAAAATCAGAATTAGCAGCTGGAAACAACAAAGTATCATCATCCTAGTTTAAATTTGATTGGAATTTGCTTATAATTTTTTAACTGATTCAGCTATATCGGATGATAGGAATTGACGGAAGTAGAATCTGAATTTTGTGGAAAAATTATTTGAGTGGTGGGCTCCATATGTGAAAAATTGGGGTATGACTTGAAAAATTGCTCTGCAACAGTCAAGTCAAATTTGTTTGTGATGGATAAATTTTAACAAAAAAAAAAATTTGTTTGTGATAGATACATTTTATTATTAAAATCAGATGTAGTCTACCTTCTTGTTTGTCCATACATCCAATTAATTGTTCACTTATATGTTAACTATGATTTTTCTATGTGAGTTTAAATTATATAATTATTAATAATCATATTTTATCGTAAAATAAAAATTTGAGGTATATATCGACGAAATTTTTTTGTAATATTTTAATTGTTACTAACTATATATTTTCAATTTTATTTTGTTAATAAATAAGTAGGTAGATATTTATGTGAACTTTTAGACGGGCTCTTTTATTGTCTCTGATATTCATCTCTCTTGGTGTCAACCAGTGACCTCCAAGCATTCATGTCAAAATAAAATGTATGTTATAAGAAAAATAACAAAAAGAAAATCCTACCGTTCTAAACAATCAGAGGGATGGACACTGAATATTCTTTATCAAAAAAAAATATAAAAATATACTTAAGCTTCAAAAAATTATAAATTTTTGCCAACTTAAATTTTTTCTCAAAATAAAATGTCACTACAGCAGATCGGCCTATCTGTGACCGGCCAAATCGGTCGCAGATGGCAGAGGCGCCGGTCGCAGATGACTAAATCGGTCGCAGAAGACCAAAATCGGTCGCAGATGCATCGGTCGCAGTTGCTCCGTCGCTGATGACTCCCATGATGACGTCACCGGTCGCAGATGATGACGTCACCTGTCGCAGAAGAAAAAATCAAAATTGAAAAAAAAAAATCAAAACTGAAAACTGAAAAAAAAAACAGAAAAAAAACAGAAAACTGAAAACAGAAAACAGAAAAAAAAACGAACAAAAAAAGAAAAAAATCAGAAAAATAAAACATATAAAAAAACAGAAACAAAATGAAAAAAAAGAAAAGAAAAAACTGAAAAAATCAGAAAACTGAAAACAGAAAAAAAAACAAACAAAAAAAGAGAAAAATCAGAAAAATAAAACATAAAAAAAGCTAAAAACAGAAAAGAAAAGAAAAACGGAAAACTAAAACAGAAAACAGATCAAAAACGGAAAAAAAAAGCAAAAAAAACATATCAAAAACAGAAAAACAAAACAAAAAACAGATCAAAAAAAGAAAACTAAAACAGAGAAAAAAGCAAAAAAAAACCAGAGGCGAGATCGGAGGTCAGAGGCGAGATCAGAAGTCGGAGGCGAGATCGGAGGTCGAAGGCGTCGTCAGCGGAGGCGTCGTCGCGTTTAGGGTTCGTCAGGGGATTTTTGAGCGGAGGCGCGCGGGAGACAGAAAGAAAAAAGAGGGGTTTGCGCAGATTTTTTAGTACTGACCCTTCTGTGACCGGCCAAAATCGGTCACAGAAAGGTTGTGGCGCCGGTCACAGATGGTTCTGTCACGAATTTTTTTTTTTTTTAAATAGTCATCTGCGACCGATGGATCGGTCACAGATGGATTGTGGCGCCGGTCACAGATGACTCTGTCGCCAATACTTGGTTTTTTTTTTTTTTAAATGTCATCTGCGACCGAGGGCGGCGCCGGTCACAGATGTCGGTCACAGATGATCTGTTTTGCTGTAGTGTGTGCTTCTTCTTTTTTATCTGTTTTTTCGAGTCAAAAATAGTCGATTTGAAAGTTCTAACATGTTCTTCATATTATGTTGTGCTTGAAGACCAAATTTTACATTTTTTGTAAATTTTTACTATTTTTTCAAAATTTTCGAAAATCACAACTTTTCATTAAATAAAAAATAAATAAAAAATCAGCAAAACAAGGATTTTCAAAAATTCTGAAAAAATAGTAAAAAAAATTTCAAAAAAATGTAAAATTGGTCTCCAAGGACATTTTAAGATGAAGATCATGTTGGAAGGTTTGAATCTACTATTTGAACTTCGAAAATGAAAATATGAGTGGGAAGTAAAATAATTTTCAAAGCAAGTTAGCCCATATATATATATCACAGTTGGGTTTACCGGTGGTGACTTGAAAAATTGCTATCTTCTATGATATAATTTATTAAATGTTGTTTTAGGATATCTCTAATAAATGGTTATCTTCTATGATATAATTTATCATTCAAATAAATTGGTGGAAAAAGACTATCAATGTTGACCACACTTGGAATTTTCCTATTGCTAGTCGTGTCATCTTCATAGTTTAAATTTGGTTGGAATTTGTTTGGAAATTTGAAAAATGATACAGCTATATATATAGAATGATTGGAACGGAAGTAGAATCTGAGTTTTGTAGAAAAATCATTTGAGTGGTGGGCCCCACATGTGGAAAATTGGAGTATGATTTGAAGAATTGCTCCCTGGAACAGTCAAGTAAAAATTGGTTTATGATGGATACATTTTATCATACGGGTCTACCTCCTTGCTTGTCCATACATTCAATTGTTCACTTATATGTTAACTATGATTTTTCTATGTGAGATAAAATTATATAATTATTAATATTTATATTTTATCATAAAATAAAGTTCAGGTATATATTATTTATGTTTTTTTTTGTAATATTTTAATTGATAACTAAATAATTTTAATTAACAAATAAATAATATTTGTCAATAAATAAGTGGGTAGATATTTATGTGAATTTTTAGACGCGCTTTTTGATTAGAAGAAAAATAACAAAAAGAAAAGTCTACGTTTGTAAATAATCAGACGGGCCCTCAATTTTTTTTTAAAATATGTTTTTTATATATTTAAAAAATATAAAAATATACGATTAGCTTCAAAGACATTATTATATTTTATCTTTTCCTGAAACTTTTTCTCAAAATATATATGCTTCTATTTTTATATTTTTCTTAGAAAAATTATAAAAATATACTTAATATTCCATATAATTATAAAATTATGTTTCACCCAAAAATTTTGTCCCCCCCTACTAATTACTCTACCTTTACCCTTGAAAACAATGATAAAACTATTGCTTCAAAAAAGAAAAGCATGCATTTGTCCGTAGTGATTGAGCATACATGCTGACATAGATCAAAATATTATAAATACATGTGTTACAATTTCATGTTTAGCTGCTCTTATATCTAACACATGATATTTTTCTAAATTTGAGAGAGATTGCCAAATATTTGCATACCCAATTTGGTGTTAAAAAAGATAAATTAATAATGGTAAACCAAGTAATCATATCATATATACCCTTTGTTATAAAAATATTAGTTACATTTTTTAAAACCTTGAATAACCTGCTGACTTAATTGGTAACAGGTCATATGACAGTTATATTTTTATTTGTCTCAAGTTAAGAACTTTCTTCGCATTGGTTACTTTTGTGCTGTTGGTTGATCAAGAGCTCAGATAATCTGACCAGGTACGTACAGTACTGAATATTTTTTATGCGACAGAACCTGACTGGACATATTGAGAACTATATATATGACTGTTGGGTTTACCAGCGGCCGTCCACTATCAAATTAGTGTATAAAATTTTCCATCAACGGGTTTATATACAAATATAGACATTATATGTACTTAACAGCCATATAATGTTAATAACAATACTAAAGATGAATTCCATAGCTCATGAACTTCAATTTGTCACTTTTGATCTCTATCATCTCAGCAGCTTCGCTCGAGCCCTATTCAACTCCTTGACAGCATGTTCAATCCCAATGCGCTCTTTTGGAGACAACTTGGAGCACAAGAGACCACATCGAATCACCGAAACCAAGCAATCATGAACATCCTCTGTCACATGTGCATTCTCTCCTCCATCATTGACTGGGAACAGTTTTTGGTCGATAATCTCTATAACACGATCAGAGAAAGCCATCTCAACATGCATGTGGAGGCTCAATCCGTCTCTGAATCTTTCGTCGGTGGGGCTTATGCCAGTAAACATCTCAAGCACTAGAATACCATAGCTGTATGCATCTCCTTCAACCGATGCCTGACCTCCCATGCCATATTCTACAAAAATGACAAATTACAAATTATGCACCCTGACCAGTAACATAGTGTTGTTTTTTCTTCTCAATTCAAACATACGAGCCCTTTTCTTATTATTTATGTTGCCAAGGTTAACTTGGCGTTCTGAAAGCTTGTAATAACTTACTATTCACATATCAATTTGACAGCTGCGAGCTAACTAGGTTTGGTATCGTCTTTTCAGATAATTAAAAAAAATATATAATTAAAAGAAGTCATTCTGTCTGTATCATGATAGGTTAAACAAAAGTTAAAATAAATAATGAACACACACACTTATATAAGCTAGCCTGTAACTACTTATATCTATATATACACTAAAATACAAAATTAATTTCTCATAAGAATAAGCTACTACCTGGGGGAATATAACCAATGGAACCTCTAAGTCCAGCTGTACTTCCTGTCGACAAAGAAGACATAGAATCAGGTTGAACCAGAAATCTGGCAAGCCGAAAATCACCCACATGTGCAGTCATGTCTTCATCCAAAAGCACATTGCTAGGTTTAAGATCACAATGTACGATTGGAGCTGGCCCATGGTGGTCTATGCTAAACTGCCTATCTATACACGTGTCGGGATGCAACCATGTTTCTAAGCTACCATTAGGCATGAACTCAAAAATCAAAGCTTTAAAATCATTAGCATGGTGGTCTATGCTAGAGCATGAACTTAAAACTTTGATAAGGTTTCGGTGTCTGACTTTTCTTAGTACCTCACATTCAGAGAAGAAACTTCTCGAAGCACCACGCTGATGGAGATTTAAAACCTTCACAGCAACAGTTGTCACATTCTCCAAATTCATCGGAGCTTTGTAAACAGCCCCAAAGGTACCTCTTCCGATTAGATTCTCCGATGAAAAATTATCCGTGCCCCTGAGAATATCATTGGATGACACTTTTTGATACTCCGAATTTTTTGCCATAAATGGTGGGGGGTTATTCAGATATCCCTTTTTCCAACAAAAACGGGTTATCAAAAATATGGTTATACACAAGCATATAATCATGGTTCTGAAACTCGGAATCGGAATCGGAATCGGGTTCTTGACCGTGGAATCGGAATCGGATGACTCGGCCAGAATCGGACGAGTTGACTCGGAAACTCGGTTTTTTTGGCTGAAAGCCTGTTTTGTAGCAAAAAGGCCCAAAACGTAGGAAATAATTGGTAAAAAAATAATTTGTACTAAAATTATATTAAGACAAAATATTACACTTAAATAATTCACTAATTATATAAATCTTATTCACTAATTCACTAATTATATAAAATTATATAAAATTATTCACTAATTATATAAAATTATATAAAATTATTCACTAATTCACTAATTATATAAAATTATGTTAAGACACTAATTCACTAATTATATAAAATTATGTTATGACAAAATTTAAATCTGCTAGAGACTAGATCGGAGACCAGATCATTGCTCCTGAAGACTGCTGGTTGTCTGATATTATTATTATTATTATTATTATTATTATTATAGACAACTCAATGCAAATACAAAAATACAAAGAATTGTGGAAATGGATGGCTCCAATGTGAATCGTAATGGTGAGGAGACTGAAAATATAGAGGCAGTCTCCCATCAAATATTTTTCATTGCTCTGGTTCACAATGGACCAATGTTTTTTCAATTTCTATTTTATTGGACTTTGGTACACCAAGTCTATTTAAGATATTCTACGCTTTTCTTCTCCACAGATCCTTCGTTCTTTCTTCCCAAATCCGTTTGCTCTTCTTTCCGATAAACCCAAAATTGACACAGAGAAAAGACATAATCGCCTCCAAATCGCAAGACTCGCTCCCAAATCGTGAGACTCGGCTTGAATCGGTGTAAATCGGTGTAAAAAATCGGAAAATCGGCCGATTCCGTCACTGTTCATCCGATTTCTCTCGGAAAATCACACAACCGAGGAAATCGGGTATAAATCGGATCGGACTAGGCCGATTCCGAGTTGACTCGGCCGATTTGACTCGGAATCGGCCGATTTTCAGAACCACCTATCCAACAAAATATTACAATGATAATTCTGGAATAATGCTTCTTCTTTTGGTCATCTAAAACACATTTGGGTAGATGTATTTCAGGTACTCCCCCGCAAAGTTTTGAATTTCCTCTTATGTCTACTGCACTAGCATTCCTGAAAACCCCATCTTTCGGCAATTCCCCCTCACAATTGTTGACAGAAATATTCAAATTCTGAAGTTTCATCTGACCAACAAAATTAGGTACGGGACCAGATAAATAATTGTTGGCGATATCAAGATCTTGCAACCCTATCATGTTGCTCAAAGAGGAGGGAATGGACCCATTCAACAGGTTTCCATCAAGATGAAGTATTTGAAGTAGTTGGCACCCGTCGATTGTGCTAGGAATTTGACCAGATAATTTGTTATTTGATAGGTAGACTTCTACTACATTTTTTAATTGACCAATTTCTGGTGGCACTGATCCATTCAAATAGTTATTTGACAAGTCGAGGATGATAGAAAGTGAATGAATATTGAAGAGTTTCTTTGGGATTGGGCCTATCAATTTATTATTTGAAAGATACAATGTAGTCAGTTCTTGCATATTGCTTAATTCTTCTGGTATACTCCCAGTGAATGCATTGTTATTAAGATAGAGTCCAACCATTTTGGTGAGATTACCTAAAGTTGATGGGATTTCACCTGATAACATGTTTCCCTCTAGGTCTATCCCTTGAAGATTCCAAAGATTACCGATTTCTTTTGGGATACTACCTTCAATAAATGTTTGACTGAGTTCTAAGGTAGCAAGGTTGGTTAGTTTTCCTATTTCCGTAGGAATATTTCCCGAAATTGGATTATTGTTAAGTCCTAAATAGGACAGACTAGTTGAGAGATTTGCTATAGAACAAGGTAGCATGCCTTGGAGTTGGTTGTCTCCAAGATTCAATTTTTGTAGAAATGTGCAATTGATTAAAGAATCAAAGAATCTCCAATCATCTCCAGTGGCCTTAATTTGATTTCTAGCCATGTTAAGCCAAGAAAGGTTTTGTAAGGTTCCTATACTATCTGGTATTGTGCCTACGAAATTGTTGTCGTCTAAGGCAATCACAATCAAGGCTGAACAATTGGATATGGATATTGGAATCTGACCACTAAGTTGATTTTTGTACAACTGTAGATGTTGTAGGCTCTGATATGCATCACAAAAGTTAGAAGGAAGATTTCCCTCAAGCTGATTTCTACTTAACCTCAAGTCAACCATGGCTGAGAGGTTGTAAATGGAATGTGGTAGTTTGCCTGACAAATTGTTTTCACTGAGGGAAAGGTTCTCTAGAGCTTTTAGTTGGCCGAATGAAGGAGGGATGAAACCATTTAAATTATTTGTAAAAACATAAAGAATTGATAGATGGGTAAGGTTGCCTAAGGTGCTTGGGATATATCCTGTAAGATTATTACTTCCTAGATTCAATATTTCGAGTAGTTCTAGGAAACCAAATTGTGGAGGGATGGTTCCTTGGAGTTTATTTTTTGCCAAACTAAGAAATTTTAAATTGGAACAATTATGAAGAGTTGATGGAATGTTTCCATCAATGTTATTCCCAGCAATACTGAGAATTTGCAATCTACTCAAATGATCAAGAGTTGATGGAATGTTTCCGACAAGATTATTCATCCTCAAATTGAGATATTGCAATCTACTCAAATGACCAAGCTCTGCTGGTATGTTACCATTAAGCTGGTTATCTGAAAGATTCAAACTTTTGAGAAATGTAAGATTTGCCAAAGAGGGTGATATACTGCCTGACAAACTTAATGAACCCAGAAAGAGAGCAGTTACTCTGTTGGGATGGCGTTTGCCGCACCTTACGCCTTGCCATTGACAATAATGGAGAGAATCATTCCATGATGATAATGCCTCGAACGGGCCATTAGACATGAGAGACTTGAGTGAGAGAAGTGCAAACTTGTCAGTTTCATTTGTGGTGAAGTTGTTTGCTGGAAGATGAAAGGATAATAAGCATATGAGAAGTAAGAGGTGTAAACCTTGCATTTTTTTGGATTGTCAAATGTTGTAATAGGATATCTATCTAATTAATGGCCATCTTCTATGATCCTATTTATCATTCAAATAAGTTGGTGGAAGAAGACTAACAGAGTTGGTTAGTTGACCACACATGGAATATTCCTATTGCGAGTCATTTTCTTGTTAAATAGACACAAATATTTGTGGCAAAGCTGTTTGATGCAAGATGGAAAGATAAGAAGTATATGAGCAGTAAGAGATGTCAACCTTCCATTTTTCTTGGTCGTCAAGTGTTGTAAAAGAATATCTCTAACTAATAATCATCATCTTTTATCCTACTTAAGAAGGGGACTTTGATGTATACCCCTAGAGAATTATGCAATTACGTTTTGTTTCCTCTTAAATTCATAATATCACATTTATTCTTCTAAATTTAAAAAATTCATACATTTGATTCAATTTATTCACAAAACTATTAAAACTCATTTTAAATATATAAAGTACTCATTTAATCTTTATTAAAAAACAAAAAAAATAGGTAGCTTGTTTAAGTGAAATATATTTAGTCTTCAATTGGCTAGTTTTCAGAGCAAATGATTTATTTTCCAAAATATTTGCCTAAATACAGAGCAACTGATTTATTTTCCAAAATAATTGCCTAAATACAGAGCAACTAAGGCCCATTTTAGGGCCATAACAAAGTCGAAATTAGCCGCTGAAAACAACAAAGTATCATCTTAATAGTTTAAATTTGATTGGAATTTGGTTAGCAATTTGATAACTGATTTAGCTACATATATCGGATAATAGGAACGGAAGGAGAATCTGAATTTTGTGGAAAATTATTTGAGTGGCAGATCCCACATCTGGAAAATTGGGGTATGAATTGAAAAATTGCTCTGCAAGACAGCAATAGTCAAGTCAAATTTGTTTGTGATGGATACATTTAACCAAACTTTTTTTTTGTTTGTGATATATTAATTTTATTATTAAAATCAGATGTAGTCTACCTTCTTGCTTGTGGAAACATTCAATTGTTCACTTATATGTTAACTATGATTTTTCTATGTGAGTTTAAATTATATAATTATTAATATTTATATTTTATAGTAAAATAAAAGTTTAAGGTGTATATTTTTGAAATTTTTTGTAATATTTTAAATTTTACTAACTATATATTTTCAATTAACAAATAAATAATATTTGTTCATAAATAGGTAGATAGATATTTATGTGAACTTTTAGACGCACTCTTTTATTGTCTCTGATAATCATCTCCCTTGGTGTCAACCAGTGACCTCCAAGCATACATGTCAAAAATAAAATGTATGTTATCAGAAAAATAACAAAAAGAAAGTCCTACGGTTCTAAACAATCAGAGCGGCGGACACTCAATATTCTTTTTCAAAACAAAAATATATACTTAAGCTTCAAAAAATTATAAATTTTTGCCAACTTAAATTTTTTCTCAAAATAAAATATGCTTCTATTTTTATGTTTTTTCTCAGAAAAAATTATAATAGTATATTTTTTTTTCAAAATAATTATAAAATGCATCACCCGAAATTTTTATCCCACCCTAGCCGCTAATTATTCTACCTCGGCACCTGAAAACAATAATAAAACTGAAAAGTATGCATTTATACATGGTGATTGAGCCTCAAGCTTACATAAATCTCAATATTATTAATGCATGTGTTTGAATTTCATGTTTAGTTTTGCTCTTATATATATCTAACACATGAAATTTTTCTAAATTTGAGAGAGATTGCGAGAAATTGGGTATGCGCTAAATATTTGCAAACCCAATTTGGTGTCTAAGAAGATAAATTAATAATGGAAAAACAAGTAATCATTATCATACATACCCTTGATTAGTTGCATAATTTAAAACATTAAATAACCTGCTGACTTGGTAACAGGTCATATGACTGTACGTTTGCTGGAATGGTTATCATCTAGTCGCCAAGTTTTGGAACCTCTTAAGAAGGCTTGAAGGTATCAAAAGTGAATAGATTATCAATACGTGACGACAAGCCAACTAACCATCAAAAAAAAGGAACGGCAGGTTAACACTACATCAATATTCTTCTTTGTTTGGCAATGACCACTGCCTCCCTCTGCACCACAGCTGAACACTCATGCCATTCTCTCTCAAACTTCTGGTCAAGCAGTCAAACTCCCTCCCAAGAAGATAAACATGCCACCGGTGATGGAACCACGCCACTGGCTGACGGACACCTTTGGTATAACCTTACTTGAAAATTTCATTTTAGTGTTTAATTTTAGTATATTTATGTTTAAATGGTACACTGAATCGCTTCTGATGTGGAAGGAGAAGTAATATTCATAACTTAATCTGAAATCAAAATTATGAAGATAAAGCATAACAACAAGAAATAATTATATATATTTGACCAAAGCAATTTCAGTGTATTTGGTAGGCAATAACCATTTTTAATGTCCGCCCCAGTTTCTCCTTAACAAGCAAGCAAGCCATTTATGCGTCTACCATGAAATTTCTCTAAACTTAGGTGCGATAACTTTGCAAACCAAATGGCACTCCTTACCTGCAGTTTAATAATTGAATGATTTTAAATGGGTCGAGAATTCAATGAAAATGACTAATATGTATTTAATTTGCTATAAAAAGTTTTAATATTAAAGCATTTGTTTGCATAATCACTAATGATGATTTTTCCGAAATTGTTCTCATAATTATTTGTTCATTTATTAGATAGTATTGGGTTATAACAGTTAAATTTGATAATGTTCAAACTTTTATGAAAAATGACAGTTTTACTCATAATGCTTACAAAGATCTACTATCGTACATATATATATTTATTGGAAAATATACATGTGACTTGATGTCCCACCTTGAGTCCCAGGGTGTTACATGTTCAAATTGTTTGAATTTTTTTTTATTGTACTCTCTATATATTCACTAACTACTTTGAAATTTATTTTTGATTTTTAATTTTATTGGAATTAATTTGATAAAGTATATTCGATGCGATCATTATTCAGAATTCAAATCATTTTTTTGTAAATGTGGGAATATCATTTCTAATACAAACTTAATCAATTTTTAAAATTTGCAACAAATTTTAAAAACAACAAGAGCTAATATGAAAAGTTTTGAACCAATCCTATTATTCATAATTGCCCATATCTTTTCCATTATGTCAATCTCAAATTATCTGTAAATAAGACTTGAGAAAATCCATTGACATATGCTGTCTCCTTGTTTTATTATATGAGCTAGATGGTGTCCTTACCAGAAATATATAAATAATATTCATTTACCTATTGACAGCCTAGAATGGTTGCATAAAGATTAATACTGAGTTTCCTTATTATCTATATTCAGACCTAACATTTCTTACTTTCAAATTTTATTTTAAAGCCTGATTCCTGCTAATTAAAGCTCATTTTCGAGCCATATTCATAGTTAGAATCAGTAGCTGATGAAAACAACAAAGTATCAATCTGCATAGTTTAAATTTGATTGGAATTTGCGCGGAAATTTGATAACTAACAGCTATATCGAATGATAGGAACAGAAGTACGTAGGATCTGAATTTCGTGGAAAAAATATTTGATTGGCGGGCCCCACAGTTGGAAATTAAATTGGGGTATGACTTGAAAAAATGTTCTAATCTTCTAGCAAATGCTACATAGTTTGATTATATTAAAGTTTGATGGAATGGTTATCATCTAGTCTCGAAACGTTTGACGACAAGCCAACTAACTTTCTAAACAAAATAAAAAACCTCTGCCAGGTTAACATGGTACTAATAGACTATTACATCAATATTCTTCTTTGTTTGGCAATGACCACTGCCACCCTCTGCACCACAACTGAAAACTCATGTCAATTCTCTGTCAAACCTCTAGTCAAGCAGTCAAACTCCCTCTCAAGAAGATAAACATAACAACCCGTGCGTGATTGAGCCACGCCACTACATTAGGCTCCAGAAGAAAAGAGATGATGGCATGACGGACACCTTTGGTATTTATAACCTTACTGGTAAAGTTTCATTTTAGTGTTTAATTAATTTTAGTACATTTAAGTTTAAATGGTACACTGAATCGCTTCTGATGTAAATAATATTCATAACTTAATCTGAAATCTAAGTTATGAAGATAAAGCATAATAATAGAGGCAGTTATGCAATAGAGATAGTTAGGAAGTTAGATAGTTAGTTAGACACTAAACAGAAATTAGTTAGAGCTAAACAGGAATTAGTTAGAACTGATTAGTGCTTGTAATCATGCCTATATATATAAGAGGCTGTCATCATAATGTAAATTCAATTCAATCAATAAAGAATTCAATTCTCTGTCTCGCTACTCTTTACAATTCGTATTATGGTATCAGAGCTTTAGGTAGAGCTGGAATTAGGCTAACGCCTATTCCAGAAATTATGTTCCTATTCCCATCCCATAACTGCCTCTATTACATAATAACAAGAAATAATTATATCTGACCAAAGCAATTTCAATAATTATATCGGAGTACAGGTGAGTAGATCCGGACGTCGGAGCATGGCGTCGGTCAAAAGAGCGGATCCGGTAGTAGAGAGCTATAGAGTTTAAGGTAATAGAGTAATTATGAGTTTATATAAGTGAGATTAGAATTTTAGAGTTATTTAGAGTAATTTGGAGAATTTTGTGAGAATAAAAATTTAGATTTTGTATTGGGAAGTCATTTGACTCGTTGTAAGTTCGTTTTTCTTACCAATAAAATTGTTAGTTGGCATTTAAAGCCACTAACCTTAAAATAAAACCCTGCTATTAATTTAAAGCTCATTTTCGAGCCATATTCATAGTTAGAATCAGCAGCTGAAAACAACAAAGTATCAATCTGCATAGTTTAAATCTGATTGGAATTTGCGTGGAAATTTGATAACTAATAGCTATATCGAATGATAGGAACAGAAGTACATAGGATCTGAATTTATTGGATAAATTATTTGATTGGCGCGCCGGCCCCACAGGTGGAAAATTGGGGTATGACTTGAAAAATTGTTCTAATCTTCTAGCAAATGCTACATAGTTTGATTCTGTTAAAGTTTGATGGAATGGTTATCATCTAGTCTCCAAACGTTTGACGACAAGCCAACTAACTTTCTAAAAAAAATAAAAAACCTGGCAGGTTAACACGGTACTAATATACCACTACATCAATATTCTTCTTTGTTTGGCAATGACCACTGCCTCCCTCTGCACCACAACTGAACACTCATGTCAATTCTCTCTCAAACCTCTAGTCAAGCAGTCAAACTCGTTCTGAAGAAAATAAATATGCGACCGGTGACCGAGCCACGTAGCTGCATTTGGCTCCAGATGGAAAGATATTATGGTATGACGAAATCTTCTGCGTAAACTAAACTTATAAAGTTTCATTTTGGTATATTTAAGTTTAAATGGTAAACTGAATCACTTATAATCTGGAAGGGGTGATGTAAAACTCAGCATTTTGGAACATTTAAGTTCTTGAATAAAGATTCACCTTATTCCGGGGTATGCAAATCATTAATTATTTATCAAGGACATGTAGTACAATTTAGAAGACAATAATTAACTGACATTTTACACCATGATTAGTGTGAAATTTTAGAATCAATTAGTAACATCACCTTCACTCGTGCTACTGACAAAATGGAATTATGCAGATTGCCAAATTATAGGAGGGAGAGGGGCAGGAGGGGCGAACTTTTTATTAATAGGATGGTGTGCGCGTGTAGTAGACCCAAATCGAAACCCTCGCAAAACCCATTTTGGCAAATGGCAATGAAGAAGTTTGGATTGGTTGAATTGGGCCTACATTTGGGCCGACGAATGAGGCTTTTGTTCGTTGTTAGGTAATTAGTTTTAATTAATTCCATGGATCTATCCTCTTCTTTTACATGCTTTTGTCTTTAGTTAATAGTCTGTTGGGCTTTTTTTATTTCCCTTTTTATTGGTTTTAACCATTCAATAATCGGAAAGTAAACAAGTGGGAACGTGGTAGGGGTGCAAACCGATCGTGGTAAAATTATATACGTATCCGTTTTTATTTTTCAGATACGAATATGAATCAGATAGTAGACGGATACGTATGGATTGAATCGGATATCATATTTCCGTAAATATATACATAAATATTTTCATAATATATATCAGAGTAGAACTAGGGTGCTCCTAAGTTCACCAAACCTTTTGTGAACTTGACTCTAAAATATATCGAATTGACTTTAAACGATTAATCCAAACCGTTGAAACCCTTCTACCTAATGAGTGATGCGTCTACATGTGAAAATTTTAAAGTTTCGAATTAATTTAATATAGAGTCAAGTGGTCAAAAATTTAAGGTTTATAAATAAATTTTAATGCATTCATTTATAAATATAGGGTTTTCAATGGTACCCTTCTATCCATTTACCCAATAAGTACTTGGTTAGCTTTTTTTCATTAGCTTATCACAAACGGGTTAAGGTACGGTTAAGACTATTTCGTACCCATATATTTATATATCCCATATAGATATCTATTCAATGGCATCCTATTATCAGTTTACCCGACCCATACATTCCATACCTGACTCATACATTCCAACAAAAATACCTTACCCGTTATGGAATGTATGGGTCGGGTAAACTGATAAAAGGATGCCATTGAATAGATATCTATATGGGATATATAAATATATGGGTACGAAATAGTCTTAACTGTACCTTAACCCGTTTGTGATAAGCTAATGAAAAAAAGTTAACTTTGTTGGCTTATCGGGTATGAGTAAAGGTTTTTTTCCGCTAAGTTAACGGGTAATGGCATGAAAAAGGTTCGACCCGTTTCGCACCCGTTGACACAACCTAAGCACAGATCGAACCTTTCAAATGCAGAGCAAGTATATAACAATTACCTGCGAACGAAAGGGAAGGATCTGAGAGGAACGGAGTGTTTGGGAAGAGCGCCGGCGGCGCTTCTGGAGCAGAGTACCAATGATCTCAAGGCGTTAATGGCGGAGGCTGAGCGACCGATCGACGCCATTGTCGTGTGCGCGTAGTAGACCCAAATTGAAACCCTCGCAAAACCCTTTTGGCAAATAGCAATGAAGAAAGAAGTTTGGATGGTTTTAATTGGGCCTAGATTTGCGCTGGGTAGTCTATTGGGCTTTTACATGTTTTTGCTTTTGAGTTTTGTCCATTCAATAATCGGAAAGTAAACACGTGGCACTGCTAGCTTTATGCATACATGAATTTAGAGGGATTCACATCTGCTGCGATCCTAAAAGGTGAACAGTAACTCTAAAATCTCTTCGATTCTAAATTTGACTGTCCAATAATTTCGTGCACGTATATCAAAGCAGCTGATTTTTACTTGCACGAATCTCAAAACAATTCAACAGTTGGATTTGGAATCGCAGGAATTTTAGGGTTACTGTTCACCTTTTAGGATCGTAGCAGATGTGAATCCGAATTTAGAGATGGAAATGAATTATTCGGATTGGGATTGGTGGAGTAAAAATGATTCAGAAATAATTTGAGAATAATTTAAAAATAGTTTAACTATACTTTGAAAATAATTCAATTTTACAAGGAAGCAAGAAAAATAAAAAAAGAAACATAAATAAAAAACTAAAAAAATTATTTTTTACATATTATTTGCTAATAATTCGGTTAGCTGAATAATTTTCTGTTCAGTTTGAAAATACAAATAAATATTCGTAAATAAAACACAAATTATGTCACTATTTGATTGCACAAAAGAAGTTGGAGCATATGTTTCCTAACAGAAAGAGATGTAGACAATCCGGCACAAATCCCCTTGATTGCATTCCACATTTCCACGTGACATCTGTGGCACTGGACTGGACAGCTTCTGCCGACCCATCACGTGTTTCTCGCATGTAGCGACTATTGCTGCTGGAGTGCATCTTAAACTGGATGCGTCCAGTGCCTATAAATTTAGTCCTTTTTTCGGTTTAATTAATATATATTTTTTAAATTGAAGGAGCCAACTGAAATTACAAAATCAGATGGACAATATATAGAATTTATATCAGCTATAACTAAGAAAATATTTATGATTATAGTCGGACTGTATGATCAAAATTTACGCGAATATTAAAGAGAGACGATGCATTTACCTAAGAATTTGTATTGAGATCGGTGTTACTCCGGCTTGTTTTATTAATTATTTTGTGATTTTATTTATACCTTTAAAGAAGGAGTTAAAATATTAAAATAATATATGAGAAAAGCTGAATGTAGTAAGATCTGGAAAATATTAAATTATTTAGTATTATTTTAATAAAATGATAGAATCGGAATAAAAAAACTTTAGAAAAAAGTAATATTTTGTTAATAAAACTACATCTCCAATGATTGAAATTTCCTATATGTGTTTAGTATATTAAAAAATCATATGAACATTACTTTTTAGCCGATATTTCAACTAATATGAAAAGGACAAAAAATACACAAACCATATTTACGATGTATCAATCAATAAGTCATTTTAATCACATAATTGCAATGTAATCATATATAATGAGGGCATGTAATAAGGGGATGTTTAGCAAGTTATGAAAATTTATTTCTACCATAATCCAAGATAAAGCACCATTTTTTTGCAATATTAAATTATTTGAACATTGTAATTACATCTAAAGAAATTGAAAAAAAATGTTGATAAATATACTTTGGTTGAAAGCAAAATTTGATTATAAGCATCACCAATTAAACAAAAATAGCTCAACTTTGTTTCAAACAAATTTTTATCCGGAAAAAAAATATTGAATCAGATTCATTGAACTTGAAAAATCAGTGTAGCATATGACCAAAAATAACAGAGAAAATAAATGTCACATGCCTAGGCACATGTTAGGATCATGCATCAAAGCACCTAGGTTTTTGTCCATTTTATTCCAGACAATTTGCCCATACTTGAAATAAATAGCACTTCAAATTAAACATATATTAATCACATTTCATATACCTATGCTTATTTCATTTTATTGCTATTTTATATTATTTGTACCCAATAATTCGATTTACCAACAATTAGTGAAATTTAATTCCACCCCATCAAACTTAATTAACGAATGCAAGTTGATTTGAATTGAAAAAAAAATGTAAAATTAAATATGAATAAAAAAAATGGGCAGATCATATGGAGACAAAAAAAAAAAAAAAAAAAAAATATACTTACCTTTGCATGTGCATGTGATATATTCTGTGCATCACCACAACCAATAAATTGTCCCAAAACTACACATTATTATTTTTATATATGAGGATAGAACCACAATTATTTAATAAAAAAATATAGTTTCACAGGTATCCAAGTGCCAATCTTGGACCTATATATATAAAGACCAAAGCATAACTGCTCATACAAAGAAATTGACCTAACAACTTATATTGGAAAAAAAAAATGGTGGGGAAAATGGTTGAGAGAGAAAAATCAAAGCAAAGAGAGATTTTAAAGCTACAATGCATGAAGGAGAAAGAAAGCAAATTCAAGAGGAGCATTTTTTCTGCTGAGGCTGATTCTACCACATCTGCCATTTTTATTTTGGCTTGTATTTTTTGTTCTTCTTCAAGTTAATTCTTAGTTTATATGATTACACTATCTCTTTCTCTACATGTAGTAAAGAAATTAATTTATTTTTGAGTCAATTTTTGGGTCACAATACCTGATATTATGAAAAAATCTCTTGCGTAAAACATTGGGTTGTTATATATATCAAATGGACGAGTCAAAAATAAGATATTGGAGGAAATTGAATCCAAAATTTCCCCAATTTCACATGGATTAAATTTCCTCCAATTCTCATATTTGAATCCCATAATGACTGATGGCAACAGAACTAAAATTTAAGAAGGCTTTTGAATGAGCAAGTGAAGGTAAGATATTGGAGAAAACCAAACCAGCAGCAACTCAGAAAACAGAGAATTGTATTGGTTTGATTTCCTGTAATTCTCACATTCAATACCCCATAAGCTCATATATGATTTCATATTTTCTTTCTTGCAAGATTAAAACTGAATATGAGATGTTGGAGAAAACTGAACTCATCTAATTCACCAATTATTTGAAGTAAAAAGTTCAATTCCTTCCAACTCTCATTTTCAGAACTACCAATTGATTCATGCAGAAATTAGAATTGTGAGGTAATTTATAGAAACCAAATATGAGGGGAAAAAAAAGGCAAAGGCATGTATGGTGTGATTTCTCTTTTTCTGATTCCAAGTCATGGATATGGCATGATCATGAGGTTTAACCAAGTGTACCAGCGATATTATTTTTTTTTTCTTTTCAAAGATAGTCTTCTATGCTCTTCTGTTATTACTTGTGTTGTAACTTTGAAAATATTGTGTGTGTGAGAGAGAGAGAGAATATTGTGAGTACTTGTGTGTAACTTGCCAAATCACTACAGAATATTGTGTGTGTGTGTGTGTGTGTGTGTGAGGGAGAGAGAGAGAAACAAAAACTTTGAGAAATTGTTCTAGCTTGTCCTCACTAAGTGTGTGTTTATTGACAAGTTCAGATCCTCTAAAGTGATCTAAAATTTAAGTTTTGTTTTGTTCCGGTTAGTTTAAGCATGAATATTGAAAGGGCTCCATAATTCTAACTTAAACCAAATTAGTCCAGGTTCTGATCAACCGGTTTGAATTCAAATTCACAGTTTGAGTTACTTCAGGAGATCCAAACCCTCTGTTGACATGCACACTGTTAGTTTTAAAAGCTAGCTCATGAGATAATATATGTGGAAATTGTATATTTTCTCAAAAGATAGGGAGTAGAATACAAGCTTTGGAGAACCGCGGACTTAGCGCAATGGCGCGTGCCCCGCCTCTACATAGAAACCAGTTTCATTAATTCTTTTGAAAAAAAATTAAAAGATGCTGGGAGTGTATGAGAGCTCTTTAATAAAAAAATAAAATAAGTTGGGAGTATCCAAATGTAACAGTCTCAGATTTTGGATATTTCCATAGATTGCAAAATCGGCCGTCCCGGCGCGGAATCGGCCGGAGCCAATCCGATTTACCCGGTATTTGTTGATTCCAGTCAAATTTAGGCCATTTCGGTCAAATTCCGGCCGGAACGGTACAATTTCAGTCAAATTTCGGCTGTTTCAGTTAAATTCCGGCCGGAACGGTCCTATTTCACTGAAATGAGGTGAAATGCACTCTACAGAAAACAAAATTATTTTTTGAGTGCAGCGTGATTCGAACCCAAGCCTTCTCCTCTACCAACAACAAACAATACCACTACACCATTGCATCTTTTGTTACTAGAAGGCATACTTATAGATATATATTTTGTATTTGAGTGAGAAACATGTGTTAGACAAATTATTTTGGTTCTGGACAACTTGACAACTATATTTTTGTATTTGAGTGAGAAACTTGACAAATTCACTTTTGGACAACTATATTTTGTATTTGAGTGAGAAACTTGACAAATTATTTTTTTATCAATTTTTTTCTATTTTTCTAGTATAAAACGAGCTTCTGGCAAAAAAGTCCGAGTTTCCGATCCGATTCGGCCGATTTTGACCGATTCATCTAATTCGGATCCCCCGGCCAAAAGTCCGATCCCGATTCCGATTCCGATTTTTCCTTCTATGGATATTTCTATCAATACCATAACCCATGCATCATGAAAGTAGATATCGATCGATGCAGAGAAGTTCCTTAAATAAATAAATGTAAACATCAGTCAGCTCAAGATAGCTCCCTTGTCGAACTAATTTAAAGATCTCCAGAAGTAAATTTTTATTTAAAAAAAAAAAAGAGTAAGAATATTATTCATAAGACGCACTTTGGTGTCAACAAGATAAATTAATTGTATACCAAGTAATCATATTAATTGCGCATGCCCACCCACAATCACACACACATATCACTGTTGCATTTACCAGCGGCTGTCCGCTATCCAATTACAGTATCTAAATTTCCATCAACAGGTTCGTATAAAAATATAGACATAATTATATATACTTAACAGTGATCAGATAAAGTTAATAACAATACTCAATATAAGTTCCATAGCTCATGCACTTCAATTTGTCACTTTTGATCTCTCTCATCTCAGCAGCTTCACTCGAGCCCTATTCAACTCCTTGACAACTTCTTTAATCCCAATACGCTCCTTTGGAGAGAACTTGGAGCACAAGAGACCACATCGAATCACCAAAACCAAGCAATCATGAACATCCTCTGTTACATTTTCATTATCTCCTCCATCATTGACTGGGAACAGTTTATTGTCGATAATCTCAGTAACACGATCAGAGAAAGCCATCTCAACATGCATATGGAGGCTCAAACCGTCCCTGAATCTTTCGTCAGTGGGACTTACACCAGTAAACATCTCAAGCACTAGAATGCCATAGCTGTATGCATCTCCTTCAACCGATGCCTGACCTCCCATGCCATATTCTAAAAAAAAATGACAAATTACAATCATATGTATAGTAATAGGCTAATAGCCTTCTACAAATTATGCACCGAGATCAGAAACATAGTGTTATTTTTCCTTCTCAATTCAAACATGCGAGCCGTGTTAAAATCAATATACAGATTATGCTGAAGCCATTTTTTCTATACCATGATAGGGTAAAAAAGTTAAAATAAATAATAAACACACACACTTTTGTCAGCTGGTATGTAACTACTTCTATACCTATATATTATATACTAGCATACAAAATTAATTTCTCATAAGAATAAGCTTTTACCTGGGGGAATATAACCGATGGAACCTCCAAGTCCAGATGTACTTCCTGTCAACAGAGAAGACATAGAATCAGGCTGAACCAGAAATCTGGCAAGCCCGAAATCACCCACATGTGCTGTAATGTCATCATCCAAAAGCAAATTGCTAGGTTTAAGATCACAGTGTACGATTGGAGCGGGCCCATGGTTGTGAAGATAATCCAAAGCTGTCGCAACATCGATTGCAATATTCAGCCTCTGGATAAGGCTAAGACTCCTGAATTGCCTATTCGTACACATGTAGGGATGCAACCATGTTTCTAAACTGCCATTAGGCATGAACTCAAAAATCAAAGCTTTAAAATCATTACCATGGTGGTCTATGCTAGAACACAAACTTAAAACTTTGATGAGGTTTCTGTGTCTGACTTTTCTTAATACGTCACATTCAGAGAAGAAACTACTAGAAGCACCACGCTGATTGAGATTTAGTACCTTCACAGCAACAGTTGACACATTCTCAAAATTCATTGGAGCTTTGTAAACAGCTCCAAAGGTACCTCTTCCAATTAGATTCTCTGATGAAAAATGATCCGTAGCTCTGAGAATGTCATTGTATGACACTCTTTTATACTCAGAATTTTTGGCTACAAATGGTAGGGGGTTTTTCAGAGATCCCTTTTTCCAACAAAAACGGGTTATAAAAAATATGGTAATACACAAGCATATAATACCACCTATGCAACAAATTATTACAATGATAATTTTGGAATAATGCTTCTTCTTTTGATTATCTAAAACGCATTTGGGTAGCTGCATTTCAGGTACTCCACCGCAAAGTTTTGAATTTCCTCTTAGGTCTACTGCACTAGCATTCATGAAAACCCCATCTTTCGGCAATTCCCCCATAAAATTGTTGAAAGAAATATTCAAATTTTGAAGTTTCATCTGACCAAGAAATTCAGGTACTGGACCAGATAAAGCATTGTTGGAGATATCCAGATCTTGCAACCCTCTCATGTTGCTCAAAGAGAAGGGAATAGACCCATTCAACTGGTTTCCATCAAGATGTAGTATTTGAAGTAGCTGGCACCCGCCGATTGTGCTAGGAATTTGACCAGATAATTTGTTATTTGATAGGTAAACTTTTCCTACATTGTTTAAATGACCAATTTCTGGTGGCACTGATCCATTCAAATAGTTATTTGACAAGTCGAGGCTGATAGAAAGTGAATGAAGATTGAAGAGTTTCTTTGGGATTAAGCCTATCAACTTATTGTGCGAAAGATTCATGGTATTTAGTAATGACATATTGCTTAATTCCTTCGGTATACTCCCAGTGAATTCATTGTTATCGAGACGGAGACAAATTAACTGGGTAAGATTACCTAAAGTTGATGGGATTTCACCTGATAACATGGTTCCGTATAGGCCTAGCACATTCAATTTCCAAAGATTGCCGATTTCTTTTGGGATAGTGCCTTCAATAAATGTTTGATATAGTTGTAAGGTAGCAAGGTTGGTTAGTTTTCCTACCTCTGCAGGAATATTTCCATAAATTGGATTTTTGTAAATTCCTAAATAGATAAGACTAGTAGAGAGATTTGCTATAGAATGAGGGAGCATGCCGTGGAGTTGGTTGTCTCCAAGATCCAATAATTGGAGAAATGTGCAGTTGATTAAAGAATCAAAGAATCGCCAATCGTCCCTGGTGGCCTTAATTTGGTTTGAAAATACGCCAAGCCATAAAAGGTTTTTTAAGGTTCCTATACTATCTGGTATTGTACCTATGAAATTGTTTATGCTTAAATCAATCCGAAGCATGGCTGAACAATTGGTTATGGATATCGGAATCTGACCACTAAGTTGATTTCTGTACAAATTTAGATTTTGTAGGCTCTGAAATGCATCACAAAAGTTTGAAGGAAGATTTCCATCAAGTTGATTTCCACTCAAAGTTAGGTTAACCATGGCTGAGAGGTTGTAAATGGAATGTGGTATCTGGCCTGATAAATTATTTTGACCGAGGTTAAGGTACTTGAGAGCCTTTAGGTGGCCGAGTGAAGACGGGATGAAACCATCTAATTTATTTTCTTGAAGATATAGAAGAAATAGATGCGTAAGGTTGCCTAAGGTGATTGGGATAGATTTAGTAAGAGTATTGCTACTTAGATCCAATACTTCGAGTAGTTCTAGGAAACCAAATTGTGGAGGTATGCCTCCTACAAGAAAGTTATGTCTCAAATTGATAGTCCTCAAGTTCTTACATTTCATTAGATTGGAAGGGATGGTTTCTTGGAGATTATTGTTTCTCAGGTGAAGTAATTCTAAATTGGAACAATTACCAAGAGTTGACGGAATATTTCCGGCAAGGTTATTCACACTCAAATTGAGATTTTGCAATCTACTCAAATGACCAAGCTCTGCTGGGATGCTACCAGTAAGCTGGTTATCTGAAAGGTTCAAAATTTTAAGAAATGTGAGGTTTGCCAAAGAGGGTGATATACGGCCTGACAAATGTAATGATCCTAGAGAGAGAGCAATTACTCTGTTGGGATGGCGGTTGCCGCACCTTACACCTTGCCATTGACAATAGTGGAAAGAATCATTCCATGATGATAATGTCCCGAATGGGCTATTGGATATGAGAGACTTGAAGGAGAGAAGTGCAAGCATGTCAGTTTCATTTGTGGCAAAGCTGTTTGATGGAAGATGAAAGGAGACTAAGCATATTAGAAGTAAGAGGTGTAAACCTCTCATTTTTTTTTTTGGTTATCAAGTGTTGTAAAAGAATGTCTAATTAATGGCAATCTTCTATGATTCTATTTATCATGATTCAAATAAGTTGGTAGAAGAAGACTATCAGAGTTGACCACACTTGGAATTTTTTTTAGTGCTAGTCGTTGTCTTGTTAAAATAGACACAAATATTTCTATATATATTATGAGTATATACATTTCCATGATGATCCATATGTATTGTTGTTCATGTACGAATTACAACAGAAAATTGCCCATATATATTTCATTATGTCATTCTCAAATTAAAACTCGAAACTAGACTTGATCAGACATGCTGTCGCGCTGTCCCCTCACCAGAAATAAACAATATTCATTCAGGGAATTTGTTGGTTGCTTGAATCATGGAATGACTTATTATTAAATATTCTGATGGTTTTTATTATAACCATACTGTATGAACTGGAAAAGTCAGTACCAGACAACAAACCGGCTCGGCCCAAGTTTAAATATTTAATTATCGATTTGACTGGAGATTATCAATGAACTGAAGCAAATTAACTAGCGGGTATTTTTATCAATAACTGATTTCACACGGCCGGTTAGCAAATTCGTTCTCTTTGTTTATATTTGTTTGCTTGTTTCTTCTTTTAATTGGTTTAAAGTGGGAAAGAGATCAATTTAGTAAACTTAATTCAGAGGAATATTAAACAGAAATTTTTTCACTGCAAAGTTCAAATTATATGTTCTTTTATTTTTGTAAAAAAAAAAAAGTGGTACATAATGCCACCTGTTCATTGATTACCAAGGAACACCCTTCAAAAAAATGATTATCTAATTTTGTGTATCTCTTTAAACACATATTTAAGAGGCTTATACATTGCCAATATGTACAAATACATATTCATAACACTGAGAACACTGTTCATCATAATGATCATCTCTCCAAGGAACAAATTCATGCATTTCAATCCCGTTAATCTATTTTCACTTTTATCTATCACATCTTACAAATCACTTTTTGTGGGATCTTTCCAATGTAAATGGAACCCAGATACTTGATTGGATATTTACTGCGATGAATCCACATCTGTGAGGTAACATAATATTTGAATTTAGATCCGCATCATCTGATCAGAATTCGAGCCAATCTTGCTCGAGGTGGAATGCACGAGCTCCTTTCAAAATCGTTCCAAAACATATCTGGTAGTCGAGATATAAACTCAACTTTTCGATAACCTCAGAGGATATGCATTCATTTACCTACTTGACAGCCTAGCTAGGATGTTTGCATAAAGCATATACTACAATAATCTGTACTATCGGTATTATCGCCGATACCTCCATCAGTAATAAAATTTCAATGGGCTTACCTTCGATTGTAATAGTCACTTTTTACCTTCGTGGATATGTAGTGACAGATTCTTGTAGTATATAATAATGAGTTTCCATATTATCTAATTTCAGATATAGCATTTCAGACTTTCAAAATTTATTTTCAAGCTTGATATTTGTCCAAAACCAGACAGATTCTTGTAGTATATAATAATGAGTTTCTGTATTATCTAAATTCAGGTATAGCATTTCAGACTTTCTTAACTAATTTTCATGCTTGATATTTGCTCAAAACCAGCTAAAGCTAAGCCCATATTCATAGTTGTAGTTCGCTAAGGTGCTACGTGTAGCATAGAGATCCTCCGTGCAATGACTCAATATTTGAGTTTTTAAAATCTTAACGGTCAATCTGAACCATTCAACATGATCTCCATATGAATATGTACATACTTGCAAACCAAATTTTATATTTTTTAGAATTTTTTTATTATTTTTTTAGATAGGTAAAAAATCACTTGATCTGAATGATGCATAATTTTCAGATCAAGTGATTTTCTACCTATCTAAAAAAATAGTAAAAAAATTCTAAAAAATATAAAATTTGATTTGCAAGTACATATTCATATGGTAATCATGTTGAATGGTTCGGATCAACCGATAGAATTTTGAAAACTCAAATATTAAGCCGTTGCACAGAAGTTCTCTATGCTATGCGTAGCATATTAGCAATTTCCTTCATAGTTAGAATCAGCAGCTGAAAAGAACAATTTAAAGTGTCATCTGCATAGTTTGAAATTGATTGGAACAATAGATACAAGAAATTAAATTTTGGTCCTATGCCTCCCAAAATTTGGTTGGAATTTGAGGGGAAATTTGACAACTAATTCAGCCATATCAGATGACACAGGTGGAAAGTTATTTGAGTGGCGGACCCCACAGTTGGAAAATTGAGGTATATATATATGTAGAGAGCAGAGTAGGTCAAATGCCCATCAGATCTACTTTTGAGTTTAACGAGCTCCACGACCGTCCGATCAATCTTAAGATATGTGCACATCAAAATCAAAGCAGACATGCATGAAATTTAAAACATTTCACACGAATTTTAAAACAAATTGGATGGACGTGATTTAACCCATCGAACCAAAGTAGTTTCGATGGGCATTGGACCTACTCCCAAGTTATATATATCAACAAAGATTGCTCTAATCTTCTAGCAAGTGTTACATAGTTTAATCATCTAGTCTCCAACTTTTTATAATTACCTCTTAAATTAAAAGGCCGGTAGGTGTCAAATGTGAATAGATTATCAATACACGACGACAAGCGCACTAACCTTAATAAAAGAAAGGCCGGAAGGGGGTATAATATAATATTTTATTGTTATCGTGCTTTAACACGGTACCAATAGACTACTACATCAACATTATTTTTTGCTTGGGTAGTAACCAGCTGGAGGAAATCCGTAACATCACTCCAGGATTTACTGAAAATATTAAAATCAGGCCTCCAGGACTCTGTCGACTACTGATCATGCCTCCCTCTGCAAGAATTATTTTAAATGGATGCAGAATTAAATGAAAATGACTTATATGTATTAAATTTGTTATAAAAAGCTTTAATAAAGGATTTGTTTGCATAATCATGCACTAATGATTTTTCCGAAATTGTTCTAACAATTATTTTTTTAATTATTAGATAATATTTGAGTTATAACAGTTAATTAAATTTGATAACGTCTCGACCAAGTTGTACCTTCCTTTGAACGAATTATTTTAAATGGATGCAGAATTAAATGAAAATGACTTATATGTATTAAATTTGTTATAAAAAGCTTTAATAAAGGATTTGTTTGCATAATCATGCACTAATGATTTTTCCGAAATTGTTCTAACAATTATTTTTTCAATTATTAGATAATAATTGAGTTATAACAGTTAATTAAATTTGATCACGTCTCGACCAAGTTGTACCTTCCTTTGAACGAATTATTTTAAATGGATGCAGAATTCAATGAAAATGACTTATATGTATTAAATTTGTTATAAAAAGCTTTAATAAAGGATTTGTTTGCATAATCATGCACTAATGATTTTTCCGAAATTGTTCTAACAATTATTTTTTTAATTATTAGATAATATTTGAGTTATAACAGTTAATTAAATTTGATCACGTCTCGACCAAGTTGTGCCTTCCTTTGAACGAATTATTTTAAATGGATGCAGAATTAAATGAAAATGACTTAAATGTACTATTAAATTTGTTATAAAAAAGCTTTAATAAAGGATTTGTTTGCATAATCATGCACTAATGATTTTTCCGAAATTGTTCTAACAATTATTTTTTCAATTATTAGATAATATTTGAGTTATAACAGTTAATTAAATTTCATCACGTCTCCCCCAAGTTGTACCTTCCTTTGAACGAATTATTTTAAATGGATGCAGAATTAAATGAAAATGACTTATATGTATTAAATTTGTTATAAAAAGCTTTAATAAAGGATTTGTTTGCATAATCATGCACTAATGATTTTTCCGAAATTGTTCTAACAATTATTTTTTCAATTATTAGATAATATTTGAGTTATAACAGTTAATTAAATTTGATCACGTCTCGACCAAGTTGTGCCTTCCTTTCAACGAATTATTTTAAATGGATGCAGAATTAAATGAAATGACTTATATGTATTAAATTTGTTATAAAAAGCTTTAATAAAGGATTTGTTTGCATAATCATGCACTAATGATTTTTTCGAAATTGTTCTAACAATTATTTTTTCAATTATTAGATAATATTTGAGTTATAACAGTTAATTAAATTTGATCACATCTCGACCAAGTTGTACCTTCCTTTGAACGAATTATTTTAAATGGATGCAGAATTAAATGAAATGACTTATATGTATTAAATTTGTTATAAAAAAGCTTTAATAAAGGATTTGTTTGCATAATCATGCACTAATGATTTTTCCGAAATTGTTCTAACAATTATTTTTTCAATTATTAGATAATATTTGAGTTATAACAGTTAATTAAATTTGATCACGTCTCAACCAAATTGTACCTTCCTTTGAACGAATTATTTTAAATGAATGCAGAATTAAAGGAAAATGACTTATATGTATTAAATTTGTTATAAAAAACTTTAATAAAGGATTTGTTTGCATAATCATGCACTAAAGATTTTTCCGAAATTGTTCTAACAATTATTTTTTCAATTATTAGATAATATTTCAGTTATAACAGTTAATTAAATTTGATCACGTCTCGACCAAGTTGTGTCACACCCCGGTGCCCCACGAGGTGCGAAGGGTGCTCCTGCCGTAGGCATACGGTTGCCCGTATACCTACTAGGCAATTACGATATGATAGAAATAAAACATAACACGCAAACAAAACAAACAAGTAACATAAACAGATCTCAAACCCCAACTGGTCAGGTTATAGTATACAAAACCCGTATCTCGATGGATACGCATCACCAAATGACATAGAGAATATATATATATATACAACCAAAACATAACTGTATACATAATCTCTAATGTCACTATACCAGACAAGCCACGTAGAGGTGAAACCAGGGCCTACCGACCTCGCGTCTCTCTCGGATCCGCTGACCCGGAACCTGAAAATATTACCCAAAGAGGGGATGAGAATTGAATTCTCAGTGCGATAATTGCCACAAATAAATCCCTGGACTTGCAATCACAGATTATATTCAAAAAGAAACACCAATAAAGCTCAGATCGATTTATAAACTTTTGTAAACATGAATGCATAAATCCAACGACATATATATATCCAAATGAAATCACAAATTAGGAATTGCCAAGATGAAATTCAATCACACCATATCTGGTTTACTCGGTTTCAGAATATCTGGTAGTAATAGGCCTAACCGTTTAATTAAAAGTCTGGTTCTGATTCACATCCAGAAAATTCATATAAAGCGAATTGACATCCAAACGCGTTACCCCCTGGGTAATGCCTCCGATACACAAGTCACATATAATCACAATCATTATACAGCGTCACTTACCCCTCGTCCCAACCGGTACTGGGAACTGTTGAGGGCCAGACGATCTAAAGCTTTAGAACACTGGGTGTCAAAGTCCCTGCAGAGACCTTGACAAATCCGGTTTCACCTCCTGGGTGACATCATCACGGCGGATGACAATAATACCATATCCACCAACCGATGGTGATATAAAGCACGGTGACTTTAATTCCAAAATCAGATCATTCTGATCAACATAATTTATAACCATACCAGCATGCAAGTCAATTAGATAAAACAATTCAAGTTTCACTTTATTTGGACAATGCAATGCATATGCAACACAATCCGATAATGCAATTCAATCAATAATCAACATGTCAACCGAAACACAGTTTAATTCTGAATATAAAATATCAAACAAGTCCAGAAATCCCGCACCTGAATATGCTGCGTATAAACCGACCTTACGTCTCGGACGTCTCGTGAGATTCCGTACCCGGTTGTCTTACCAACTCTATTTAACATATATACATAATTAGGGTTTAATTAGCTATAGTTTCTATATAAATGAAATTAATACGATTACGATTCGATACTCATTCGATTCGGCTTAATTTAGACTCAGCTTACCATTTTGAACTACTTGGTCACGGCCCGTAAGGGTTCTGTTGCGGCTCGAAATAATTAAGCAGACCAATATTGTCTCTGTTTCAATCTCTTACGGCCCGTGATAATTCCTATTGCGGCCCGCAATAAAAGGGCTACGGCCCGTAATGCACTTCTCAACATTTCCAGCGGCTTTGTTCTGTTTATTCCGGCCCGTAAGGGATGGGTTGCGGCCCGCAACACCATCAGGTCTGGTTTTAGTTCAGGTTTTGGTTTGTTCTGTTTCCTCGATTCGATTCGGTTACAATCCCGTATTACTTAATCATATACCATACCATCTTGGACATCTAATACCATGTTTAACCATTGTTTCATATAAATGTACATAGCTCAAAATATGATCAAGTTAACCACTAATTCGGTCGATACAAATTTGGTAATTCGATTACGCAACAAGTCGGGTTCAATCGGAATAGTTAAACACCTTTCAAAATTTTCAGAATTCCATATCCTTAATCAAATTTCCAAAAACCCTAAACCCTAGTTCCCAAAACCTTATTTCATAAAATCAATCTCAATTATTCAAAATAGTGGAATTGAAGGCATATAATATCAATCGAATCTAAATTAGAACTTCAAACGAAAGAAACGCGAATCGAATCAACACTTAGGGTTTCAAATAGAGATCAAGAGAGATAAATATATACCAATTTAATCGTTCGATTGAATAGAGGGCTTCGTTCTGATCTCGAAACTACGAACGATTCGATCGATCGCGCGGGTTTCACTCTTTCCCTTTTTCTCTCCCTTTCTCTTTTCCTTTCTCTTGCGTAATACTCTCACACATAACCTTTGCACGGTACAAGAATGGTACCCATCGGTACCAAGAGATGAATATGACACAATTTTGGTTCTTTTGTCATTAGGTCCCTCTAAAGTTTCATTATTACATAAGGGTATAACTTATACAAATATAACCTTCTATCTACTTTTAAATGCATATTAGCCCTTCTAATTTCCATCCAAATATATATTTATGTCTAAAAGATATATATATATAAATTTACTAATATCCATATACATGTATATATGTGTTTTATTGATATACTCATTTATCTCAAAATTTTAATGCACATCAACCCTTCAATTAAATTGATATTCCATAACCAGGTTATTATATATACTAATATATATATTTATTTTGTAAAAATTATAGGAGAATGTCACAATTCTCCCCCTCTTAAAATAAAGTTCAGTCCGCTGAACTTGATTACGTACCTTAATTGTCGAATAATTCCGGATACCTCTCTCGAATGCTCTCCTCGAGTTCCCACGTCGCTTCCTTATCGGAATGGCGTCCCCATTTTACCAATACCAGTCTGATCACTTTACTTCGAAGCCGTTGCTCTTTTCGATCCAATATCTGCATTGGTTCTTCCTGATACGTCAGATCATCTTGCACGTATAAACCCAAATGATCAATACAATGCGACGGATCTCGCACATATCTGCGTAGCTGTGATACATGGAACACCGGATGAACCCGGTCTAATGCCGGTGGTAGCGCAAGCTCGTACGCTACCGGTCCAACTCGTCGCAAAATCTGAAAAGGCCCAATATATCGGGGACTTAGCTTACCCGAAACACCAAATCTGTGCACGCCTCTGACAGGCGAAACTCGAAGCCATACATGATCACTTTCTTGGAATTCCAACGGTCTTCGATGAATATCTGCATATTTCTTTTGTCTTTCTTGAGCCGACTTGAGCCGACTCAGAACCATTTTCGTTTTCTCAGCAACTTCTTCTAACATTTGCGGTCCCGTAGGTGGATATGTACCCGCTGGTCCCCACCACAGCGGAGTACGGCACTGCTGTCCTGTCAGCGCTTCTTGCGGTGACATACCGATACTCGAATGATAACTGTTGTTATACGCAAATTCCACCAGATACAAATGATCAACCCACGAACCTTGTAAACTTAGCGCGCAGGAATGCAACATGTCTTCTAATGTCTGAATAGTGCGCTCAGACTGACCGTCAGTCTGTGGATGGTGTGCAGTGCTAAATTTCAACTTGGTACCCATTGTTTCTTGAAAACTCTCCCAAAAATGAGAAGTAAACCGAGGATCTCGGTCAGAAATGATATTGCGCGAGCAGCCATGATATTTAAACTGATATTTCAGAAACAATTCCGCCAATTCTTGCCCAGATGTCTCAATTCGAAGCGGAATAAAATGCGCTATCTTCGTCAGCCGATCCACAATTACCCAAACTGTATTATACCTTCCGACCGTCCTCGGAAATCCACTTACGAAATTCATTGTAATTGATTCAAACTTCCTTGTAGGTATCTCCAGCGGTCTCAGCAATCCGGCTCTTCTCTGCCGATCCGCTTTAACCTGCTGACATATTTGACATTTTTCAACATACCTTTGCACTTCTCGCTTCATTCTCGGCCACCAGAAATACTTCTTTAGATCTTGATACATCTTTACTTCTCCTGGATGAATAGCATAACCCGAATCATGCGCCTCCGATAAAATCAGATCTTTCAGCTCCGAATTACTTGGTACACAAATACGGTTATGAAACCGTAAGATACCATCTCTTTGAATTTGAAACGGTGAATCAGCATTTGACTCGTAGTGCAGTTTAAATTTCTGAAATTTCGGATCATTTTGTTGCTCTGCACGAATTTGCTCGTGTAACTCTGATCGGATTTCAACCGCTGCTAGTACAACTGATGCAATTGCGGGTGTACCCGCCTCAACTCCATCTCCGACACACTTAGATACCACATCCATTGCAAATTCGCGTGATGCACCAACATGTATTTCCAACCTGCGCATTTCCTCCAAAAGATATGCTTCACTTGTGATTACCGACGCCAGGTTTACCTGACTCTTTCTGCTTAATGCATCTGCTACACTGTTTGCTTTTCCTGCATGATACTGGATATCCAAGTCATAGTCTTTCATCAATTCTAACCACCGCCTTTGTCTCAGATTCAATTCTTTTTGTGTGAAGATGTATTTCAAACTCTGGTGATCTGTAAATATACGGCATTTCACGCCATACAGATAATGCCGCCAAATCTTTAACGCAAATATCACCGCTGCTAACTCCAAGTCATGAGTCGGGTAGTTTTGCTCGTGTGGTCTCAATTGCCGAGATGCATAGGCAATTACATGATCATCTTGCATTAATACACAACCCAAACCCGATTTAGAAGCATCGGTGTAAACCGTATACTCCTTATCAGTAGTCGGCATGGCAAGGACTGGCGTAGATACCAGCCGACTCTTTAATTCTTCGAAACTCTGATCTTGCGCGGTACCCCAATCGAATTTTACACCTTTGTGTAACAACTTTGTAAGTGGTGCAGCTAATTGCGAAAACCCGAGTACAAACCTCCTGTAGTACCCGGCTAACCCCAAAAAGCTGCGAATTTCAGTAACTGTCTCGGGCCTTTTCCAATCTGTCACAGCCCGAATCTTCTCGGAATCCACCGCTAACCCTTTTCCAGATACCACATGCCCCAAAAATGAAATTTCTTCCAACCAGAACTCACATTTCGAAAATTTTGCGAATAACTGATGTTCGCGCAGTCTTTGCAAAACAATTCTTAAATGTACCTCATGTTCCTCTCGCGAGCGCGAATATATCAGTATATCATCAATGAACACCACAACTGTCGAATCCAACAAATCATGAAATACGCGGTGCATTAAGTCCATGAACACTGCCGGTGCGTTCGTCAGCCCAAACGGCATAACCAAGTACTCATAATGCCCGTACCTTGTACGGAATGCTGTCTTATCCACATCGCTCGGTCTAATCCTCAATTGGTGGTACCCTGTTCTCAGATCAATCTTCGAATATATTGAGGATCCCTGCAACTGATCAAACAGATCATCAATCCGAGGTAACGGATATTTATTTTTCACAGTTACCTTATTCAGCTCGCGGTAATCAATGCATAACCGCAATGTTCCATCTTTCTTCTTGACAAACAGCACTGGTGCACCCCACGGTGACGTGCTAGGTCTGATAAACCCGCTTTCCAACATATCTTCCAATTGTGCCTTGAGTTCCTTCAGTTCTGCCGGTGCCATTCGATACGGCGCTTTTGAAATCGGTGTTGTACCCGGTACCAATTCGATACCGAATTCCACTTCTCGCTCGGGTGGCAGCCCTACAATCTCATCTGGAAATACATCCACAAATTCCGAAACCACCGGAATAGTGCTGATCTCTGGAACTGCCGCAGCCGCATAAACCACGGCCGCCACATAAGCATCACACCCTGACTCTATTAGCCGCCTCATTTCTAAGGCTGAAACACAAGTTATTAGTTTCCCAAGTTCTCTACAATTTAGAACACATGACATACCTCTTGAATTCGCAAAATGAATCCGTCGATGCGGACAATCAATAGTAGCAGCATGTCTCGTCAACCAATCCATACCCAATAACACATCATAACCGGTAATCTCCATCACCAACAAATCCGCTTCGAACTCCCTCCCGTTTATCTTAATCTTTCGGTCTCGGCATAAGGTGATTTCTTGATCATTTGAACCAAACGGGGTTTGAACATTTAAAACTTGATTATACGTCTCAATCGGCCAACCACCCTTTTCTACCAACGCCCTCGACACAACCGAATGACTGCACCCCGTATCAATCAAACAATAAGCATCATGATCGGATATAGAGAGTATACCTGTCATGACATTAGTCTGGCCATCTCCCAGTGCAGTTGCAGCATTGCGTGAAGTTCCAGCAACGTTAAGTGTTGCTCAGAAACCTTCTATTGAAATGTTGTTCGAACCATTCCCACGGAATCCTCGCTTCCTCTCCATCATAACTTCCTCGGGTTCCATCCCACCAGAATCGAGCATCACTCTCCAGCTGCTGCTCAACTAACTCCACTTTATCTTCCTCAGGAGCACGGCATAATTTTAACTTCGCATTTATTTGCACCAGCCACTCCTCAGCTGCCGCATACCCGCCGGTTCCATCATAACGCGGCGGATTCAAGCGCAGAAATGCATCATATAACCTTCTGAAATCTTCGGGTGCACCACCGTGAGCTACCGGTGCTGCATCCTGCATCTGTGCTTGGCGACCTCTCTCATAGGCCGCAATCAACCGGTCATCCAAGTCCCGGTCTCTACCAGCTCCTCCAGCGCCACCAGCACCAGCTGGACCAGCCCCAGCCTGATTTACCACTGGCTCGATAACCAACTCCAGGTTTGGTTCCGGATTCCTCCGAGGTCTGCCTCTACCTCGACGTGTTTCCATTTTCTGAATAAACAAAGTTAGTTTATAATATTATATAATCTTTACTTATCATACGAAATTCGTATAGTCGTGCCGACCCCAATTAATACGTATACCACTCTCGTATCCAAACAAGTCTGGTTCGGTTTTAAACCATGCTCTGATACCACCGAAGGAAGGACCTGTCACACCCCGGTGCCCCACGAGGTGCGAAGGGTGCTCCTGCCGTAGGCATACGGTTGCCCGTATACCTACTAGGCAATTACGATATGATAGAAATAAAACATAACACGCAAACAAAACAAACAAGTAACATAAACAGATCTCAAACCCCAACTGGTCAGGTTATAGTATACAAAACCCGTATCTCGATGGATACGCATCACCAAATGACATAGAGAATATATATATATATACAACCAAAACATAACTGTATACATAATCTCTAATGTCACTATACCAGACAAGCCACGTAGAGGTGAAACCAGGGCCTACCGACCTCGCGTCTCTCTCGGATCCGCTGACCCGGAACCTGAAAATATTACCCAAAGAGGGGATGAGAATTGAATTCTCAGTGCGATAATTGCCACAAATAAATCCCTGGACTTGCAATCACAGATTATATTCAAAAAGAAACACCAATAAAGCTCAGATCGATTTATAAACTTTTGTAAACATGAATGCATAAATCCAACGACATATATATATCCAAATGAAATCACAAATTAGGAATTGCCAAGATGAAATTCAATCACACCATATCTGGTTTACTCGGTTTCAGAATATCTGGTAGTAATAGGCCTAACCGTTTAATTAAAAGTCTGGTTCTGATTCACATCCAGAAAATTCATATAAAGCGAATTGACATCCAAACGCGTTACCCCCTGGGTAATGCCTCCGATACACAAGTCACATATAATCACAATCATTATACAGCGTCACTTACCCCTCGTCCCAACCGGTACTGGGAACTGTTGAGGGCCAGACGATCTAAAGCTTTAGAACACTGGGTGTCAAAGTCCCTGCAGAGACCTTGACAAATCCGGTTTCACCTCCTGGGTGACATCATCACGGCGGATGACAATAATACCATATCCACCAACCGATGGTGATATAAAGCACGGTGACTTTAATTCCAAAATCAGATCATTCTGATCAACATAATTTATAACCATACCAGCATGCAAGTCAATTAGATAAAACAATTCAAGTTTCACTTTATTTGGACAATGCAATGCATATGCAACACAATCCGATAATGCAATTCAATCAATAATCAACATGTCAACCGAAACACAGTTTAATTCTGAATATAAAATATCAAACAAGTCCAGAAATCCCGCACCTGAATATGCTGCGTATAAACCGACCTTACGTCTCGGACGTCTCGTGAGATTCCGTACCCGGTTGTCTTACCAACTCTATTTAACATATATACATAATTAGGGTTTAATTAGCTATAGTTTCTATATAAATGAAATTAATACGATTACGATTCGATACTCATTCGATTCGGCTTAATTTAGACTCAGCTTACCATTTTGAACTACTTGGTCACGGCCCGTAAGGGTTCTGTTGCGGCTCGAAATAATTAAGCAGACCAATATTGTCTCTGTTTCAATCTCTTACGGCCCGTGATAATTCCTATTGCGGCCCGCAATAAAAGGGCTACGGCCCGTAATGCACTTCTCAACATTTCCAGCGGCTTTGTTCTGTTTATTCCGGCCCGTAAGGGATGGGTTGCGGCCCGCAACACCATCAGGTCTGGTTTTAGTTCAGGTTTTGGTTTGTTCTGTTTCCTCGATTCGATTCGGTTACAATCCCGTATTACTTAATCATATACCATACCATCTTGGACATCTAATACCATGTTTAACCATTGTTTCATATAAATGTACATAGCTCAAAATATGATCAAGTTAACCACTAATTCGGTCGATACAAATTTGGTAATTCGATTACGCAACAAGTCGGGTTCAATCGGAATAGTTAAACACCTTTCAAAATTTTCAGAATTCCATATCCTTAATCAAATTTCCAAAAACCCTAAACCCTAGTTCCCAAAACCTTATTTCATAAAATCAATCTCAATTATTCAAAATAGTGGAATTGAAGGCATATAATATCAATCGAATCTAAATTAGAACTTCAAACGAAAGAAACGCGAATCGAATCAACACTTAGGGTTTCAAATAGAGATCAAGAGAGATAAATATATACCAATTTAATCGTTCGATTGAATAGAGGGCTTCGTTCTGATCTCGAAACTACGAACGATTCGATCGATCGCGCGGGTTTCACTCTTTCCCTTTTTCTCTCCCTTTCTCTTTTCCTTTCTCTTGCGTAATACCCTCACACATAACCTTTGCACGGTACAAGAATGGTACCCATCGGTACCAAGAGATGAATATGACACAATTTTGGTTCTTTTGTCATTAGGTCCCTCTAAAGTTTCATTATTACATAAGGGTATAACTTATACAAATATAACCTTCTATCTACTTTTAAATGCATATTAGCCCTTCTAATTTCCATCCAAATATATATTTATGTCTAAAAGATATATATATAAAAATTTACTAATATCCATATACATGTATATATGTGTTTTATTGATATACTCATTTATCTCAAAATTTTAATGCACATCAACCCTTCAATTAAATTGATATTCCATAACCAGGTTATTATATATACTAATATATATATTTATTTTGTAAAAATTATAGGAGAATGTCACAAGTTGTGCCTTCCTTTGAATGAATTATTTTAAATGGATGCAGAATTAAATGAAAATGACTTAAATGTACTATTAAATTTGTTATAAAAAAGCTTTAATAAAGGATTTGTTTGCATAATCATGCACTAATGATTTTTCCGAAATTGTTCTAACAATTATTTTTTCAATTATTAGATAATATTTGAGTTATAACAGTTAATTAAATTTGATCACGTCTCGACCAAGTTGTACCTTCCTTTGAACGAATTATTTTAAATGGATGCAGAATTAAATGAAAATGACTTATATGTATTAAATTTGTTATAAAAAGCTTTAATAAAGGATTTGTTTGCATAATCATGCACTAATGATTTTTCCGAAATTGTTCTAACAATTATTTTTTCAATTATTAGATAATATTTGAGTTATAACAGTTAATTAAATTTGATCACGTCTCGACCAAGTTGTGCCTTCCTTTGAACGAATTATTTTAAACGGATGCAGAATTAAATGAAATGACTTATATGTATTAAATTTGTTATAAAAAGCTTTAATAAAGGATTTGTTTGCATAATCATGCACTAATGATTTTTTCGAAATTGTTCTAACAATTATTTTTTCAATTATTAGATAATATTTGAGTTATAACAGTTAATTAAATTTGATCACATCTCGACCAAGTTGTACCTTCCTTTGAACGAATTATTTTAAATGGATGCAGAATTAAATGAAATGACTTATATGTATTAAATTTGTTATAAAAAAGCTTTAATAAAGGATTTGTTTGCATAATCATGCACTAATGATTTTTCCGAAATTGTTCTAACAATTATTTTTTCAATTATTAGATAATATTTGAGTTATAACAGTTAATTAAATTTGATCACGTCTCAACCAAATTGTACCTTCCTTTGAACGAATTATTTTAAATGAATGCAGAATTAAAGGAAAATGACTTATATGTATTAAATTTGTTATAAAAAACTTTCATAAAGGATTTGTTTGCATAATCATGCACTAATGATTTTTCCGAAATTGTTCTAACAATTCTTTTTTCAATTATTAGATAATATTTCAGTTATAACAGTTAATTAAATTTTATCACGTCTCGACCAAGTTGTGCCTTCCTTTGAACGAATTATTTTAAATGGATGCAGAATTAAATGAAAATGACTTATATGTATTAAATTTGTTATAAAAAGCTTTAATAAAGGATTTGTTTGAATAATCATGCACTAATGATTTTTCCGAAATTGTTCTAACAATTATTTTTTCAATTATTAGATAATATTTCAGTTATAACAGTTAATTAAATTTGATCACATCTCGACCAAGTTGTGCCTCCCTTTGAAAGAATTATCTTAAATGGATGCAGAATTAACTGAAAATGACTTATATGTATTAAATTTGTTATAAAAAGCTTTAATAAAGGATTTGTTTGCATAATCATGCACTAATGATTTTTCCGAAATTGTTCTAACAATTATTTTTTCAATTATTAGATAATATTTCAGTTATAACAGTTAATTAAATTTGATCACGTCTCGACCAAGTTGTGCCTCCCTTTGAACGAATTATTTTAAACGGATGCAGAATTAAATGAAAATGACTTATATGTATTTAATTTGTTATAAAAAGCTTTAATAAAGGATTTGTTTGCATAATCATGCACTATTGATTTTTCCGAAATTGTTCTAACAATTATATTTTCAATTATTAGATAATATTTGAGTTATAACAGTTAATTAAATTTGATCACGTCTCGACCAAGTTGTACCTTCCTTTGAACGAATTATCTTAAATGGATGCAAAATTCAATGAAAATGACTTATATGTATTAAATTTGTTATAAAAAGCTTTAATAAAGGATTTGTTTGCATAATCATGCACTAATGATTTTTCCGAAATTGTTCTAACAATTATTTTTTCAATTATTAGATAATATTTGAGTTATAACAGTTAATTAAATTTGATCACGTCTCGACCAAGTTGTGCCTTCCTTTGAACGAATTATTTTAAATGGATGCAGAATTAAATGAAAATGACTTAAATGTACTATGAAATTTGTTATAAAAAAGCTTTAATAAAGGATTTGTTTGCATAATCATGCACTAATGATTTTTCCGAAATTGTTCTAACAATTATTTTTTCAATTATTAGATAATATTTGAGTTATAACAGTTAATTAAATTTGATCACGTCTCGACCAAGTTGTACCTTCCTTTGAACGAATTATTTTAAATGGATGCAGAATTAAATGAAAATGACTTATATGTATTAAATTTGTTATAAAAAGCTTTAATAAAGGATTTGTTTGCATAATCATGCACTAATGATTTTTCCGAAATTGTTCTAACAGTTATTTTTTCAATTATTAGATAATATTTGAGTTATAACAGTTAATTAAATTTGATCACGTCTCGACCAAGTTGTGCCTTCCTTTGAACGAATTATTTTAAACGGATGCAGAATTAAATGAAATGACTTATATGTATTAAATTTGTTATAAAAAGCTTTAATAAAGGATTTGTTTGCATAATCATGCACTAATGATTTTTTCGAAATTGTTCTAACAATTATTTTTTCAATTATTAGATAATATTTGAGTTATAACAGTTAATTAAATTTGATCACATCTCGACCAAGTTGTACTTTCCTTTGAACGAATTATTTTAAATGGATGCAGAATTAAATGAAATGACTTATATGTATTAAATTTGTTATAAAAAAGCTTTAATAAAGGATTTGTTTGCATAATCATGCACTAATGATTTTTCCGAAATTGTTCTAACAATTATTTTTTCAATTATTAGATAATATTTGAGTTATAACAGTTAATTAAATTTGATCACGTCTCAACCAAATTGTACCTTCCTTTGAACGAATTATTTTAAATGAATGCAGAATTAAAGGAAAATGACTTATATGTATTAAATTTGTTTATTAAATTTGTTATAAAAAACTTTAATAAAGGATTTGTTTGCATAATCATGCACTAATGATTTTTCCGAAATTGTTCTAACAATTATTTTTTCAATTATTAGATAATATTTCAGTTATAACAGTTAATTAAATTTGATCACGTCTCGACCAAGTTGTGCCTTCCTTTGAACGAATTATTTTAAATGGATGCAGAATTAAATGAAAATGATTTATATGTATTAAATTTGTTATAAAAAGCTTTAATAAAGGATTTGTTTGCATAATCATGCACTAATGATTTTTCCGAAATTGTTCTAACAATTATTTTTTCAATTATTAGATAATATTTCAGTTATAACAGTTAATTAAATTTGATCACATCTCGACCAAGTTGTGCCTCCCTTTGAACGAATTATCTTAAATGGATGCAGAATTAACTGAAAATGACTTATATGTATTAAATTTGTTATAAAAAGCTTTCATAAAGGATTTGTTTGCATAATCATGCACTAATGATTTTTCCGAAATTGTTCTAACAATTATTTTTTCAATTATTAGATAATATTTCAGTTATAACAGTTAATTAAATTTGATCACGTCTCGACCAAGTTGTGCCTCCCTTTGAACGAATTATTTTAAACGGATGCAGAATTAAATGAAAATGACTTATATGTATTTAATTTGTTATAAAAAGCTTTAATAATGGATTTGTTTGCATAATCATGCACTAATGATTTTTCCGAAATTGTTCTAACAATTATATTTTCAATTATTAGATAATATTTGAGTTATAACAGTTAATTAAATTTGATCACATCTCGACCAAGTTGTGCCTCCCATTGAACGAATTATCTTAAATGGATGCAGAATTAAATGAAAATGACTTATATGTATTAGATTTGTTATAAAAAGCTTTAATAAAGGATTTGTTTGCATAATCATGCACTAATGATTTTTCCGAAATTGTTCTAACAATTATTTTTTCAATTATTAGATAATATTTGAGTTATAACAGTTAATTAAATTTGATCACGTCTCGACCAAGTTGTGCCTCCCTTTGAACGAATTATTTTAAATGGATGCAGAATTAAATGAAAATGACTTATATGTATTAAATTTGTGATAAAAAGCTTTAATAAAGGATTTGTTTGCATAATCATGCACTAATGATTTTTCCGAAATTGTTCTGACAATTAGTTTTCAATTATTAGATAATATTTGAGTTATAACAGTTAATTAAATTTATCACGTCTTGACCAAGTTGTGCCTTCCTTTAAACGAATTATTTTAAATGGATGCAGAATTAAATGAAAATGACTTATATGTATTAAATTTGTTATAAAAAGCTTTAATAAAGGGTTTGTTTGCATAATCATGCACTAATGATTTTTCCGAAATTGTTCTAACAATTATTTTTTCAATTATTAGATAATATTTGAGTTATAACAGTTAATTAAATTTGATCACGTCTCAACCACGTTGTGCCGTAACCAAAGTATCAAACTTATCATGACCTAATGTATTGTGACCGATTACATTCGTTATGTGATATTTAACTAATTTTTTTCGTAATTTAAATTAGTTTAGTGAAAAAAACTCATAAAAGTTTTCAAAAAATGTGGAACAATTCTTAGAAATCTGAAAATAAAGGACTAATGATTGAAAAAAATAATTGATGCTAATGTTTGCTTGTATTATATTGTATGAGTGGATTATTTAAGTGTAATTACTTGTCTAAACATAAAGTGTTGACAAATCATTTTTTTTCTATTTTTTTAGTACAAACAAGCTTATGTCAAAAACATTCGCGGGAGTTTCTTATCTGATTCAGCCGATTTGTTCCAATTTATTCTATTCCGATTCTATATTCAAGTGACCGATTCCTATTCCGATTCAGATTTTTTCCTTCTATGCTTTTTTCAATGTAAATGTACCCCATATACTTGATTGGATATATTTACCTACGAAGCTATATCCTTTGAGATAACATAATATTTGAGTTTAGATCTGAACTATCAAATCAGAAATCGGATCAATCTGCATGAGTGATATGAATTCATGTACCTACTTGACAGCCTCGAATGATTGCATAAAGCATAATACTGAGTTTCCATATTATCTAAATTTAGACTTTCAAACTTTATTTTCAAGCCTGATGTCTGTTCAAAATCAGCTAAAGCACATTTTAGAGACATTCATAGTCAGAATAAGCAGCTGAAAACAACGAAGTGTGATCTGCATGGTTTAAACTTGATTGGAATTTGCTTGGAAATTTGACAACTAATTCTACCATATCGATCGGATGATAGGAACGGAAGGACAGATCTGAATTTCGGGGAAAGTTATTTAAGTGGAAAATTGAGGTATGACAGGAAAAATTGCTCTAATATTCTATCAAATGCTACATTGTTTAATCATCTAGTCTCCAACTTTTGGTAATTAATTAAAAGGCCGGTAGGTGTCAAATGTGAATAGATTACTAATAGACTGCTACATCAACATTCTTTTTTTGTTTGTCTGGTAACCAGCTGGCCACAGACATACGTACCTAACATCACTCAGACTGATGTTTACAGAAACTAATAGAATCTGACCTCCAGGATTCTCTTGACTGATCATTCCTCCCTTTGCACGACAACTTAACATCTAATCAAGCAGTCAAACTTGTACCCAAGAAGATCAACATACCTCTAATCAAATGAGAAGAGATGATGGCATATATAACAGACTCTTTGAAATAACCTTACTTGTAAAGTGTCATTTTAGCACATTTAAATTGAGATGGTACACTGAATCGCTTTTTATATATCTGGAAAGGGAAGTATTATCATAACTTAATCTAAAATCTAAAATTATGAATATAAAGTATAATAATAATAATAATAATAATAATAATAATAATAATAATAATAATAATAATAATAATAATAATAATAATAATAATAATAATAATAAGAAACTAATTATATTTAACCAAAGCAATTTCAATATAGTTGGTAGGCAATAACCATTTTTAATGTCCGCCACAGTTTTACTTGTTAATATACAAGATCTAAACTAATTATATCCAAAAATACTTCTAATAAACTAATTACGAGTGATAACTTTGCATTCCTATTGACACTCCTTGCAGTTTTAATAATTGAATTATTTTAAATGGGTCCATAATTTTTGGATGGGACTGCGAGCACACTGCTTCCATATACCCCGATCAACGGCGAAAAGCATAATGTGGGCTTGGACCCAGGGCAGAGTGCAACAATCGACTCAGGCAAAATGTCTATGGGACAGAGTTTGGGTGGCGGGAGCTTGGGCGCTCTGGTGAGAACGGAACAGACGGCTCTTCGCTAATAAGAGAAAACTGGTGCATTTATTGTTAAATGATACGACCTTTGATATCAGCTTCTGGGAACAACAGTAATAGAATGAGGGGTGGGGGTGAAGATGATTCAGATTTTTGTAAACTAATTGTGGCTATTAATGCAAGCTAGTTAGGTACTTTTAATCCAGGGCCGCAAATGTAAATAATTTTTTTTTAATCAATATACATCCTGATGACCATAAAAAAATAAATGGGTCCATAATTAAATGAAAATGACTAATATATACGTATTTAGTTTGTTATAAAAAGCTTTAATAAAGCATTTGATTGCATCATCACTAATGATTTTTCCGAAATTATTCTAACAATTATTTTTCAATTAATAGATAATATTTGGGTTATAACAGTTAAATTTGGTTACGCCATGATCAAGTCGTGCCGTAACCATACTACCAAACATGTCTTGACCTAATGAGCCATGACCGGTTATATTTGTCACATCTGATCATATTAAACTTTTTGTTTTTGTAATTTAAATTTGTTTAGTGAAAAGAATTCGGAAAAAAATTTAAAAAATATGGAACGATTCTTAGAAATTTTAAAATAAAGGACTAATGTTTGATAAAAAATTTGATGCTAAAAAATAATTTTTTATTAAAATAATGTTAGAAAAAAATATGTTCAGAATCCCCGAACGGGTCATTAGCCGTGTATCATGCTTCTTTTTAGGGACCAAAAATAATCCGGGAAGAGCATTTTATAAATGTTCAGAATGTAATCAATGGATGGGCTGGTGCGACAACACCACCAATTTTAATAACACAAGTATGAATTCTCAGATGCAAACATCACAAACAAATTCTCAGATTACCAAATGTATTGTGACTGGTTCCGTTCGTTATGTGTGATCATATTTAACTATTTTTTGTCAAAATTTAAATTTGTTTAGTGAAAACAACTCATAAAAGTTTTCAAAAAATGTGGAACTATTCATAAAAATTTGAAAATAAAGGATTAATGTTAGAAAAAAAAATTGATGCTAAAAAAATAATATTTTTGTACTGAACTAATGTTAGAATAAATGTGTCTTGTGTGTCTTCATTATGTTCTGTGCCGGTTCCCGTATCATGTATTGTGTCATGCCGTGTCATGTTGTGACCACTAGTACAAAAAACGTGATCATACATGGTCCGAAAAGCTAATGATATACAGTTACACGACTGTATCAGTGAGTGTCATGTATGAACATGGGCTATGTTCTATACGGTTCCTAAACTGTGTCTGTATAGGACTAATGTACATAGTTATGTCAGGTCTCTGAATAAAAGGCACTGAAAATGGACAATAAAGCCTAAGAGAGAGAGAGGCGTTAAGAAGAGAAGAGAAATCGACAAACTATAAACACGGAGAGATAGATCAAAAGAGTTATTTGATTAGACGTTAGACGGTGAGAGAAGTGAAACAATTAAAGTTAAGAAGAGGCGCGAAAATATGAAAAAAAACCTAAGGTTAGAACCTACAACGTTTGTCAGAAAGGACCGTGTATAATTAATAACATTTTACACGGTTTGCAAAGAAAACTGTGTACAATAAATTATAGGGAAGTCGAAGAGACATTTCTTGGTTAAGCCAACAGGCGTGGTAAACTAAACATCCTTCGTGAATTATACACGGCTTGTTTAGAAAATCGTGTAGAACTTTTGATCATATATGGTTTATTTGTTTTAACTGTGTTTATTTGGGGAAATTGGTTATTTGCCACTTCAATATTTTTAAATCTGAAAAATACTATCACAAAATTATAAATTTGAAAAATACCACTCTAAACTTATATAATTCTTAAATTTGCTACAAATACATAATTTTTATATTTTTTTATTAAAAATTAACTGAATAATACAGTTTTGAGATACATATTTTTGTATTTCCCTATATACCCTTCAAATCCATTATTATACGTATCTCAAAACTGTATATTTCTGTTAATTTTTAATAAAAAAAAATATAAAAATTGTGTATTTGTGGCAAATTTAAGAATTAACTAAGTTTAGAGTGGTATTTTTCTGATTTATAGTTTCGTGATTACAATTTTTAGATTTGAATGTTTTGGAGTGACAAATAACCAATTTTCCCTTAAATTTTATATTAAATTTTTATCACATTAAATTATGTCAGAAGTGGAATACGAAAGGTCTCCTTAGATATATTTCATGTATTGCAACCTTTTTCAATTTGTCAATTTATATTTATAATTCTCAACAAAACAAACAAATCAAGAGATCAATTCTAATGGCTTCTAATCAACAGGCTTATCAAACTCATCCAATTAAAGAAGAACCTGCTGAGATAGATTGGATTTGGATGTCGGTCATATTTCCATATTGGAGTGGTGAGATCTCGATCCTCATGCATTTCCTCCAAGATACGAAGATGAATATAGATTGATGAGGCAAAGAGGTGAAACCTCTGGTGATCAAGCAGTCACACGGTGTGACTGCTTGATCACACCATTTGGTAGGTGAAACAAATGGCTGCTACTTCAATTCATGAAGTAGCCGCCATTTGTTTGTGCACCAGTGGTTATGGACTTGAGAAGGCCTTTGAGATTATTCTTAAGGAAAAATTGTGAAAATGCCACTCCAAAACTTTCAAATTGTGAAAATATCATTCCAAAATTTGAAATTATCAAAATGTCACTCTAAACTTCATTAATTTGTAAAAATATCACTCAAAATAATTAATGACTAAAATATCCCCTTCTTCTCCTCTTCTTCCTCCTACCTTCTCTTGTTTTTAAATTGAAACAAGAAATCACACAAATTAGACAATGAGAAAAATCAATCACTGAAATACTCGGAGCAATCAAAGGAAAATTTGATTAATTGAACCTCTATATGCCTCCTACCTGAGATTTGAACACAATTCAATTAAGTAACGAGCAAGAAAAAACCTTTGCTTTCTTGGCAGCTCTTAATCCTAGCTATGAAGCTGTCAGGAGCCAAATTTTTTTAGCACCAACTTTACCCCCTTTTGCAAGGGTGGCAGCTCAGGTCCAGAGAGATGAATCGAGGCGCAAAATTATGATGTCAGATGTTAAACATGTTGAATAAGAGAGGCTAGCAATGGCAGCAGACAGAAGCTACACTGGCAAGCCCAATTTCAACAGTGCAAACACCAACAGCCAACACCAGTAGGGATATTTTAGTCATTAATTATTTGGAGTGGTATTTTTACAAATTAATGAAGTTTGTAGTGGTATTTTGACAATTTCAAAATTTGAAATGACATTTTCACAATTTCTTAAAGGTAGTATCTGTCTATCTGAGGTATTAACAGAGCAATAAGGTCTATGTTGAAGCAAAGCATGAGGAGTTCTGCTATGGAGAAGTAAGAGTACAATATTTTAGGAGGTAGAGAGCCATTTTTTTTAGAATTTGGTTGCTTAACTACCGAGCAGGAACAAAGAAGAGAGATTTAATCATTTAATAAAGTGTAATGAATTAAGGGGACATTGAATTTATTGACTTGACTGATGATAATACCAGTTGGGACCATCAGATTCTAATAGTGTAACACGGAAATTTCAAACAGTACTTCAGAGGATCTATGTTCCCCTTTTATTTTTGTTAGAAAGGCTACGACACCTGTTGCATTAGAAAATGTTTCAGGACCCAACAAACCGCGTACTTCCCATTTTTAAATATTACAATCTCCGATTTTGCTTGATTCTTGACCTCGTTCAAATGCTAATTTTTTATAAATAGAAATTGTTGAAAAATAAGTTAGGGAACTAGAATGATTATTGTAAAATTTAGATAGGTAGAAGGACCAGTATACTAGTTACAGTCCAAAACCTCGGATCTGACCCAATTGTCCTTTTTTCTTTGTTAATCGACGCGCACCAAGTCTGTTCCACTGAAAAAAAAGTACTTCGGGCCAGATCCGAGGGTTTCAGTTCAAAGTGTTATTTGTTTTTGTCAACCGACGCACTCCAAGTCTCCTCCGCACACAAATATATATATATATATATATATATAGAGTGTGGCACAGCGGTTTTCAAACCAGCTTAATAAATAGCAAAAAAATTCCAAAAAATGTAAAATTTGGTCTCCAAGCACATTTTAATATAGATTGAACATCTAACGGTTTGGATTTGCTGTTTGAACATCGAGTACTAAGATATGACCCTGGTAGAACTTCGGTCGAAGTGCTACCGGTAGCAACTTAGCCACACTCTATATATATATAGAGGAGGATCAAGTTACACCATTTTTTTTGACGGAATTATTTATAAGAGTCAATGAAAGCATGGTTTAATTCTCAAGATTAATAATAAAATATAGTACAAAAAAAGGTTCATTACAGCTAATATAGCATTCAATTCCCAGTAGAAAGTTTATAGCGACAAAATTCACAAATTAAGCAAATATGACATTCAAAATCATGGACTAGAAAGTTTTTCAATTAAAAACCGTGTGTGGGGTGTGAGGAAATAAATATATAGAAAAAATTAATAAAAAAAATGGGGGGTGCTTTCGGTGGAGATCATGAAATTTCAGTAAAATAAAGAAGGGTTAATTTTCTATGTACTCTCAAAGTCTTTTTCAATTTCTTATTTATCCCTACACTCTTTATTATATTAAATATATCTCTTAACTCTCTTTACTTTTTCTTATTTACCCATACAATTAAAAAATCATCATTAAGTATTGTCAGAATTTTTGTTTTCCTATTATATCCTTCTCTTTTTATCTTAATCTCTTTGACAAACAAAATATGTGCTACGGCAACATAGAAAAGAGAAAGGCTAAACTGTTGTGCGACACTATAAAATGCTCTCGAGTAATGTATCTCTGGTTTAGAGGAAGATGAATGATCTGCACTTGATGGGGCACCCGATATGAATTCCTTATTAATTAAGGCTTATTCGGAAGGCTGAAGCATTTTTATTTTACGTCTTGGACCCCTATTTGTCCACTTAAAAATAGGGGTGCAAACGGATAGGATATGGATTTGATAGTGGTAAAATCATATCTGTATCTGTTTTTATTTTTTGAGACGGATATGGATCAGATATCAGATATCCGTAGATATATATAAAAATATTTTCATAATATATATTAAACTATATGTATATATCTACTATTCGGATGCAGATAATTCAAATTCAAAACAATATCCGTACGGATATTTAGATATTGGACATCCATATCAAACTTTTTAATGTGGATCCGAATACAGTCAGATATTATCCGATTAGTTTGCACCCCTTTGATTTCAAATTCAAACAAAAGATCTGAACCGTTCAACATGATATTCACGTTAAAATGTGCTTGGAAATCAAATTTTATATTTTTTTGAAATTTTTTTTACTATTTTTTAAGATATGTACAAAATCACATTTTGTAAATGGTCCATACTTTCCTAAAATATATTGATTTTGTACCTATCTTAATAAAATTAAAAAAGTTCTAAAAAAATATAAAATTTGATCTCTAAGTACATTTTAACATGTGATATTGAGCGGTACAGATATTTTGTTTTAACCTTGAAATCGAAGAGAAAGATGTTGGAGTACGATTTGAGCACTAAGCAATGGGGCATTTCAGCCCTCCTCTTAAAATAAATATTAAATGTAAAATTTAAACTAATGCACCTATATAATTAACATTGATGATGACAAATATTGTCAATTTTTAGCCAAGTTTGTTTCGATAGTTCATTTAGATAATTTAGAACTCAATAATTAGAAATTGGGTATTTAAACTCCAAGCGAAAATGAGTATCACGTAACTTAAATTATACTAAGAGCAAAATTCATAGTCCCCCTTTTGACTTCTAAAAATAAAACAATATATAATTGCAAAGCAAATTAACGAAGTAATAATTTTTTTTTTTAATACATGTTATAATTGAACTTTCAAAGAATAAAAATAAATAAAAGTTGCTATATATAGTGTTATTGAATTTTTTCCACATCCTGAAAAAGACCCAAGTAATGCTTTTATTAAAAACTTGTGCTTTTTACATGTTTTGTATTTCCGTACTACCTTTTAAAACAATCCATAAATGCCTATTAATTTTGTATTTGTGAGGCTAAACATATAGTAATAGTACCTTCAGACTGAATTAGATTTGATTCATAGCAATTATCAAATGTCAACTAAGTATTTATAGCTCTTTAATAAGTATTTATATTTTGAGTTTGCTAAAAAATAAATAAGACAAATTTTATCATGGTCATTTTCGATCGACGCCTACCTTTATGGTTTTATTTTGGACAATATAGACCAATATTAATCATTTATTTTTAAAATTACAAAATTAATTAACTTGTATTTTGGACAAATGTAATCCAAAATTAATCATTTATTTTTAATATTACAAAATTAACAAGTTATGTAGATATATAAACGCCACAGTAGCAACGTATAATGCTCAATTCTGTGAGTTAATTATTTGTTATTCCAAATTTTTTTGAAGGTCTCGTGCATCAGCTTGCCTCCTTGCATCTTGTGTTCCTCCTCCATTGAAGTTCTTAATCTTTAAACTCGGTAAGCTAATTGTTTTTTTAGGGTTAGTGTAAATTAATTGTTATTTTGTAACTTTAAGAATCTGTAAAAGACAATTTTTTCTTTGATGAGGTCTGGTTTCTTTTTCTCACTTTTACGTATTCAATGAAAAGTTATTTAATTTACTTGCATAAAAAAAAAAAAAAAACTTGTCAGAAATTTTTTCCAGCTAGTAGATATATTTATTTGTTCAGAAGGTAAATTCCTCACTTAGCGAAATATGGCAAACTTATATGTAGAACAATCGCAGTACCTCACAAGTCACGAACAATATTATATTTTTGTTGACAATAAGCAATCGAGCTTCGTATATATACAAAATAATGTTGAAATGGATTCAAATACTATTTTGACATTGTCATGTAAAATTAAATAATACCTTTTTATGCAAAACACATAGTTTTGCCAACATAATTATATTGTTTGGTAGAATTAGAGACCAGCCTGATTAATTATATTTTACTTCTATTACAAATTGTAACAGGAATATGAGGCAAGGATTTGTAAAGACGTTGGCACAAATAGTATGTATCTTTCACATCTTATCTGTTGGTGTCAACGCGAGAATGCTGGCAGAAACCTCCCCAACTATAGATGTACGTAGTTATGGCCCAACTATAGATGTACGTAGTTATGGCGTACATGCTGATGGTGTTAACGACGACAGCACGGTACCATTTACATCTTATTTTTGCATTTTAGAAAAAGTCTTGGATGTCAACCTGTGGAATTTCCTTTAATGTATTTGGTTTATTTTAAGGAATACGTGTTGTCCGTTGAATTAATTTTATCATAGGCTGACATGCAATTTGGTCATAAATATGTTGTAAAAATATTCATTTAAATTGTTTCAGAGATTTAAATGATAATATTTTAAAAACGTTAGGTTTTCTTGGAAGCCTGGGATGCGGCATGTGCGTCGAGCGGTGATGTGAAGCTGCTCATACCGCCTGCAACCTATTTTCTCAATCCAGTCAAGTTTAGTGGACCTTGTCCCAATGTTAACACACTCACTGTCTATCAAGAGGTAATAGAGACTTATTCTGAGAAATATAATTTCTATTTGAAGGATATTAGTAACTAATTAAAAAAATTTCTGATTGATGCTACACAGGGATATATAAAGGCATCGACTGACCTGAGCAAGTACGTCTCCGGAAATGATTGGGTGCAATTTGGGAATATGAACGGTCTAAGAATTACCGGAGGCGGGACCTTCGATGGTCAGGGCAACTTCTCTTGGAGCTATGATGAATGCCCAAAGATAAAGTATTGTAATGTTCTACCCACTGTAAGTGTCTGGCTCATGTATGCATAGAGTTATAATAATTGTATTTTGTTTGAGAAAAATTGAGGAAATTAATTATTTTCTTGACAGTTAGAAATTTCATATTTGTGTAAGTATGAAAATATTATTTCTTTTTTTCAGTCAGTGATGTTTGTTAATTTAAACGACACGATCATCTACGGGATGAACTCGGTAAACCCAAAGTTCTTCCATGTCGGGGTGTTGCAATGCAATAACTTTTACGCTAGCGAGATGTACATCGAGGCTTCGGAAGATAGCCCCAATACGGATGGCATCCACATTGAGCGTAGCTCTGCCGTCACCATCCATGACGTGTTCATCGGCACAGGTGATGATTGCATATCTATTGGACAGGGCAGCAATGACATCCTCATCTCAAATGTCACATGCGGGCCCGGCCACGGCATTAGTGTTGGCAGCCTAGGTAAGTACCCAAACGAAGAGGATGTGCGAGGTCTAGTGGTTAGGAACAGCACAATCATCAACACCATGAACGGGGTGCGCATAAAGACATGGCAAAATTCCCCCAGTAGTAGCACAGCCACCAACATAACCTTCGAGAACATCTTCATGAAAAATGTCAACAACCCAATAATCATCGATCAGACTTACTGTCCTGAAAACCTTTGCGATGGAGAAACGGTGCGCAGAACTTTTTTATTTATTTATTGATCAATGAATCTTCCTATTTACCTAACAGACTTGATACATGGATATGGCTTTGAATTAATGTGAGTTTTGGTGTTTGTGTAATCAATCCGCAGGTTCCTTCTCGGGTGAGCATAAGTGATGTATATTTTAAGGAAATAAATGGCACATCGGCGTCCCAGGTGGCTGTGACTCTAAATTGTAGTCAGGGGACTCCATGCCAGAATATACATCTCGAAAATATTCTCCTCAAATATGTTGGCGAGGAGCTGCCTACTGCTGTCTGTGCATACGCCGACACATATTTCTCTGCTCCGTTGCTCCCTTTGCCATGCAATTAGTTCGTCGAAGAAAATTCAATTATGTACTTTAATTCAAGCTGGATTGAAGATCTTTATAAAGTATATATTTTGGAAAAATAGGGAACATTTTTATAAAGTTCAATGTACTTGGTTTCAATCATTCTGCCTCTTTCGCTTCATGTAATATGCCCTTGTTTAAAATGTTGATTTTAAAGTAATTAATATATGCCATTATTTGTTTTTAATTAAAATGAATGAACAGACTTTCAAACTGAAGTCTTATATATAATGGGCTGGTTGAGAAGTGCGCACATGCATTATATATTTAAGATGTCTTTTCAAGCACAAAAACATTCGGTCCAACTTAGTATGTTTTTCAGGTAACAATTAGTTGGAAAGTCATGATTATGTTTGAGGTTAGAAACAACAATAATGTGGTTAAATGGAATCCTTTTGCGTTGTCCGTCACATTTGAAGAAATTTTCTCTGAGATCTAAACCATGCAAACCTGATCCTTCTATTGAAGAAATGAACTCCAAAAAACAATTCTTCTTGTAATTTCTAATGTTGCTGCTACTAGATAAAGTGTCATCTGTTCATGTGCTGAGTTTATTATGGAGAAAACCAAATAACATTTTATCTCTCAATTCCTATTTGACTAAGGAAACAAATTAATCAATTAAGTAGTTGGCTCGACTACCGACATAATCTTTGATTTATTTATATATAAATGCCACAATAGGGACATAATCTCAATTTTGTTTTCATTTGAACTCCTTTAATAGGGGAAAATATGACAAAAATTAGAATTTTGCATTTGAACTCCTTTAATAAGTACCATGTAGATGTGTATGTGCCAAATCCAATTAAAAGTTTACTTTCTCCAAGAATTATGTTATATTGAATTGAGATGTAATTATAATGACTTTTGATTTAGTGAGGACAAGCTAGAACAATTTCTCTAAAGTGTTTTATGTAAGTTAACTATGGTTTCATGCGAATGAAATGGGCAAAATATGACTTTTTATCAAACAAAAAAAAAAAGTGTGTGTGTGTGTTTATTGACGAGTTGAGATCCTCTAAAGCGATCTTAAATTTGAGTTTGGTTCCAAATCATCTGATTAGTTTTGGCATGAATATTAAAAGGGCTCCGTAAATTTGAACTTAAACCGAATTAGTCCGGGTTCTTATCAAACAGTATGAATTCATATTCATAATTTGAGTTACTTCAGGAGATCCAAACTCTCTGTTGACATGCACACTGTTAATTTTAAAAGCTAGCTCATGAGATAATATTTGTGCAAATTGTATATTTTCTTAAAACATAGGAAATAATATACAAGCTTTGGAGAACCGCAGACTTTGCACAATGGTGAGAGCACCTTCTCTCTACAGGGAAACATGTTTAATCCATTCTTGCAAAAAAAAATTAATAGACGCTGGAGTGAATGATAGCTCTTCAATGAAAAAAGAAGAAAATTAAGTTAGGACTTCGGAGGATTTTGCATATCTCTATCAATACCATAACCCATGCATCATGAAAGTAGATATCGATCGATCGATGCAGAGAAGTTCCTTAATAAAAAAATGTAAACATCAGTAGGCCCAAGATAGCTCCCTTGTCTAACTAAATTAAAGTTCTTCAGATATATTAATCATATTAATGTGCACGTGAACCCACAATCACACACACATATCACTGTCCAATTACGGTATCTAAATTTCCATCAACAGGTTCGTATAAAAATATAGACATAATTATATATACTTAACAGTGATCAGATAATGTGAATAACAATACTAAATATGAATTCCATAGCTCATGAACTCCAATTTGTGTCTTTTGATCTTTCTCATCTCAGCAGTTTCACTCGAGCCCTATTCAACTCCTTAACAACTTGTTCAATTCCAATTCGCTCTTTTGGAGACAACTTGGAGCACAAGAGACCACATCGAATCACTGAAACCAAGCAATCTTGAATGTCCTCTGCATTTGTATTATCTCCTTCATCATTGACTGGGAACAGTTGATGGTCGATAATCTCAGTAACATGATCAGAGAAAGCCATCTCAACATGCATGTGGAGGCTCAATCCATCTCTAAATCTTTCGTTGGTGGGGCTTACACCAGTGAACATCTCAAGCACTAAAATGCCATAGCTGTATGTATCTCCTTCAACCGATGCCTGACCTCCCATGCCATATTCTAAAAAAATGTCAAATTAACAATCATACTCTTCTACAAATAATGCACCAAGATCAGTAACGTAGTGTTGTTTTTCCTTCTCAGTTAAGGCATACAAACCATGCCAAATATTGATAGTTGTATTATGTATGTTGCCAAGGTTAATTAGATGCATTGATTTAATTTGGCCTTCTAAAACCCGGTGCTAACTTAGTATTCAAATATCAATTTGACAGAAAATAGCTAATAGGTTGGGTACAATCTATTAAGATAATTAAAATAACATATGAGACAATACAGATTATGTTGAAGCCACTTTTTCTATATCATGATATGTAAAATAAAATTAAAATAAACAAAATAAATAATAAACACACACACTTCTGTAAGTTGGCCCGTAACTACTTATATATATACACTAAAACACAACATCAATTTCTCACAAGAATAAATTTGTACCTAGAGGAATATAACCAATGGAACCTCTAAGTCCAGCTGTACTTCCTGACAACAGAGAAGACATAGAATCAGGTTGAACCAGAAATCTGGCAAGCCCAAAATCACCCACATGTGCTCTCATGTCTTCATCCAAAAGCACATTGCTAGGTTTAAGATCACAATGTATGATTGGAGCGGGCCCATGGTTGTGAAGATAATCCAAAGCTGTCGCAACATCGATTGCTATATTCAGCCTCTGGATCAGGCTAAGACTCCTAAATTGCCTATTCGTACACATGTAGGGATGCAACCATGTTTCTAAGCTGCCATTAGACATGAACTCAAAAATCAGAGCTTTAAAATCATTACCATGGTGGTCTGTGCTAGAGCACGAACTTAAAACTTTGATAAGGTTTTTGTGCCTGACTTTTCTTAGTACCTCACATTCAGAGAAGAAACTTCTAGATGCCCCGTGCTGATTGAGATTTAATACCTTCACAGCAACAGTTGACACGTTCTCAAAATTCATCGGAGCTTTGTAAACAGCTCCAAAGGTACCTCTTCCAATTAGATTCTCTGATGAAAAATGATCCGTAGCCCTGAGAATGTCATCGTATGAAACTTTTTTATACTCATAATTTTTGGCTACAAATGGTAGTGGGTTATTCAGAGATCCCTTTTTCCGGCAAAAATGGGTAATCAACAATATGGTTATACACAAGCATATAATACCACCTACGCAACAAATTATTACGACAATTTTGGAATAATACTTCGTCTTTTGGTTATCTAAAATGCATTTGGGCAGATGCATTTCAGGTACTCCCCTGCAAAGTTTTGAATTTCCTCTTATGTCTACTGCACTAGCATTCCTGAAAACCCCATCTTTTGGCAATTCCCCCTCAAAATTGTTGAAAGAAATATTCAAATTCAGAAGTTTCATCTGCCCAAGAAATTCAGGTACTGGACCAGATAAAAAATTGTTGGCGATATCAAGATCTTGCAACCCTATCATGTTGCTCAAAGAGAAGGGAATAGATCCATTGAACTGGTTTCCATCAAGATGAAGTATTTGAAGTAGCTGGCACACATCAATTGTGTTAGGAATTTGACCAAATAATTTGTTATTTGATAGGTAAACTTTTCCTACATTATCTAAATTACCAATTTCTGGTGGCACTGATCCATTCAAATAGTTATTTGACAAGTCAAGGCTCATAGAAAGTGAATGAAGATTGAAGAGTTTCTTTGGGATTAAGCCTATCAATTTATTATTTGAAAGATTCAAGGTACTTAGTACTTGCATATTGCTTAATTCTTCTGGTATACTCCCAGTAAATGCATTGTTCTCGAGATGTAGTTCATACATCTTGGTGAGATTACCTAAAGTTGATGGGATTTCACCTGATAACATGTTTCCCTCTAGGCCTAACCATTCCAAATTTGAAAGATTGCCGATTTCCTTTGGGATAATGCCTTCAATAAATGTTAGACCTAGTTCTAAGGTAGCAAGGTTGGTTAGTTTTCCTACCTCTCTGCAGGAATATTTCCAGAAATTGGATTATTGTAAAGTCCTAAATAATGAAGACTAGTTGAGAGATTTCCTATCGAACCAGGTAGTCTGCCTTGGAGTTGGTTGTCTCCAAGAGCTAATAATTGTAGAAATGTACAGTTGATTAAAGAATCAAAAAATCTCCAATCATCACCGGTGACCTTAATTTGATTTGTATAGATGTTAAGCCAAGTAAGATTTTGTAAGGTTCCTATATTATATGGTATTGTGCCTATGAAATTGTTTAAGCTTAAATCAATATTAATCATGGCTTAACAATTGGATATGGATATCGGGATTGGCCCATTAAGGTTATTTTCATACAATAATAGAGATTTGAGATTCTGATTTCCATCACAAATGTTAGAAGGAAGATTTCCATCAAGCTGATTTCCACCAAAATTCAAGTCAACCATAGCTGAGAGGTTGTAAATTGAATGTGGTATCTTTCCTGATAAATTGTTTTGACGGAGGGAGAGGTACTCGAGAGCCTTTAGTTGACCGAGTGAAGGTGGGATGAAACCATCTAAGTTATTTTCATAAAGATGAAGAACGAATAGATGCGTAAGGTTGCCTAAGGTTCTTGGGATAGATTCCGTAAGATTATTTCTATCTAGATACAATTCTTCAAGTTGTTTTACGAAACCAAACTGTGGAGGTATACCTCCCACAAGAAAGTTAATTCCCAAATCAAGAATTCTCAAGTTCTTACATTGCATTAGATTTGAAGGGATGGTTCCTTGGAGATTATTTTTTCTCAGAACAAGAAATTCTAAATTGGAACAATTACCAAGAGTTGATGGAATGTTTCCGGCAAGGTTATTCACACTCAAATTGAGATTTTGCAATCTACCCAAATGACCAAGCTCTGCTGGGATGTTTCCAGAAAGCTGGTTATCTGAAAGATTCAAATTTTTGAGAAATGTGAGATTTTCCAAAGAGGGTGATATACGTCCAGACAAACTTAATGAACCCAGAGAGAGAACAGTTACTCTATCAGAATGGCGTTTGCTGCACCTTACGCCATGCCGTTGACAATAGTGGAGGGAATCATTCCATGATGATAATGCCTCGAACGGGCCATTAGACATAAGAGACTTGAAAGAGAGAAGTGCAAACTTGTCAGTTTCATTTGTGGCGAAGCTGTTTGATGGATGATAAAAGAATAATAAGCATATGAGAAGTAAGTGATGTAAACCTCCCATTATTTTTTTTTGGGTTGTTGAGTGCTGTAAGAGGATATCTCTAATTAATGGCTATCTTCTATGATCCTATTTATCATTCAAATAAATTGGTTGGAGAAGACTATCGGAGTTGACCACACTTGGAATTATCCTATTGTGAGTCATTGTCTTATTAAATAGACACAAATATTTGTGGTAAAGCTGTTTGATGGAAGATGGAAGGATAAGAAGCATATCAGAAGTAAGAGATGCAAACCTCCAATTTTTGTTGGTCATTAAGTGTTGTAACTGGATATCTCAAATTAATGGCCATCATCTTTTATCCTACTTGAGAGGGGAGTTTCATTTATACCCCTAAAGAATTACACAATTATGTATTTTTCGTAAAAAAATCATAATATCACATTTATCTTTCTAAATTTAAAAAACTCACACATTTATTCAATTTATTAATAAAACTATTAAAACTCATTTGAAGTTTATAAAGTACTCTTTTTAATATTTATTAAAAAATAAAAGATATTTTGGTTGTTTAAGTGAAATATTTAGTCTTCTAATTGACTATTATAACATATGATTCTAACTCCTTGCTTGTCCATATCACTTATATGCATGTTAACTATGATTTTTCTATGTGAGGTAAAATTATATAATTATTAATATTTATATTATATCGTAAAATAAAAGTTCTGCTATATATTTATGTATTTTTTTTGGAGTATTTTCATTGTTACTAACTATATATTTTCAATTAACTAATAAATAATAATTGTTGATAAATAAGTAGATAGATATTTATGTGAACTTTTAGACGCGCTCTTTTATGTTTATCCCAACTTACGTCCATCGAGTAATATTTACCCTTTTGTTTATTCCGGAATTTACAAGAAAAATAACAAAAAGAAAAGCCTATGTTTCTAAACAATCAGAAGGTAAGACACTAAAAAAAAATTCAAAAATAGGCTTTTGTTTTTATATTCTTTTTAAAAAATTATAAAAATATATTTAAGCTTCAAAAAATTATAAATTTATCTCAAAATATGCTTCTATTTTTCTGCTTTTCTCAGAAAAAATTATAATAGTATGTATTTAATTCAAAATAATTATAAAATTATGCATCGCCCCAAATTTTTGTTCCACCCTACTAATTATTCTACCTACGTGCCGAAAACAACAATAAAACAATTACACCAAAACGGAAAGCATGCATTTGTACGTAGTCATTGAGCCTACATGCTGATGTAGATCTCAATATTATAAATGCATGTGTTCGAATTTCATGTTTAATTTTGCTCTTATATATATCTAACACATGAAATTTTTCTAAATTTGAGAGAGATTGCAAAAAATTGGGTATGCTAAATATTTGCATAACCCAATTTGGTATCAAAAAAATATAAATTAATAATGGTAAACCAAGTAATCATATCATAGAACTCTTAGCCATTTATATTCTAACAATTTATAGTGATATGTTATTCATTTATTCTTTTAGAATAAAATATGTTATATTTTATCAGGTGTGCATTATAGAATGTAATGATCTTGAAATAGACAAAGCAAAACCCTCAAAAGAACATGATGATATACCCCATACTAAATAGAACATTTATCCTATTCATACTCTAGAGTACTCTAGAGGAAACCCTACTATACTCTTGACGATACAAGTAATGATACTAACATATAACTCAATTCTCTAAATGTGCTCATCATCTTGAATCTCATCAACTAAATCCTTTCCTTTTGTATCAGGCAGGAATGCAAAAGGCAAAGAACAGAACCCAATTGCAAGCCCAAAGAAACCAAACGACCACAATCGGTTGCTCTTCCCTTCGACTGCCATGACAGGTGCAAATGCTCCTGCAAGAAGAATAGTTTCTCTAACTAATGATATAGCCGTGTTACATATAGTAGTCGGGAAAAGTTCAACACAGTATATCAGCATTACATTAATTGATGTGCAAGCTGCACAATAGGATATCACTTCGGCTGCCAGCTGAATTCTATTGGTTATGCCGACAGTATCAAAAGCGCATGCCAGGCTGCACAGCGCACTTACTGCAGTTAATATGAGAACTGTAGTTCTACGATCCATTGTTGCCACAAGAAGTAAGGTCAAGAGAGAAGCCGGTAACTCAGAGAGACCATTCAGAGCCACGCTAAGGTAAAGATTTGAACTGAGGTCTCCGAGAGTGAACGGTAACCCGAAGTATATAAACCCGGATCCAAAACTCGCCATCATGACAGCTATCAACCTCCATAGGAATTTTTTGTCGGTGCAAAGCATTTTCAATGAAGATAAAAAATCATAGCTCGCATATTGCACTGCATCCTTCTTGCTGTTTAAATTATCTTCATTTTGTTGGTGCACCTTTAACCATCTAGGTGACTCTTGAACAAAGAAAAAAAGAAAAATGGTGTAGCACAAACAAGGAATATTTGTCGAAAGGTACATATACCTCCATGACAAACCTTGGCCCATATTGTAGGCCATTATTGGTAGAGTCAAGAAACCCAGCATGTAAAAAGTAAACCCTAGAACACCGATCTTATCACGCCACCACTGATCTACAATTTCCATTGATAGCACAAGAGCTGACGAGCCAATCGAAGCACGACCGAGCCCGGAAATAAATTTGAAAGCCGAGTAAACCCATACATTAGGAGAGAGAACTGTCATAGTGCCACCGAGTGACATGACAAGGCATGACAGTATGAGCAGCAACTTCCGGCCAAGAACCGAGTCTGCCAAGGTTGACATAAACAAGGCACCGACAACACAACCGGTGAAAAAAGCCGAAGCAGGAATCGACGGAAGAATCGTGTCTGTGCACTGAAGGGACCACTCTGACACAATTGAGGTATCGAAGGACTCCCAAGCCCATGATTCTGGCTGGAGTGCACATGGGCTTGAAGCAGAATTGCATATCGGGTCAACCGGGTCGAGGCACTTCCACTTGGGACCAGCATCAGTAAAGACAGAGATGAAAGTCTGCTGGCCATCAAAAAACCACGCTGCCGCAACAACAATTGATTGAACAAGTTGCATTGAGAACCATCTTTGCACGGAAGCTTCATCGGCGCCTTCAACAGAGGAACTATGAGATCGGAGGAGAGGAGTTGAATCTATCATTTTATTGAATTTATTGAATGGGCCTCTTTACCAAGGGGATTATATGCTATCAACAAAACAGGACGTAGGAACTTGTTTATAGTTTGATCATTGTATAACTGAGCAGCAAGTGATTACGAAATATTACCTGTACACATTTATTTATGGCTCCACAAATCTGCAATACATGTGTTTTTTTTATTTACAGAGCATGTCTAAAAAATCTTCATGCAAAACTCGGGATAAGCTGTACTTAAATTAATTATTCGTTCTCTCCAGCTATTAATAAGAAAGCCAATTTTTATTAAATATCCAAAATTAAATAAAAATTGTCAAACTTGCCCAGAAAACCTGAGTAATTATAAAAGTGCCCAAACCAGCTAATCATTGGTCAGTTCTTAATTTAAATAGAAACCGGCCAATAATTGGCCGGTTTCTTCATTTAATTTTTTTTTTCTGTTTAGGCATTATAAATACTCTGTTTCTCTCTCCTCCCACTCAAAATTAACTCAAATCTTCATAGTTGAAAAAGATAGAAAGAAAGAAAGAGGAGAAGCCGAATTCTGAGGCTATTTCAGAGGTGGAAAAAATGAATAACAGCAACCATGGTAAGGCGAAAAAATATCCTAATTGTTACTGTAAGAATAGAAAGAACTGTCAAGTTTGTGTAATGGAGGATTATTTCCGGCAACCTATTCAGTATGAATTTCAGACGATAATTTTGTGAAAAACCCATATGGCTATGGTTTGAAAAAAAAGAAGGCTGCTTCAAATGCTGCAAAAAAAGGTTGAAATTTCATATGAAATTTCAGACGATGACTTTGTGAATAACCCATATGGATATGGTTTGTAAAAGAAGAAGATTGATCCAGCACCTGCAAAAAAGAGGTTGATCGAAAGCTACAATATCGGACGATGATTTTGTGATGTGTGCTTATACTTTCACGGCAGGCACTTCGTCTACTTTCAAACTGGCTACTAAGAAGTAGGATTACGGGTGCTTGTTTTGTTGTATTTTTCTCTATAATGTTCTATTTCATCAATTTAGTGTTTATATTGTAGTTTGGATGTAACGTTGTAACTGAATCTGAATAATTTTTAAAATTCTACTAATTTAACTTCATAACTTAGTTCAAAGCATACAAATAAATGAAGTCATACAAATAAATAAGTTACTCATATCTTAGTCATAACTTAATCTAAATTAATTAATTCATAGCATACAAATAAAGTTCACACAAATTGAAAATAAAAGAGTTCTCGAAGGTGCATAATAAGTTCTCAAAACATACAAATAAAATAGTTCACAGCCAGATTTAAAAAAATACTGCACCTGAAACGAATTCCCCTAAAAAAATCAGTTCCAGATGAAATGGTAATGAAAATGGTTGAGAGAGAAAAATCAAACCAGAGAGATTTTAAAGCTACATTGTATGAACGGGAAAGAATGCAGTTTCAAGAGCAATATTTTTGCTGCTGAGGCTGATTCTGTCACCTCTGCTATTTTTATTTTGGCTTGTATTTTTGTTCTCCTTCAAATTATTTATGTATTTATAATTTTTACAGTACTTAATGAGGTAACGTAGATTTAATCTGTAGAAGTAATTTTTTGGGTCACAGTACCTTATATATATTATGACAAAATCTCTTGCGTGAAACATCGAGTTAATATCTAATGGACAAGTCAAAAATAAGATATTGGAGGAAATTGAATCCAAATTTGCTCAATTTCACATGGATTAAATTTCCTCCAATTCTCACATTTGAATCCCATAAAACATATAAATTTGCTCAATTTCACATGGATTAGATTTCCTCCAATTCTAACATTTGAATACCATAAAACACCGATAAGTGTTTTGTGTATATATCGACACAGCAACATAACTAACTTAAATTTAACAAGGCTTTTGAATGAGTAAATAAAGGTAAGATATTGGAGAAAATCAATCCAGAAGCAACTCAGAAAACAAAGAAATGTATTGGTTTGATTTTCTGCAATTCTCCCATTCAATACCTCATAAACCCATAATATAATTTCAAATATTCTTTCTTGCAAGATTAAAACTGAATATGAGATATTGGAGAAAACTAAACTCATTTAAATATTCACCAATTATTTGAAGTGAAAAGTTCAATTCCTCCCAACTCTCCTTTTCTTCTTTTTGAAAACTTGGTAGAGACCACCAAGACTATATTGATAGATTTGTTTACAACAACTTGGCCTAAATATCATTACATCAATTCTAAGGTATTGTATTTCTTGTAGAAACCAAATGCCCCCTAATAGCCAACACCCTTCTATTTCTTTTTCCACAATACCTCAACCAGAGGTGCGCCTCCCCCACCGCGTGAGTAGCAGTTAACCTATGTGGTAACCTCTTTTCTCGAAATATATATTCATTTCGCTGCCACCATATCGACCACAATGCCGCCATAAAAGAAGCACACCACACATGTTTGATGTGTTTAGAGCGCCCCGTGACACTGCAGTAAACAGTTTGAGATGCTCTCCAAGTTTCTCTTACTGTGTCCCATTCTTGCACAAGATAACTAAAACATTCCCAAACGGTCCACGCATTAGAACAATCTAATTAATGGCCATCATCTTTTATCATACTTGAGAGGGGAGAAATTCATGTATACATCAAAATAATTACTAATTTCTGTATTTTTTCCTCAAAAATTCATAATATCACATTTGTTCTTCTAAATTTAAAAAATTCATACAATTTATTCAATTTACTAGAAAAACTATTAAAAATCATTTTAAATTTATAAAGTACTCATTTTAATCTTTATTAAACAAAAATAAAAGATATGTAGTTTGTTTAAGTGAAATATTTAGTCTTCTAATTGACTAATTTTGAGAGCAAATAGTTTATTTTCCATAATAATTACCTAAATTCAGACAAACTAAAGCCCATTTTAGGGCCATAAAAAATCATAATTAGCACATCAAAAAAAAAGTATCATCTTCATAGTTTAAATTTGATTGGAATTTGGTTGCAAATTTGATAACTGATTAAGCTATATCGGATGATAGGAACGGAAGTAGAATCTGAATTTTGTAGAAAATTTCGAATTGCGAATCGTTGTCTTGTTAGATAGAGTACACAAATATTTGTGGCAAAGCTATTGATGAGGATGGAAGGATAAGAAGCATATGAGAAGGAAGAGATGTAAACCTCTCATTTTTATGGGGTCATCATCTTTTATCCTACTTGAGAGAGAAGAATTTCATGTACACCCAGAATTACGCATTTATGTATTTTTCTCTAAAATTCATAATATCACATTTATCTTTCTAAATATAAAAAATTCACACATTTTATTCAATTTATTGACAAAATTGTTAAAACTCATTTTAAAGTTATAAATAAGTACTTATTTTAACCTTTATTAAAAAAATAGATATGAAGCTCATTTAAGTGAAATATTTAATCATCTAATTGGATGATTTTCAGAGCAAATGATTTAATTTCCATAATAATTACGTAAATTCCGACCAACTAAAGCTCATTTTAGGGGCATAAAAAAATCCGAATTAGCAGCTGAAAACAAGAAAGCATCATCTCCATAGTTTAAATTTGATTGGAATTTGCTTGGAAATTTGAAAATTGATACAACTATATCGGATGATAGGAACGGAAGTAGAATCTGAATTTTGTGGAAAAATCATTTTAGTGGTGGGCCCCCACATGAGGAAAATTGGAGTATGATTTGAAGAATTGCTCTCTGGAACAGTCAAGTAAAAAATTGGTTTGTGATGGATACATTTTATCATATGGGTAGAGAAGGAAATTTGTCACGGCGTGACTAGTCACGTCACGGAACGTTACGTCACGTTAACGTCACGTCACGTCACGTATGTCGATTACGTGACGTGACTCGCGTGATGCGTGACGTGATCATTCGCGTGACGTGACCACATTCTAGTTAAAATATACGTCACGTCACGTCACGCGAACCAATCACGTCACGTTACGTCACGTCACGGTATGAAACATAGAGTATTCGACTTTTTTTATATGTATAGAGTATTCAGATTTTTATTTTAGTGTAAGTTCAGTGATATTGATACTCATGTAGTACTGATTTTTATTTTATTTAGGTTAGTGTAATGAATATTTGTAATTTAAATTTTTAAAGTAATGTCAGATGCAACATTTTCTAAAAAAAATAATCTTTACAATATTATTTACTTATTTTAGAATTTTTTATAACTTTTTTCTAAATTTTCAACAATTTAAATTAAGATATAAAAAAAATTGACATGACTAATTTACTTCACGACACGTCACGTCACGTGTGATCACGTCACGTATGGTCACGGCGTGACTACGCGTGACGTGACCATTCGCGTGACGTGACCATCCACCACCATTTTGGTCACGTCACGTCACGTCACGTGAAAAAAAAAATTGATCACGTCACGTCACGTCACGTGACCAAATCACGGCGTGTTTGTCACGTCACGTCACGGCGTGTCACGTATTTCCTTCTCTACATATGGGTCTACTGGCCTCCTTGCTTGTCCATACATTCAATTGTTCACTTATATGTTAACTATGATTTTTCTATGTAAAATTATATAATTACTAATATTTATATTTTATCGTAAAATAAAAATTCTGGTATATATTTATGTTTTCTTTTGTAATATTTTAATTGTTACTAACTATAAATTTCAATTAACAAATAAATAATATTTGTTAATAAGTAAGTGGGTTGATATTTATGCGAATTTTTAGACGCGCTCTTTTATTCTCTGATGATTATCTCTTGGTGCTAACCAGTGACCTCTAAGAATATATGTCAAAAAAAAAAAATTATGTTCATCCCGACTTACTAATTAATATTTAGGTTTTTTTTATTCCGGATTTTATAAGAAAAATAAAAAAATAAAAGTCTACGTTTCTAAACAATCAGGCGGGCCCTCAATTTTCTTATATATTTAAAAAATATATTTCAGCTTCAAAACATTATTATTTTTTAGGTATTCCTGAAACTTTTTCTCAAATTATATATGCTTCAATTTTTATATTTTTCTTAGAAAAATTATAAAAATATACTTACTATTCAATATAATTATAAAATTAAGTTTCACCTAAAAATTTTGTCCCACCCTACTAATTACTCTACCTTTACCCCTGAAAACAATAATAAAACTATTGCTCCAAAACTGAAAAGCATGTTTTTGTTCGTAGTGATTGAGCATACATGCTGACATAGATCACAATATTATGAATGCATGTGTTAGAATTTCATGTTTAGCTGCTCTTATATCTAACACGTAATATTTTCTAAGTTTGAGAGAGATTGCCAAATATTTGCATACCAAATTTGGTGTCAAAAAAGATAAATTAATAATGGTAAACCAAGTAATCATATCATATATACCCTTTGTTATAACAGTATTAGTTACATAATTTAAAACCTTAAATAACCTGCTGACTTAATTGGTAACAGGTCATATATATGACTGTAATATTTTTTATTTGGCTCAAGTTAAAAACTTTCTTCGCATTGGTTACTTTTGTGCTGTTGTTAGATGAAAAGCTCAGATAATCTGACCAGGTTCGTACAGTACTGAATATTTTTTATGTGACAGAACCTGACTGGACATATTGAGGACTATATATATCATTGTTGGGTTTACCAGCGGCTGTCCACTAATAAATTACTGTATAAAAATTTCCATCAACGGGTTTATATACAAATATAGACATTATATGTACTTAACAGCCATATAATGTTAATAACAATATTAAAGATGAATTCCATAGCTCATGAACTTCAATTTGTCACTTTTGATCTCTATCATCTCAGCAGCTTCCCTCGAGCCCTATTGAACTCCTTGACAACTTGTTCGATCCCAATGCGCTCTTTTGGAGACAACTTGGAGCACAAGAGACCACATCGAATCACCAAAACCAAGCAATCATGAGCATCCTCTGTTACATTTGCACTCTCTCCTCCATCATTAACTGGGAACATTTTATGGTCGATAATCTCAGTAACATGATCAGAGATAGCCATCTCAACATGCATGTGGAGGTTCAATCCGTTTCTGAATCTTTCGTTGGTGGGGCTTACTCCAGTAAACATCTCAAGCACTAGAATTCCATAGCTGTACGCATCTCCTTCAACCGATGCTTGACCTCCCATGCCATATTCTATAAAAATAACAAATTACAAATTTACAATAATACCCTTCTACAAATTATACACCAATATCAGTAACATATAAAGTGTTGTTTTTCCCTTCTTAATTCAAACATACGAGCCCCTTTTTTCATTATGTATGTTACCAAGGTTAATTAGATGTATTGATTTAATTTGGCCTTCTGAAAACTTCTTCTAACTTACTACATATCAATTTGACAGCAATGAGCTAATTAGGTTTGGTACCATCTATTAAGTTAAATAAAAGAAACAGATTATGTTGAAGCCATTCTTTCTGTACCATGATAGGGAAAACAAAAATTAAAATAAGTAATAAACAAACAAACTTCTGCAAGCTGGTCTGTAACTACTAATACCTATATATATACTAAAACACAAAATTAATTTCTCAAAAGATTAAGCTTGTACCTGGCGGAATATAGCCGATGGAACCTCTAAGTCCAGCTGTACTTCCTGTCAACAGAGAAGACATAGAATCTGGTTGAACCAGAAATCTGGCAAGCCCGAAATCACCCACATGTGCAGTCATTTCATCATCCAAAAGAACATTGCTAGGTTTAAGATCACAATGTACGATTGGAGTGGGACCATGGCTATGAAGATAATCCAAAGCTGTTGCAACATCGATTGCTATATTCAGCCTCTGGATGAGGCCGAGACTCCTAAATGGCCTATTTGTACACATGTCAGGATGCAGCCATGTTTCTAAGCTGCCATTAGGCATGAACTCAAAAATCAAAGCTTTAAAATCATTACCATGATGGTCTATGCTAGAGCATGAACTTAAAACTTTGATAAGGTTTCTGTGTCTAACTCTTCTTAATACATCACATTCAGAAAAGAAACTTCTAGAAGCACCACATTGATTGAGATTTAGTACCTTCACCGCAACAATTTTCACGTTCTCAAAATTCATCGGAGCTTTGTAAACGGCTCCAAAGGCACCTCTTCCAATTAGATTCTCTGATGAAAAATTCTCCGTAGCCTTGCAAATGTCATTGTATGACACTTTTTGATACTCAGAATTTTTGGTGATAAATGGTAGGGGAATATTCTGAGATCCTTTTTCCCAACAAAAACGGGCTACCAAAACGATGGTTATACACAAGCATATAATACCACCTATGCAACAAATTATTACAATCATAATTTTGGAATAGTGCTTCTTCTTTTGGTTTTCTAAAACACATTTGGGTATATGCATTTCAGGTACTCCGCCACAAAGGTTGGAATTTCCTTTTATGTCTACTGCACTAGAATTCCTAAAAACCCCGTCTTTCGGCAATTCACCCTCAAAATTGTTAAAGGAAATATTCAAATTCTGAAGTTTCATCTGACCAACAAATTCAGGTACTGGACCAGATAAAGCATTGTTGGAGATATCAAGATCTTGCAACCCTATCATGTTTCTCAAAGAGAAGGGAATAGACCCATTCAACTGGTTTCCATCAAGATGAAGTATTTGAAGTACCTGGCACCCATCGATTGTGCTAGGAATTTGACCAGATAATTTGTTATTTGATAGGTAGATTTCTACTACATTATTTAATTGACCAATTTCTGGTGGCACTGATCCATTCAAAAAGTTATTTGACAAGTCGAGGCTAATAGAAAGTGAATGAAGATTGAAGAGTTCCTTTGGGATTAAGCCTATCAATTTGTTATAAGAAACATTCAAGGTACTTAGCACTTGCATATTGCTTAATTCTTGTGGTATACTCCCAGTGAATGCATTGTTCTCGAGATAGAGATAATTCATCTTGGTAAGATTACCTAAAGTTGATGGGATTTCACCTGATAACATGTTTCCGTGTAGGATTAACCCTCCCAAATTCCAAAGATTGCCAATTTCTTTTGGGATAGTGCCTTCAATAAATGTTTCACTTAGATCTAAGGTAGTAAGGTTGGTTAGTTTTCCTATCTCTGCAGGAATATTTCCCGATATTGGATTCATGTGTTAAGTCCAAAATAGTAAAGATTAGTTGAGAGATTTCCTATAGAACCAGGTAGGATGCCTTGGAGTTGGTTGTATTCAATACTCAATACTTGTGGAAATGTGCAGTTGATTAAAGAATCAAAGAATCTCCAATCATCCCTGGTGGCCTTAATTTGGTTTTTTGACACTATAAACCAAGAAAGATTTTGTAAGGTTCCTATACTATTTGGTATTGTGCCTATGAAATTGTTTGAGCTGATATCAAACTTAGTCATGGATATTGGAATCTGACCATTAAATTGATTTTCATACAACAGTAGACTCTGTAGGTTTTGAAATGTGTCACAAAAGTTAGAAGGAAGATTTCCATCAAGCTGATTTCTACTTAAACTCAAGAAAACCATGGTTGAGAGGTTGTAAATTGAATGTGGTATCTTGCCTGACAAATTGTTTTCATTGAAGGAAAGTTCCTGGAGAGCCTTTATTTGGCCGAATGAAGGCGGGATGAAACCATCTAAATTATTTTCATAAAGATAAAGAACTGATAGATGCGTAAGGTTGCCAAAGGTGCTTGGGATAGATTCTGTAAGATTATTTGTTCCGAGATTCAATATTTCTAGTAATTCTAGGGAACCAAGCTGTGGAGGGATCGTTCCTTGGAGATTATTGGTTCTCAGACCAAGAAATTTTAAGTTGGAACAATTGCCAATAGTTGATGGAATGTTTCCGACAAGGTTGTTCGCACTCAAATGGAGATCTTGCAATCTACTCAAATGACCAAGCTCTGCTGGGATGTTACCAGTAAGTTGGTTATATGAAAGATTCAAACTTTTGAGAAATGTGAGATTTGCCAAATAGGGTGATATAAGGCCTGCCAAATTTAATGAGCCTAGAGAGAGAGCAGTTACTCTGTTAGCATGGCGATTCCCACACCTTACACCTTGCCACTGACAATAATGGAGAGAATCATTCCATGATGATAATGCTCCAAACGGGCTATTTGATATGAGAGACTTGAAGGAGAGAAGTGCAAATTTATCAGTTTCATTTGTGGCGATGGTGTTTGATGGAAGATGAAAGGACAATAAGCATATAAGAAGTAAGAGGTGTAGACTTTGCATTTTTGTGGGGTGTCAAGTGTTGTGATAGGATATGTCTAATTAATTATGGCTATCTTCTACGATCCTATTTATCATTCAAATAAGTTGGTGGAAGAAGACTACCAAAGTTGAAAGATTTCATCAGAAATTTGACTGGAGATTATAAATGAACATAACCAAATTATGTACCGTACCACAATGAACTGAACCAAATTAAAACAGCGTATTTTTTTTTTTTTATCAATCATTGATTTAACATGGGTTAGGAATAGCATTCATTCTCTTAATTTGTTTTTGTTTATTTGCTTGTTTCTTCTTATAATTGGTTTCAAGTGTAAAAAGATCAAGTTAGTAAACTTAGTTCAGAGGAAAACTAAATAGAAATTATTGCAGTGCAAAATTCAAATTATATATATATATAATGTTTTTTTTGTAAGAAATAAAAAAGTTGTACATGATGCCACATAGTCATATATTACCAAGAAACATCCTTCAATAAAGGATTTTCTAATTTTATCTATCTCTTTTAATCACATATTTAGGAAGTTTATATATTGCTAAATTTGATTGGAATTTGAGTGGAAATTTGAGTACTCACTCAGCTTTATCGGATGATAGGAACGGATGTAGCTAGGATCTGACTTTTGTGAAAATATCTATTTGAGTGGTGGGCCCCACAGGTGGAAAATTGGGGTGTCATGACTTGATTAACATAATTTAATCATCTAGTCTCCAACTTTTGGTAACATCTTGAAAGGGCTGGGAAAGGGGAATGTACAATTTGATTAGTTAGAATCAGCAGCTGAAAATATCAAAGCATCATCTGCATAGTTTAAATTTGATTGGAATAATAGATACAAGAAATTAAATTTTCCTTTGCATTGCTAAATTTTATTGGAATTTGCATGGAAATGTGTAACTAATTAATTCAGCTATATCGATCAGATGATAGGAACAAAAGAACTGAAGATTGGGGCGGGCCCCACATCTGAATTTCATGGAAAAATTAATTGAGTGGCGGGCCCCACATGTGGAAAATTGTGGTATGGCAATGAAGTCAAAATTTTGTTTGGGATGGATACATTTTTATTATTAAAAACATATCCTTGCTTGTCCAAACATCCAATTGTTCACTTAATTATATCTTAACTATAATTTTTCTATCTGAGGTAAAAATATATAATTATTAATTATATTTATATTTTGAGGGATCCACATAAACATTTTTCGTACAACAGATTACACTCTATATTTTTAAACTTCAGATAGCTGATCCAAACTGTTCAACATAATGAATATATTGAAATGTGCTTGCAGATCAAATTTTACTTCTTTTTTTTAACTTTTTTACTATATATTAAGATGGGTACAAAAATTCAATGGTCTAAAATAATGATTTTGTAAAATACTTAATAGATAGTAAAAAAAATTAAAAAAAAATGTAAAATTTGGTCTCCATTCACAATATGGAGATCATGTTGAACGGTTTAGATCGACTATTGAGACTTTGAAAACTTAAAAAAATGTAAAGTTTAATTCGGTGTCACCAAAAAATGGGATAAGTGGATCCTTCCTCTTATATTTTATCGTAAAATAGAAGTTTTGGTGTATACTTATGTAATTTTTGTAATATTTAATTAATTGTTACTAACTATATATTTTCAATTAACAAATAAATAAATATTTGTTAAATAAGTAGATATATCTTTATGTGAACTTTTAAACGCGCTCTTTTATTCTCTGATAATTATCTCTTGGTGCCAACCAGTGACCTCCAAGCATATATGTCAAAAAAAAATTGCTGATCCTGACTTATTTCCATCAAGTAATATTTATGTTTTTGTTTCTTCCGGATATTATAAGAAAATTAACAAAAAGAAGAGCCTAAGTTTCTAAACAATCAGAGGGGCGGGCACTCAATTATTTTTTTCAAAAATATGCTTTTTGTTTTTATATATATTTTAAAAAATATATAAAAATATACTTAAGCTTCAAAACATTATTTATTTTTTACCTACTCCTGAAACTTTTGCTCTATACACACACACACACACACACACACACACTCTCTTCTATTTTTATATTTTTCTTAGAAAAAATAATAAAAATATACTTAATATTCAAAATAATTAGAAAATTATGCTTCACCCTTAATTTTTGTCCCACCCGACTAATTATTCTACCTCCGTCCCTGAAAGCAATAATAAACCTATTGCACCAAAACTGAAAAGCATGCATTTGTACGTACGTAGTGATTGAGCCTACATGCTGAGATAGATCTCAATATAATAAATGCATGTGTTTAAATTTCATGTTGAGTTTTGCTCTTATATCTATTACATGAAATTTTTCTAAATTGGAGAAAGATTGCAAGAAATTTGGTGTGCTAAATATTTGCATAACCCAATTTGGTATCAAAAAAACATAAATTATTAATGGTAAACCAAGTAATCATATCATATATACCCTTAGTTATAACAATATTAGTTGCATAATTTGAAACCTTAAATAACCTGATGACTTAATTATTAACAGGTCATATGACTGTTGCATGCTGTTGGTTCAACAGATCAGATGATCTGACCAGGTACAGTACTATATATATATCTATATATATATCACTGATGGGTTTACCAGCGGCCGTCTACTATCAAATTACTGTATACAAATTTCCATTAACGGGTTCACGTACAAATAATTGTGGTTCTGACTCTTTATAGAAGTAATAATTTCCTCCAATTCTAACATTTAAATCCCATAAAACACCAATAATTGTTGTGTGTATATATCGACACGGCAACAGAAATAACTTAAATTTAACAAGGCTTTTGAATGAGTAAGTGAAGGTAAGATATTGGAGAAAATCAAACCAGAAGCAACTCAGAAAACAGAAAAAATGTATTGGTTTGATTTTCTGCAATTCTCACATTCAATACCTCATAAATGCATAATATAATTTCATAGTCTCTCTCTTTCAAGACTAAAACTGAATATGAGATGTTGGAGAAAACTAAACTCATTTAATTCACCAATTATTTGAAGTAAAAAGTTCAATTCCTTCCAACTCTCATTTTCAGAGGTATCAAAATTGATTCATGCTTGAAACTAGAATTGTGGGGTAATTTATAGAAAGCAAATCTGAGAGGAAAACAAAAAGGGCAAAGGCATGTATGGTGTGATTCAATTCTCTTTTTCTGATTCCATGTCATGGATATGGAATGAGGCTTTAGTACTGTTTTACCATGTGTACTGGTGATATTTTCTTTTTCAGAAAGTCTTCTATATATGCTCTACTGTTACTTGAAAATTAAAGGGATTCCATTAATTTTAATTTAGGCCAGATTTATTTGGATTCTGATTAAACGGACCGGATCCAAATTCTAAATTTGAATTACTTCCGGAGGAGATCCAGACCCTCCGATGACATGGTGAGAAATAATCTAGCATTTACCATCTAACACAAACTCCTGGAATATAAGAAATTATAAAAGTTTAATTTAAGAATTTAGAATAACAACATATCCCAATTTGCAAACTAAATGACGCTCAGCCACTGATTCTAGTGGTGATATATCGAGGGGCGGAATTTGAATTCAAGTTTTCATAACTACAAAGTAAAATTCTAACTATCAATATACAAACACAAATTTAACATATTGTGAGAAGGACTGAACTTTATAGAAACAAAATTAAACCAACTTTTATTTAATTGAATTACAATATAAATAATTAAAATTTAATTAAATTATAATATACATAATTAAATTACAATCACAATATACATAATTATTTTAATTTAATTAAGTTACAATATACATAATTAAAATTTGGAAATCGTAGATGTATAAGCACTCCTGATGATTTGGCTGTAAATCTGCCCCTCAAGATACCGAGTCAAAATTAAACCAACTTTTATTAACATTCAACATGTCATATTTAAGATATTCACTTTTCTTGACAAAAAAAACTTTCTAATATATAATTAATCAAGAAGATTGCCCAAGGAAAATCTATCTGGTTTGATTTATCTCTTCGTCAACTCTTTTGTTTAATTTGTTTAATTAGCTTCATGTTTATTGCCTCTCTCACTTGTAGATACTTTAATATAACTTGATACTGGCATATCTCCAACCTTGACTTTACAAATAAACAAGTAAACAAACAAGGCTCTTAAATCAAATAATTAAGAGAAGGTCCAAGGAATTTAGTTCTCACTTATTCCCTCAAATAAGAAATAGTTAAACGCTCAATTAAATAGCGCAAGACTTTGCACGGAAATCATTCATTAATTTGTTAAGCAACCTAAATAATTAATCTTGGTTTTCTGGATTTATAAAAGAATTAAGCAACCTAAATAATACTCTCCAGATAACACACTTAGGCCTCTTACAATTAATGGGCCTGATGAAGAATTAAATTGGTCAGCATTGTTACTAGCAAATAAATGATCCTAGTACTACGTACCTCAACACTTTGTCATTGTTAAATGTACCTAATGGGCCGTTTCAATGGGCCATTGAATGGGCCTCAAGAAGATCATGATCATCCACCACCATAGTATACCGTTCAAATTTTAAATTGGGTTTTTTTTTTTTTATTCTTTACATCATTTTTAATTGTCTTCTTTTTACATTTCATGTTAGCTGCACTTGAGTAAGAATAGTATAGGGAAAAGTCAAAAAAAAAAAAAAAAAAAACAAGAAGAAGAAGAAGCTAACGTTTAGTCAAATTAAGTCAAGAACTAGGCCTTCATGTCAAGGGCATGACAAATGCCAAGATCATATTTTATCTTCATTATTTTTCTTCAACTTATTTTAAGCTATATTTGTCAGCAAAACTTGTGACAAGTTGTGTTTCTGTTTAAAAAACTATAGTGTGGAATTCAAATTTAATTAATCATGCAAGTTTTTTCTTTTTTTGAAAAGTTGTAGTAAAGACGTGAAACTTTTTTATCGCTTCAACTATTTTTGGCTTGTAAGATAAATAATGTTAACACAATTGAGAGTTTTCGTAACCGATTTCTCATACAAAATATATATAAAAGTGAGATATCCAAATACTGTGTAAAAAAAATAAGCAGCAAATGACTGTTTTATATTTACGTTTATATATATTTGAGATATCCAAATACGGTTTATTAATAAAAAAAAAACTGTGTACAAATATAGTTGTCTTTTTTACACGGTTGTTTGTTTTAAATTACCATGTGTGTATATTGGAGTTCATTTTTGCGCGAGCGTCTTCTTTCTTTGCACAATGTTTATTTGAAATTTTCTCGCATTAGTGTATGATATGCCGTGTATGATTAATGTTCTTTGTATAGTAGTGAATTACCTTTATGGGTTACATGGCGTTTAAGGTTATGATATCAGAATGAATCAAGCTGTTTTTTTTTTTTTTTTTTTTTTTTTATATATCAAAAACGTTACAAGTCCTAAGCAGGCATGTTTAGTGCCATCACATCAATGGCGTGTAACGCGCCTTTTAGAAGGCATGTCAATGCATAATTAATGGTGTGGTCCAGAGGGTAGAATACATATATATATTTTACAGTTGGTTAAGAATTGGTCGGTCTTACTCGTTTAACAGTAAAATACTAGTTTCATGAGTAGATCTAGGGTGTTCCTAAGTTCACCAAGTCTCTTTGTAAACTCAACTCTAAAATCTATCAGATGGTTTCAATCGACAAATCCAAACCGTTAAAAAAAATTTACCTTACGAATGATGCGTCTATATGTGAAAATTTTAAACTTTAGATTCACATTTTAAACTTTAGAATTAATTTAGTACAAGTCAAGTGGTCAAAATTAGAAGGTTTATAAATTAATTTTAATGTATTTATTTTTTGGACACCTTTTAATCACTTGACTTTATACTAAATTAATTTGAAAGTTCAAAATTTCCGCATGTAGACCCATCACTCGTAAGATAGAAGGATTTCAATGGTTTGGATTCATCATTTGAAGCAAATTTGCAGATTTTAGAGTTGAGTTCATAATGAGGCTTGGTGAACTTAGGAACACCCTAGTTCTACTCCTAGTTTCATTTATATCTTATTATATGTGTTAACCTTAACATGTAATGAATAATTGTCAATAAAATAATAATTTATATATGTTTTAGGTCGAATATATGTACTAAGTAACATGTGTATAATAACATAAAATAAAACAAAATTTCATTTATGTGATCTCATATTTTTTTTAAGAAAATATAATATATAGCTAACTAAATTATATATAGAAGATGAAATATTCCATAAATCCATCTTTAATTCGTTAATAATTTGTATTTATCAATTATTCTATGATCAGATAACAGTTACTTGAGGCTAAGAACAAAATGCAGTGGATCAAACCAAGTTACAAAAGCTGACTTTCTCAGTTTCTTTATTAATTGTTCATGGGAAATGGGGACCAATCTACTTAATTAGCTTCAACTAGAAAATAGAAAATGTTCTCAAGATAATTTATTGGCTCTTGTCTGTTGGAAATTGGAAATATTAGAGATCGTGCATGCACAAGTCTTCCCTCTGGCAACCTAGTTAGATTTCATCACAACATTATAAAAGCATCTCTTAGTACTTACTAGTAGCCATACATGTATCCTTCTTATCATTGTTGAACTAATCATATTTCCTCTGCTGTCCTTGTGTTTTTAATTAAACAATGCAGGTACGCTATGAGTTGTTCATATTGTACGAAATTGTACATGTTATTACTTACTGGTAGCCATCTATCATAATTGCACCCCAGTGAACTAATCATATTTCCTGTTGTTTTTAAATTAAACAATGCAGGTACGCAATGAATTGTTCATATTGTATGAGATTGTGTGGCCAGTCATGGTAACAGGTCTCCTCCTCTACTCCAGAAACCAGGTCTCCATGCTATTTCTAGGGCAACTCGGCACTGCTCAACTCGCCGGTGGATCAATAGCCAATGCTTTTGCTAACATTACAGGTTACTCTGTGCTAAGGGGTCTTTCAGCCGGCATGGAGCCCATTTGTGGCCAGGCTTACGGAGCCCGGCAATGGCCCATCCTCACCCAAACAGTTCAAAAATCTATTATTCTTTTACTTGCCGCTACCATACCGATCTCACTTCTTTGGTTATACATGGAACCCATCATGCTTTTATGCTATCAAAAACCGGAAATCATTGCACCCGCAAAGGATTACATTCTGTTCTCCATTCCTGATCTCTTTGCCCAAGCTTTTCTTCATCCAGTGAGAATTTTTCTGAGGACACAAAACATTACTATGCCAGTAAGTGTTTGTGCCACAGTGGGCCTTCTATTACATATACCCATTAGCTACTTTCTAGTTTTCTCTATGGGTCTTGGGATCAAAGGTATAGCCATAGCCTCTTCTTTGAACACTATCAACATAAACTTAGGGCTTATTGGTTATATGATCTTTTCTAAAAGCTGCCTAAAGCCGTGGACCGGCTCCATGGTGCCGGGGATAAAGGGTTGGATCCAACTAATAAGACTTGCCGTTCCGAGTTGCATAGGGGTTTGCCTTGAATGGTGGTGGTATGAGGTGATGATGGTTGTGTGTGGTTGGCTTGTGAACCCTAAAGCAAGTGTAGCATCCTTTGGCATTCTAATTCAAATGACTTCTCTTATCTATGTTTTTCCATCCTCTCTTGGTATGGGCATCTCGACCCGTGTGAGTCATGAACTAGGAGCCGGCCGGCCAAGTCAGGCCAAACTCGCCTCTACTGTTGGTATTGTTGTCTCAATGGTTTGCGGCATTACGTCTTGCCTTTTTACAATATCGGTCAAGGATGTGTGGGGGCAGATGTTCAACAAGGACCCTAGTATAGTACACTTGACAGCCGTTGCTTTGCCGATCATCGGCATCTGTGAGATGGGTAACAGCCTTCAGACTGTTGGTTGTGGAGTGCTTAGAGGGAGCGCAAAACCCAAAATAGGAGCGAATATTAACTTTGCCGCCTTTTACCTTATCGGACTTCCTGTCTCCTTGTTGTGTGCCTTTCCATTCAAGCTGGGTTTTGTTGGATTGCTGATGGGACTTTTGGCAGCTCAGGCATCATGTGCTTGCTTCATGTTGTATGCTATCTGCACCATTGATTGGGTGGCTCAGGTAGAGAAGGCCAGAAACTTCACTGAATCTAGTGAAGAGAAATCTGAGTTGTTAAAGGCTAACCTAATTGTAGCCGAGTGCGCAGTATAGGCCGTGTGTCAGTGTGTGGGTAGTTAGGGACGGAGGATCTTAGTGTACTCCAAAGAGTGTTGAGCAACCTCATGATTTTAATTTTTTTTAATTATATATATTAAAATTTAATTGGATTTCTTCTTTTTAAGTTTTTACTTAAGTTTTGATATAGTTCAGCCTCTCCATAAAACATTAAATGTTTGATTGTAGCCTAGTTATTAAAGTTGTCCACCCCTAGATATTAGGTTACAGAAATCGGAAGAAAAATTCCCTAAATTTGTCCCTGCGCCTTGTGGTGTAAAAATCCGCCTATTTCTCTCCCTTTAAAGTGCCCAACAACCAGCAACTCATATGGTGTCCCGTAGTCATTGCGATACAGTCGTATCATGCATGCGGCGACATTTCAACCACATATACATTTTTAGATTTTATTTTCATAGAAATTAGTATATTAAATAATGATCCTCTCGAGATTTTGATGCATATATAGACGAAACCGTAAAAAAAAAAATCGGCTCCAAAGAATTTTTTTCGGTTCCGTCTATAGCATCTAAAACTTACGGTACTCATCATTCTAATATACGTTATATTATTTCATTATATTTACTTTTTATAAATAAAAATTCTGAAAATACGGTGGCAAACTTTATTATTTTAGCTGATCTTCCATAAATTACTGGTATTTAATTTCCCAAACCCCAGTTTCTCTTTTGACCAAATATTATAACTTATAATAACCAATTTATATTTTTACAGAGAAAAAGAGCAAGCTTACCTAACTAATTTTAAAATGAGATGCATTGTATAGGTATTTATTCTTTCACTAGGTGTCTAATTAAATGAGTCGATTTGGTCCACTGCAACTGCAGAATAGGATATTTCGGTTCTCACCTTTTTTGTTAGATTGACACCAAAAGTGAGAATTTTTTTTTTTTTTAGTGAAGGTTGGGGCAGAAAGTGAGAACTGAGAAGTGAGAGGATTTTAATTTTTAAATTCAGAGATTGCTACTGTTGTTTCCTCTTATTTCTTGTGCTATATGATTTTCTTTGATTCCAAATAGTATCTGATTCATCAGGACAACAAAGTGCAAGTAAGGAAAAAAGGAATACATAATCAGTAAATTTTTAGCAACTAAGCAAACTTTAATAATTTAAGAGGAGATGAAATGTCATTTAGAAAAAAAATTGGATATACATGTCTAACAATATTTTTAAGATTTAGATTGGTCGTGAACTCAACAGCAAGTATAAAATTGAAGTCAGAAGAAAGCAATTTACTTACATGTTCAATTAGATAACACATTCAAAATAGCACCTCTGATTTTTACATGCATTTAGTAAATTAATTCTTGTTCTTATTGGAAAAAAAAAAAATGAAACAGGCACAACTCTACCCTGATAGGAATTGAATCTCTGCTTCTTGGTGAAAATATGAGCAAATTGTTTGAAAACCATAATAGGTATCGATCGCCTCAATTGAGTACAAGCTTCCTTAACTCGATGATCCCGTGTGCTATCATGCCACATAGAAAACCGAGAACCGCACTCGATCCAACCAATGAAACTGAAGTACAAACAAGCATCACAAATGCCTCTTGTTTGATTAACATGTCCCTTGGTGCCATTGCCAACTCGATTCCCGCAATGGATTTCATCGGCTGAACCAGCATGGGTACTCCCTAGAGGAGACCAGTGACTACGTTGTAAATTCCAGTGAAAATAAGAGTTGTCCCTAGATCAAGATTTCTACATCAGAACATAAAAAATATGAACACATTGTGAAGAAATTAATATACTAATAAGCATCATCTTTTGTTTTATCAAAAACATCAGAATAAATAGATAATTTAGTACATAATATATAAACCTGGCAAGGGAAAGAGCTGAGATCACCCATGGCACCATTCACCTCTGCCCATTTTGAGTGAACACAATGTTGTCATCCGCCTTCGCTACGAATTTTTCGGGTTAATTTGCGGTTGTTTCGGCTTAGCTGATTCCAGATCGTCAGCATCTATCGTGTTGTTTGCCATGACTGTAGTGCTTACAAATAAATAAAGAAATAAATAAAAGCTGCTAGTTCTCTATTGAAGAAAACTTAGATTGTTAATTTGGAGCTCAATATATATATATATATAATTATATATATGACCTACTTGGAACAGGAGAGAATAGTTGTTTCTTAATTAACATCTTTGGTTTTATTCCTTTTTGTTTTTTCCAGTTGGAAAATCCTTAATGAAGTCTAACCGGTTCAGTCTCTATCTCTGGATATATATATATAGAGTAGATGCTGACTTTTGAGTTTTTAAGAGATAACAGTGACTACTACTTTATATTTATGTATATATATATATAGAGGTTGACTAATATACAATCGATTGTTCCTGAGCTCTCGTGCAACCAAGTCGTTTTTCAATTTTCGAAGTCCAAACAGTCGATCTAAACCGTTAGATGTGATCTCTATATTAAAATGTACTTGGAGACCAGATTTTACATTTTTTTAATTTTTTTTACTATTTATTAAGCTACTTTGAAAATCACTGATCCAACGATGACTTAACCAAACAGTAAAAACAGAAGCCAATGATGTTAATTAATTGGTCCAGTCTCTATATATATATATTTGCTCTACTCAAAAGTCAGCATCTACTCAAAAGTCAGCATTTACTCATACATATATATATATATATATATATATATATATATATTTGCTCTTTATATATAGCCAATGATGTCAATTAACTGGTCCAGTCTCTATCTCTGGATAGAATAGATGCTACCTTCTAAGATTTAACAGTGACAGCACTTTTTCTGAAATAATAAAGATTGCTACTGTATATATAGGCAGCACATTGTTTAAGAATTATCCTTCTTTTTAATTTTCTGAAATAATAAAGATTTACCTTCCTTCTTTTTTTTTAATTTTCCTTTAGTGCGTCAAATTCTGGAACAGAGAAACTGTCCAATTTTATTTACTAGCTCTTGGAGTCATATATATAGGAAGCCAATGAAGCAAGGCACACATGTATCTCATGTAAACATAGCCTTTTGGCTCTGAAATATTGATTATTTATTATCAAGTTCTGATTATTCTTTTCTCATGTGGTTAGAACTTGAACCTAACAGTCCGTATAAGGTATGACTGTTATTTCCTCAAAATAATGATGAAAATTAGTCAGGCTATTTTTCAATGTTATCACGATACATCACATCACACATGTCAGTCAAGTAACATGACTCACGTGTTACGTGATGTGTGTGACGTGTCTTGCTTTAACTGAAAATGGCAAGTCACGAGACATCGCACGAACTGACTCAGTCACGTGACATGTAACTTGCATGATCCATTTTTCCAACATGATTTATTTATTTTAATTTATTTTGCAATATATAGTTTCTTCTTTTTTTAGCATCTTTATTTATTTATTTTCTATGAACTAACTTAAAACTAAAAAAAATAATTAGTGTGTGATCACAGCATAACTACATGTGATGTAACTATTAATATGACATGGTTATCATCTACTATTTTAATCACTTCACTTAAAAAAATCCTGTCTAGACTTGGTCTACACACGGTCCACAACCAATCAAACTTCGTACAAAACTGAAAAATCGATGCTGCCTGAACCATCGAATAAGATTGCTAGTACTATTGAAATTCATCTGCAATACTAAAACTGTACTCACTGACTATATCGACCAGGTACGATTTCAATTAAAAAATTTGTAATTTTGATTTTAACGGTATTTTGATATTACTTGTTGTTACGAAAGCGTACCTGAATTCTAAATCACACTTGGGCGTAAATTAAAGCGTCACCAAATTTGATCTTTCAAGATAGCAAGGCTCCTTCAAAGAATTTTTTTCAATTCTTAAGGTTTCTCACTCTCTATTCAGGAGATTATTGAGAGAGGATTTAGTCCGTTTTGTAGGTCTTTTGTTCTCTCTATTTTTTTGAAAATCTTGACAGCAGCTGTTTTTTTAGGAATCATGACAGAAGCTGTCAGTTTATATTATATGTAATGTAATAAAGGTTACATATAGCAGAATACATCCATGAAACGTAGTTAAAAACTACCTACAAACAAAAAATGACTAAGCTAAGAGTTGAAAACAACAGTTCACGGCTACAAACAGAGCAGCTAACAGTATTTCAACCACAAGCTGCATTAATTATCTATGAATTCGATCAGCCATTAATTTTAGTACTCAAACCATTGATTAAATAATGAAAAAATTAGAGGTTTATAAATTATTTTTATTATATTTATTTTGTTGAACTTTTTTACTACTTGATTCTATGTAAAATTAATTTGAAATTTTAAAATTTTCTTATGTAGACGTATCGCTCGTAAGGTAATGAGTTCCAATAATTCGAATTCGTCAATTGAAGACAATTCGATAAATTTTAAATTTGAGTTCACAAAAAAATTTGTTGAACTTAAGAACACCCTAGCTAGTTCTACTCTATTAATTCGACAAAGTTTATATAATTATTATATATCGTCCATTTTATATATAATTAAAAAATGATCAATACAATTAAGATTATTTTGAACATTAATCATATAGAATATGAACTTTTGATATGTAAGATTTAAACATAATATTCATTTTAATGATTGACAATTAAGAAATTTTTAGCTTATTTAATAATTTGGTCTCTAAATTTCAAAACCGTTCAATTCAAAATAAAAAAAATTAATTGAAATCGTACCTGATCAATTTAGTTGATGAGTATAGTATTGCTGATGAATTCCTGTAGTAAAAATCTTATTTGAAGTTTCAGACAGTGACGAATTTTGTACAGCGAAAAAGAAAGTTTTGAATTGGTTCACCATTAATTTTGACCGTGGACCGCGTGTGAACCAAGTATATACAGAAATCTTTTCGATCGAATTGGCTCTGTACACTGCTTAACCCATTCTCTGCGAAATCGATGGCGTCGCGGATCTGTGAACCGCGCGTACACCACACTATTTAAGGGCGTCGGCTATACACCAGCGCGTAGACCGTTTCAGGATAGGTTCATCATGAGCCGCAACAACACCGGAAAATCATTGTTTTTTGTTGCGACGAGTTAATAAACGGGTGCTCCAACTTAGCCTCAATTTTCCCAAATATAATAAAAATCTTAGGACTTAACTTAGGGGTGTCAATGACATTCTTTTATCCGTTTATTTGATCCGTATCATATCTGATAAAACAAATATGGATAAGATTTTTTTTCATAAATTTATTAGGTACAAATATAGATAAAAAAACTTTGTTTATGTTATCGTAAGGTATGGGTAACTTCTATTTCGTAACCATTATCCGATCGGGTAATTACAAAAAATAACTATATATATTATATATATATATTAATAATTATTGAAAATAGTACTTTAATTAGTTTATTTGTGTTTTTGCATGATTAATTTTTTTAAATAAAATACTATACATGTGTAAAATAAATGTATATGTTAATAAATATAAATAATTATTATATTAGTATTACATGTTATTTATCTGTTACCGTTTTATTATCCGACAACTTTAACGGATAATAATAAAGTATATATAAAATAATCTATAATGAGTACGGATAAGATACAAATAAAGACAATTAGTAAGAGTATAAATATGAAAATGCTTCTATCTAATTCTTGTTGTAGCCGTTGACACCTCTAACTTAACTACTGAGAAATAAATTGCAATTTAATTAAGAGCTGGCTAATACAAGACCAGACACAAGGCCAAGTCCAAAGTGGGGCGCACGTAGACCAATTCCATTCTAGGAATGGCTAATTCAATGGCACGGTTTTTGGAGAGATAGCAGTCCTAATAACTGTTAGGTTCAAGTTTCAACCACATGAGAAAAAAATAAGTAGCGCTCCCTAAAATTAAATAATCAACATTTTATAGCCAAAAGGCTATGGTCATGTTTGACCGAGGCATAAGTGGTGAAGTAAATTCTCTACTCTATCTTTAAGGAGTCAAACAATAAGTAAATTTGAACGAATAAGATCAAGTAACATTTGAGTTAATTCAAATTAAGTTATTTCACCTATCTAAAGATGTGGAGTAACTTACTTCACTTGTGGATCCCGCAATTAGAGTAACATCATGTTATAATTTCTCTCTTCGTTAGCTTATTCCACCAAACTTTTAACTAAACTCCAACCAAACATGATTATTTTAATCTGCCTTAGCTCGAAGTAAGAAATTTAATCTGGAGTAACTTTAGTCCACAACCAAGCATGACCTATATGTTTACATGAGATATATGCCGGAATTTGTTTATTTACCATCTTTCAAACAAAAAATTCATTTAACTCTATTTTCTGAAAATAAAAAATTATATTTATCAAGGCTGCAGTTTGAAATTGTGGATACTAGCAGGGTGGTACTGCAGTTTCAAAGTGTACACCAGCAGTGCATTTAATATCACACTGAGTGTATTAATTTGATACTGCGATCCTGGTAAGTATAGGATTTTTCAAAACATAGGGTTAAATGTTTTTTTTTTCTTTTTTAAAGATGGTAAATAAAAAAATTAGACAATTTCTTCATATATGCCCCTTAATTGCTTCATTGGCTTCTTATGACTCCAAGAACTAATAAATGAAAATTAGACAATTTCTTTTTCCAGAAATGCATTATTTTATACGTACTAAGGGGAAATAAATTAAAAAAAGAAGGAAGATCAAGAGGATAAGATATATTGTACTTTTATACTTCAGGATAATTCTTAAATAATATGCCGCTTACATATACATGAAAATTAATATTTTTTTCAGTAGTATATAAAATGTAAAAGTCAAGAGAATATACGGCAGTGGCTATAGAGCAGTTTGGGTCTCATGCCCATCTGACTCAAACTGAGTTCGATGGGTTCTGTAGCTGTCCGATCCGCTTTAAGATCTATGCGCGGAGCTTTAATATGCGTGCGTGTCGGCTTAAGTATCTGTGTGCACGGATCTTAAAGCGAATCGGACGGCTACGGAACTCATCAGAGGCAAATTTGAGTCTGATGGGCATCGGACCCGAACTGCTCTCGTTCTGCAATGCCTAAAAATACAGTAGCAATCTTTATTATTTCAGAAAAGGTGATGTCACTATTAAATCTTAGAAAGTAGTATCTATTATATGCAGAGATAGAGACTGAACCAGTTTAGTACTTAAGACTTCATAAGGATTTTCCAACTGGTAATAATTAACAAAAAGGAATCAAAATCAAGCAAAGTCAAAAATTCCTTTGTATAAAGAAGCAACTATTGAGCTCCAAAATAACAAACTAAGTTTCATTTCTTCAATAGAGAGCTCTGCAGCCATGGCTAACAACACGATAGGCACTGACGACTTGGAATCAGCCAAACCGAATCAACCGAAAAATTTTCTAGCAAAGGTGGGTGACAACATTGTGTTTCGCTCGAAATGGGCAGAGATAAACGGTGCCATGGGTGATCTCGGCACTTACATCCCCATCATCCTTGCTCTTTCCCTTGGCAGGTTTTTATATTGTGATAAATTATCTAATTATTATGAACTTTTTATAAAACAAAGATGATGTTCATATTTTTTTATGTTCTGTTTCTGATGTAGGAATCTTGATCTAGGGACAACTCTTATTTTCACTGGAATTTACAACATAGTCACTGGTCTTCTTTATGGAGTACCGATGCCGGTTCAGCCGATGAAATCCATTGCTGCTGTTGCCATTTCCAATAGCTCTTTTGGTGTCCCTGAAATCATGGCTGCTGGTAAATTTTAAAAAACAAATTGATTAATTTATTGCTGCCAATTAACCAGAAACTATCAACTAATTAGATACTGTTCTATATTAGTAAGAATATATATCATAATTCATAAGGTATTATTCTAAATTTCAGGTATAATTACTTCTGGTGTGGTTCTTGTACTCGGCGTAACTGGCCTGATGAAAGTAGCTTATTGGCTGATACCTCTCTCAGTTGTTCGAGGTATCCAACTAGCACAAGGTCTCCATTTCACCATGACGGCCGTAAAATACATTAGAAAAGAGCAAAATCTTGGAAAGGGAAACTCACTTGGTGAACGTCCCTGGACTGGCCTTGACGGCTTAATCCTTGCAATTGTCGCATGTTGCTTCATACTTGTAATCAATGGTGCTGGTAAAGAGGCTCGACAGCAGAATGAAGATGAAAGTAACAATGACGAGAATCCAAATCCTACCGTTACGCAGCATAAAAATTTCATGGAGAAGTTAGCAGATTCGATACCATCAGCTGTCATAATTTTTATTTTGGGGCTTATTTTGGCAATCATTAGGAAGCCTAGTGCTGTCAAGGAGCTACGTGCCGGTCCCGAGACAATCCGCGTGATAGACATCTCACGGCAGGCTTGGAAAGACGGATTTATTAAAGGTGCAATCCCTCAACTACCTCTTACTTTACTGAACTCAGTCATAGCCGTATGTAAATTGTCGAAGGATTTGTTCCCGGAAAAACAAGTTAGCGCCACTTCCGTCTCCGTAACAGTTGGGTTGATGAACTTGATTGGGTGTTGGTTCGGTGCCATGCCGTGTTGCCATGGAGCGGGTGGTCTAGCGGGTCAGTATAAATTCGGGGGAAGGAGCGGAGGATGTGTAGCGTTAATTGGAGCATTGAAGTTAGTGTTAGGGTTAGTGCTTGGTGGATCGTTACTACGGGTTCTCGTGGAGTTCCCGGTCGGATTACTTGGTGTGTTGTTACTATTTGCAGGAATTGAATTGGCAATGGCAGCAAGGGACATGTCAACCAAGCAAGAGGCATTTGTGATGCTCCTTTGTACTTCTGTTGCATTGGTTGGATCGAGTGCGGCACTTGGTTTCCTCTGTGGCATGGTAGCACATGGGATCATCGAGTTAAGGAAGCTTGTACTCAAGTGAGACGATCGATCCCTATCATGCTTTTCGAATAATTTATTTGTTCATATTTTCACCAAGATTCCTATCAGGGTAGAGTGAAGTTTGTTTTATGTTTGTCATTTTTTTTTTCTGTGATAAGAAAAAGAATGTATTATGTATAAATGTTGTTAGGAGTTCAAGTAGTTTTGAACTCCATATGCATGTCAAAATCAGGGGTGCTATTTTGAATGTGTTTTCTTCAATTCTTCATGTAAGTAAATTGTTTCTTGCTTTTTTAATTTTAATTTTATACTTGCAGATGAATTCACCACCAAACTAATTCTATAAATCTTATTATATTTTAATTACGTTGACACATAAAATGAAATGGCAACAGATAGTCAAATTAATCAATTGCTTGAGTCCTATAAATTTAGGATCAAAATCTGCTCCTTTTCATGAGAAAAGGAGGGTCTCTTTCATCTGGATCGTTTAAAATTTATTGTACGATTTCAATTAAATCTGAACCATTTTAATAAATTAAATTGATTTGGAAATAGAAAATAACTGAGGCCGTGCGATGAAATTTGAACGATCCAGATAAAAGAAAAGGAGGGTCCTCCTTTTCTCAAGAAAATGAGCCGACTTGGAGTCATAAATTTACTGATTATGTATTGTTTTTGTTTTTACTGGCATTTTATTGCCATAATGAATAATTTGATAACATTCTCTCTTTGAAGTTTAACACAATATAAAGATCACATTTTGCCAGAAAATGAATCAGATACTATTCATAATCTAAGGAAATCATATATACTCCAAAAAATAAGAGGAAACAACAGTAACGATTCTTCTTTCTGCCTTCCAACTTTTATTCAAACAAACAAAAATGGTCACTTTTAGTGTCAAGCTCAAAAAAGGTGAGAACTGAAATATACTATTCTTCACCTTCAATGGACTAAATCGATCCATTTAGACACCTTATATGAAAGAATAAATACCTACATGAAGGGGTGTCTTTTGGATCCTTAATAATTATCAAATAAGACAATTAAGATATTTTTAGCTTATTTAATAATTTGGTCTCTAAATTTCAAAACCGTTCAATTCAAAATAAAAAAAAAATAATAATTGAAATCGTACATGATCAATTTAGTTGATGAGTATAGTATTGCTGATGAATTTCTATAGTAGAAATCTATTTGAAGGTTCAGACAGTGACGATTTTTGTACAGCCAAAAAGAAAGTTTTGAGTTGGTTCACCATTAATTTTGACCGTGGACCGCGTGTGAACCAAGTCTATACATAAATCTTTTCGATCGAATTGACGCTATCGATTTCTCTGCGAAATCGATGGCGTCGCGTATCTGTGAACCTCTCGTACACCTCAGAGCATCTGCATTTCTGAAATTCTTGGAGTTTCAAAGCTGACTTGGCAGTTTCTAAACCCGTTTCAGGGATGTAGATGGATTTCATATTTAGCAATCTTATTCAATAGTTTTTAAATATGAAACTGTTTCAAAACTCAGACATGGCAAACTAATCAATTCTTATTCGCTCAATTTTTAATACTGTTTTAATTAAACCAGCGCCCGTTTTGTGCACCGCGCAAAGACCAGTCCGAATGAAACCTCGTTCGCGAAACACCGCGCGTAGACCGGTTCAGGATAGGTTCATCATGAGCCGCGACAACACCGGAAAATCATCATTTTTGTTGCGACGAGTTAATAAACGGGTGCTCCAACTTAGCCTCCTTAATTTTCCCAAATATAATAAAAATCTTAGGACTTAACTTAGGGTTGTCAATGGCATTATTTCATCTGTTTATCTTATCTGTACCGTATTCAATAAGATAAATATGGATAAGATTTTTTTCATAAATTTATTGGGTACAAATACGAATAAAGAATATTCTTTCGTGTTATCATAAAGGCACCGGTAACGTTTATTTCATATTCATTATCCGATCGGATAATTAAAAAAAAAATATATATATATATTAATAAATATTAAAAAGAGTACTTTAATTGATTTATTTGCGTTTAGCATGATTAATTTTTGTTTTTAATAAAGTACTATACATGTATTAAATGAATATATATATTAATAAATAATATAAATAATATAAATAATTATTATATTAGTATTATTTGTTATTTGCCTACTACTATTTTATTATCCGATAACTATAATGATTAAAGATAGAGTATATATAAATTAATCTATAACGAGTACGAATAAGATACAACTAAAAATAATTTGTAACAGGTATGAATATAAAAATACTTTCATTCAATTTTTGTTGTATCAATTGACACCTCTAACTTAACTACTGAGAAATAAATTGCAATTTAATCAAGGGTCCACCTAGCTGTCTTCCATGAAACGTCCCCTATCTGTCCCCTGCATAAAAACAAAAAAAAACGCGGAAAACCACCCAGAAACGTGTTAATCCGGCAAAAGACAATCGGACGCAACAAGTATTCAACCATCAATATAAATGTATTCATTCTGCTGCCAAGAAGTATTCAACCATGGTCTGCACATTAAGAACGGCAAAATTCATTCCAATGGCAACATGGGGAGAACGCAAACGTCCACATCAATACCGTACTTAACTGTGGGGACCATTAACGTCCTTTGAAAGCGACAGGAAAGGTAATGCACACTTTAAAGAAGTATTCAACTGACATATTCAACAACAACAAAAAAGTATTCAACAGAAAACACTTCTCATATGATCACAGTAAATTATTCACATAAGCTATTCATCTTTAACCTTAAAGTATTCAACTGTAATGGACAAAGTATTCACCTTTTAACTGTCAGAAAACACTTCTCAGAAAAGTATTCATCTGTTTTCGCCAAAGTATTCAACATAAAACATACAGTATTCACTTGATAAGTATTTACGAGAAAATACTCATTCAGCAAAAAAATCACACTTTACAAATATTTTTCATGTGTGAATTAAAACTAACTGCACATGAAAATATTTTACAACTGATATATTCAACCACAATAAAGAAGTATTCAACACAAAACACTTAAATATTCAACTGTAATGTATACAGTAAATTATTCACATGAACTATTCATATTTAACCTTAAATAGGTTAAAGTATTCAACTATAATGGATAAAGTATTCACATTTTTTAGCACAACATGTTACTCAGTAAAAATTACCCTTAAAAAAGTAAATACAAGCATAACATGTTAATCAAGTACAATCAGAAACTACAATTCAAATAGCAAATTAAGACTCCAACAATTCCAAATAACAAACTACAATTAAAATAAGCAAATACAAATTCAGTTTTCGACAAAGCTAATTTCAAACAACTTCAAACTTCATATCATTCATTTCATCTATAAGCATCCTAAATGCTAACATGACACGTTCGACGCTGATCTTTCGCTAAAAAATTTCACAAATAAAAAAGAATCAGTTTCATATACTGTCAAATTTTAAAATAAATAAATTATTCTTAACATACAAGTATTCATCTTTTGCCTGTATTCATCAATATCACCTAAGATCTAAAGTATTTACCTAAGACAAGTAAAAATTATTTATTCAGCAAGAGTTATTGAATATTCATATGTCATAAAAAAAAAGAGAATAAAGTGTGAATATTGTATCAAGAAAGTATGCATCTCATAATTATAAAATATTCATCCTATATATATCATATGCTCATTTTAAAACAAACATTCAAATTACAGGAATAATATAAGAACTATCATATTATATCTACTATACACTCAAGTATTTAATTCAGCAAATTTTAACTAAAAATTAGACAAATTAACATAGAACACACATATAATCATCAAGTATTCATCATTATCACAACAGATCATCAAGTTGTATGAAAATAGACATCAAAAGTTCAACATAATCAAAATACATTGAAAAATAACTACAAATATAGCTGCCTGATGCTTCCAATAGAAATCACAAATACGAATTAGAAGAGAATGATCAAAGGTAAGAATTAAATTGAGATCGAATTATTGATTTACCTGAAATCCAAATCACCGGAGCCCGAATGCGTGACAGTCTGATCGCCTGACAGACTGAGATCGACAGAATGTGGAGATCAAAACTAAGATTGTTGGAGTTGGAAGTTGAGACTGAGGTGCGTCAGAGCATCGACTATTTCAGCACCGGTGATGTACTCGTCCCATTCTGATCAAACTTTGGATGGATTAAAGCTACCTTCAGTTTGAAATTAGATCATAAATCAAACTTTGGATGGATTAAAGCTACCTTCAGTTATGAAATATTCATCTGTCAAAAAAGGAAAGGATAAAGTGTGAATTTCGTACCAAGACAGTATGCATCTCATATCCATAAAGTATTCATCCGTAAAATCAGAAAATATTTATCATTAAGAGCAGAAAGTATTTACCTGAGAGGATTCAACGGAAATGAAGAGATAGAAGGAGGCAATGACCAATGGAGGAAGAGATCGATGGAGAAAAATCTGGATCAGCGCAAGTCCGACGGCTAGAGGATAAAGTATTCAATTTGTATAAGAATAAAATCTTACTCAGTAAGACTTCTAAAATAATGATCTGTCAGAAAATATTTGTCATTAAAGTATTCATCTGAGTTGGAGAAAATATTCATTATTAAACACAAAGTATTCACTTAATAAATATTTACCAGAAAATAATCATCCAGCAAAAAATGCACCAGTCCTCAATAAAATTTGTGAATTACTGTGAAGTATTCATTACTGTGAAGTATTCAACCATGAAATGTAACTATTCAACCACATGAAGAGTAATATCAACTTAAGCCTTCAGAAAATATATTAGAAGAATTTCGAAATTTATGAAGAGTAGGATTTCAATCCCGATTCAAACAATTTATGTGTACAAAAATGATAAAAAAATTATCATCTAGTTTGATTGTCCGGTTTTAATTAGAGTTGAATTTTCATAAACTCAGTTTTGAATAAAGAAAATGATCAGAGTTTTAAATAATAGTTCTTGAAGATCCAAATTTTCAAATCATGATCCATAAAGAGTCGAAGTTATAAATAACAATCTTTAGATGAACTAACCTTGAGCTGCTGGAGAAAGAGGATGATGGAGGAGTGTGCCTAAAACGTGCTTGAAATCTTAAAGTTACAATCAATAAGATCGACAATACCATCGTCACTACCAATGACGACATTGCCTCTACTGTTGGAGCATCATTGGATCCTTCCGGTGATCTCAATAAGGCTCACGGCCTTCCCACCGGACTTCTCGAAGAACTCAAACTTGTGCCACTTATACACCTTGTTCTTTCAGATCTGTTGCTCTCCGTCGAGGAGCCTTTGGGTCTAGGTTAGAGACAGACGGAGAACAAATCAGAGGTGAGGTCAGAGAAGAGATCGAACACGGGGTGGTCGGAGGAGGAGAGATTGGAAGGATCGTGGTCGTCCATTTGAGTTGTCAGTGAATGAGAAAGGAAAAGGAAAAGAAAAAGAGGAAGGATGGGAGAAAGAAGTGAATGAGAAAGGAAAAGAAAAAGAGGAAGGAAGAGAGAAAGAAATGGAGAGGAAAGAGAGAAGGTAAATGGAGAAATTAGTTAAGTTGTTAGTAAGGATAAGAAATCTGGGGGATGTTTAGGGGACAGTTAAGAGGGGGATGTTATAATAACCCTTTAATCAATAGCTGGCTAATACAAGACCAGACACAAGGCCAAGTCCAAACTTTAACGGCAATGTTTTTGAGGAATGGCTAATTCAACGGCAATGTTTTTGAGGAGATAGCAGTCATACCAATAACTGCCTGGTTGGAATAAAAATAACCAGCACTAAAAATTAAAACCAACTCAAACTTTAACAATAAGACAAGAACACCGAAATTTTTTCATTTGACTAACTAGTATTCATTGAATTCAAATGATATGCAATATTTTGAAATTCAGTTCTCATTCGATATTCGGAAGGCCACCATATACCGCATGTACGGTATGCGGCCGCATATGCAGTATGCGGATTTAAAAATGAGAATTAATATTAATTTGTATGCAAATTAATAAAGTATCTAATATTTTACATCAGATGCCGAATATGCTACCGAATATGCTACCGAATATGCGGGACTGATTACCGAATATGCGGGACCGAATACCGAATATTCGGTCTAATATGCGACAGAATATTCAAAACCGAATATTAGACCGAATACTTATTTTTTATGCAAATTCCAACCAAATATGAATATTCGGCCTAATTTGATTTTTCATTACTAAATCAAGAGGAATGAGTTTGATGTCGTTCTCCATAGTCCACACCACACATTTTCTATATTTCTTTCTCTTCCTTTGATAAATAGTTGTGAGTTGTGCACGTAACCAAAGCAAAGTCAATGCTTTGCAAAGATTGACTTCGCAAAGCCAATAATTCATATCCTCTCTGGATAAGGAATATTTTATAATTAGTGGATAATTTCGCACAAATTTCAAGCACAAATAATATTGCCCCGCACAAATTTTAAACCACACATTTTTCAGGACCACTACAAATTAGTTATTAACAATGATTAGTGGATAAGAGAGGTACTTATCATCAGAGAGACATTTAGGAGACTAATGTAAGGAGGACAAAATCATTACTCTTTCAGAAAATAGGGTTAAATGGTTTTTTTTTTTTCCCTTTTAAAGATGGTAAATAAAAATTTAGACAATTTCTTTGTTCCAAAAATGCATTATTTTATCCGTACTAAGGAGAAATTAAAAAAAAAAACAGGAACATCAAGAGGATAAGATATATTATACTTCTATACTTAAGGATAATTCTTAAATAATATGCCGCCTACATATACATGAAAATTAATATTTTTTTTCAGTAGTATATAAAATGTAAAAGTCAAGAGAATATACGGCAGTGGCTATATATAGCTAGCTGTTCTGCAAGAGAGCAGTTTGGGTCTGATGTCCGTTGGACTCAAACTGAGTTCAATGGGTTCTGTACCCGTCTGATATGCTTTAAGATCTGTGCACAGAGCTTTAATATCCGTGTGCATCTGCTTAAATATTCGTGCAGACAGATCTTAAAGCGAATCAGACAGCTACGGAAGTCATCGGAAGCAAATTTGAGTCTGATGGGCATCGGACCCAAACTGCTCTCGTTCTGCAATGCCTAAAAATACAGTAGCAATCTTTATTATTTCAGAAAAGGTGCTGTCATTATTAAATCTTAGAAAGTAGCATCTATTCTATGCAGAGATAGAGACTGAACAGTTGAACACTTAAGACTTCATAAGGATATATTTTCTAACTGGTAATAATTAACAAAAAGGAATCAAAAGCAAGCAAAGTCAAAATTTCCTTTGTATACAGAAGCAACTATTTAGCTCCAAAATAACAAACTAAGTTTCATTTCTTCAATAGAGAGCTCTGCAACCATGGCAAACAACACAATAGGCAATGACGACCTGGAATCAGCCAAACCGAATCAATCGAAAAATTTTAGTTGATGAGTATAGTATTGCTGATGAATTTCTATATAGATATCTTATTTGAAGGTTCAGACAGTGACGATTTTTGTACAGCGAAAAAGAAAGTTTTGAGTTGGTTCACCATTAATTTTGACCGTGGACCGCGTGTGATCCAAGTCTAGCCAGAAACCTTTTCGGTCGAATTGGCGCTGTACACAGTACACTGATTAATCCTGCGAAATCGATCGCGTCGCGGATCTGTGAACCGTTCGTACACCGTACTATTTAAGGGCGTCGGCGATACACCAACACTAGTTTTGTGGACCGCGCAAAGACCAGTCCGAAATACCCCTCGTTCGCGAGACACCGCGCGTAGACCGGTTCAGGATATGTTCATCATGAGCCGCAACAACACTGAAAAATTGCGACGAGTTAATAAACGGGTGCTCCAACTTAGCCTCAATTTTGCCAAATATAATAAAAATCTTACGACTTAACTTAGAGGTGTCAATGGTATTTTTTTATTCGTTTATCCGATCTATATTGTATCTGATAAGACAAATATTAGTAAGATTTGTTTTTCGTAAATTTATTAGGTATGGATACGAATAAAGAACTTTTTTTTGTTATTGTAAAGGTACGGGTAATATCTATTTCGTACCCATTATCTGATCGGGTAATTATAAAAAATACTATATATATTATATAAATTAATAAATATTGAAAAGAGTATTTTAATTGGTTTACTTGCGTTTAGCTTGATTAATCTTTTTTCCAATAAAGTACTATACATGTGTGAAATGAATGTATATGTTAATAAATAATATAAATAATTATTATATTAGTATTACATTTTATTTATCCACTACCGTTTTATTATCCGGCAACTATAACGGGTAAGAATATAGTACATAAAAAAGAATCTGTAACGGGTACAGATAAGATACAAGTAAAAAAGAATTTAACGTGAGAAAGGGGAGGTAGCACAGTTGGCTAGTAAAAAGTCCTAAGACTGTTGTATTCAAAGGTCGAGAGTTCGAATTCCCCTCACAACTTCACAGCTTCTGTGAAGATTTTCAAAAAATAAAATAAAAAACAATTTGTAACGGATATGAGTATAAAAATGCTTCCATCCGATCTTTGCCGTACCTGTTGACACCTCTAACTTAATTACTGAGAACTAAATTGCAATTTAGTTAAGAGCTGGCTAATACAAGACCAAGTCTATAGGAATGGCTAATTCAATGGCACGTTTTTTTAGGAGATAGCAGTCATAGTAATAACTAATAACTGTTAGGTTCAAGTTTCAAGCACATGACAAAAAAATAACCAGCACATAAAATTAAATAATCAATATTGTATAGCCAAAAGGCTATATGTTTACATGAGATATATGCCGAAATTTTTTTATTTACCATTTCAAACAAGAAATTCATTTAACTCTATTTTATGAAAAAAGAATTATATTTATCAGGACTTCATTTGAAATTGCGGATACTAGCAGGGTGGTACTTCAGTTTTGGGTACCAGCTGTGCATTTAAAATCACACTGAGTGTATTAATTTGATATTTCGGTCCTGGTAAGTCTAGGATTTTTTCAGAAAATAGGGTTGAATGTTTTAATTTTTTTTAAAGATGGTAAATAAAAAAATTAGACAATTTCTTCATATATGTCCCTTAATTGCTTCATTGGCTTCTTATGACTCCAAGAGCTAGTAAAAGAAATTAGACAATTTCTTTGTTCCAAAAATGCATTATTTTATCCGTACTAAGAGGAAATATTTTTTTTTAAAAAAAAGATCAAGAGGATAATATATATATATATCTCTATTCTTATATAATGCACGTAGTTGTTCTGATCCGCCAATGGCTAAGATTGAAAGATAAATTTTCAGATTTAATATCAGCTCTCCAATCACATAATCTGTCTTCTTTTGATTAAATACATCTATTTTATGTGTAGAAGTCTAAATTTAGTTAAAAATATACTCGCCACACATACTGCTATATAGTTTGTCACAATTAAGAATGAATCTCTAGCGATATGTTTCCTTATTCCTCCTTAAATCTATTTTTGATTCATGTAATTAAATTATTTCCTTATTTCTTCATTTTCTCTTATTCATGCATTTATAACATATCTTATGAAATAAATAGATTCATTGAACCTGCAAGTTCTAAAAATATTGTACAGAGAATGAAAATTTTCAAGAAAAAATATATATGATTTTATGAAACATGCATATAGTAGAGTATTCATAAATATGAGAGGATATAGGAAATACTGTATCTTTTTATTATTAGTTAAGAGGATATAGGAAATATTGATCTTCTAGTCCAGAAAAATACAGCTTAATTAATTATTTTTTTAGCAGGTTAACTAAATTCGTTTATTATTTTATTTAAAGATTATCAATTTTTTGTCGAATTATTAACCCCTTTAGTTATTATATGATTTGAGTAATATTCCAACAACATAATTCTTTGGCATATTTTTTTTAAAGGCAGAGGCTGTCATTCTTTGGTTGGTTAAAAGTAAGAAAATACTTTATGCTCGTTGTTTTAATGTGTGCATTTTCATAAATATTGTTCATTTTCTATTTTTTAATTAATACATCTTTTGTATTTGTTTGCACTGAATTGAAGAGGATCACACTGCCAATGATACTTCAAGAATTTTTTTTATGTTACATTTGATCTATTTTTTCTATTTGTTGTTTCTTTTATTGTTATTTATTATTTGAATTTTTGTTTTTTTTGTGCTTTTTATTTTTATTTAATATTTTTTTTCTTAATTTTGTGTGAATGTCAAATAAAAAGATATCTTCATATTATATTAATTTTACAATATGTTTCCGTTGCAACGCACGGGCACAATACTAGTATATATATATATATATATATATATATATATACCTTAATTGCTTCATTGGCTTCTTATGACTCCAAGAGTTAATAAATGAAAGAATAATTATATAGAACCCCCCATTCCCATCTCCCCTTCATCCCCACAGTCCTAAAAAGGAAAGTTGCTAACTAACTTTTTGTCTTTTTGTGGAGGACAATATTTTTTGTTGTTGGACACCAATGATTAATACTACAATGAACGAAGTTAAATACTATATCGATGCACGGTAGATACATTAAAGACTGAAGTTAAATACTGCAGAAAATTTAAACCATCAAATTGTTAGTAATTAATTTTTTTAGTCTTTAGTAGGGGGATATGAGGGGATGGTGATGCGGGGATAATAATTACAGATTGATAGACATTATTACCACTATCTCTAATTGTTAAGAATAATTATATAAACACCACATTTATATTCCTTCTTAAATACTAACTCCCCTAAAGTTCAATATTAATATTCCTAAAGTTAAATACTGATGTGTATAAAGTTAAATACTAAGATATGGGATGCTAAATAGAATTCATGTAACTTATTTATAATTTTAAAGATTAATACTTTTGACTTTAAAGATAAATACTAATGTTCATAATATTAAATACTAACATTTCTAAAGTTAAATACTGATATGCGGGACGCGGGAACATTAGTTTATCATTTTTTACGGGGACAGATTGTGTCGCTATTGGATGCGGACGGTTAATACTCCAATGAATAGAGTTAAATACATTTTCGATGTACTATTAATACTCTAATGAATAGAGTTAAATACTGCACGAAATTTAAACATCAAATGTCGGAATCTAATTTTTTTTTTGTCTTTTAGTGAGGGGATGAAGTGATAGATATGTTAAATTTTTGTGGGGACATATATTGTTTCGCTGTTGGGCAGACATTTAATACTCCAATGAATATAGTTAAATACTTATTCGATGCACTGTAAATACATTACATATAGATGTTAATACTACGTGGAACCATATTTTTTTATCTTTTAGTGCGGACTTTTTTGTCTTTTAGTGCGGAGATAGAGGGGGGATGGAGGTGCGGGAACACTTATCTGGATCCTAAATGAAATTAGACAATTTCTTTGTTCTAAAAATGCATTATTTTATCCGTACTAAGAGGAAATAAATTTTTTTTAAAAAAAAAAAATCAAGAGGATAAGATATATATAATTATATATATATCCCTTAATTGCTTCATTGGCTTCTTATGACTCCAAGAGTTAATATATGAAATTAGACAATTTCTTTGTTCCAGAAATGCATTGTTTAATCCGTACTAAGGGGAAATAATTAATTAAAAAAGGAAGGAAGATCAAGAGGATAAGATATATTATACTTTTATACTTCAGGATAATTCTTAAATAATATGCCGCCTACATATACATGAAATTTAATATTTTTCTCAGTAGTATATAAAATGTAAAAGTCAAGAGCTAGCTGTTCTGCAAGAGAGCAGTTTGGGTCGATGCTACTCAAACTGAGTTTAATGGGTTATGTTGCCGTCAGATCTGCTTTAAGATCTGTGAGCGGAGGTTTAATATGTGTGTGCGTCCGCTTAAGTATCTGTGCGCACGGATCATAAAGCGAATTGGACGGCTAGGAACTCATCGGAGGCAAATTTGAGTCTGATGGGCATCGGACCCGAACTGCTCTCGTTCTACAATGCCTAAAAATACAGTAGCAATCTTTATTATTTCAGAAAAGGTGTTGTCACTATTAAATCTTAGAAAGTAGCATCTATTCTATGCAGAGAGAGAGACTGAACCAATTGAACACTTAAGACTTCATAAGGATTTTCCAACTGGTAATAATTAACAAAAAGGAATCAAAAGCAAGCAAAGTCAAAAATTCTTTTGTATAAAGAAGCAACTATTGAGCTCCAAAATAACAAACTAAGTTTCATTTCTTCAATAGAGAGCTCTAGCTGCAGCCATGGCCGCAAACAACACGATAGGCACTGACGACCTGGAATCAGCCAAACCGAATCAACCGAAAATTTTTCTAGCGAAGGCGGGTGACAACATTGTGTTTCGCTCGAAATGGGCAGAGATAAACGGTGCCATGGGTGATCTCGGCACTTACATCCCCATCATCCTTGCTCTTTCCCTTGCCAGGTTTTTATATTGTGATAAATTTATCTAATTATTATGAACTTTTTGATAAAACAAAGATGATGTTCATATTTTTTTTATGCTCTGATGTAGGAATCTTGATCTAGGGACAACTCTTATTTTCACTGGAATTTACAACATAGTCACTGGTCTTCTTTATGGAGTACCGATGCCGGTTCAGCCGATGAAATCCATTGCTGCTGTTGCCATCTCCAATAGCTCTTTTGGTGTCCCTGAAATCATGGCTGCTGGTAAATTTTAAAAAACAAATAATTAATTATTTCTTGCTGCCTAATAATCAGAAACTATCAACTAATTATATACTGTTCTATATTAGTAAGACTATATCATATGGTATTATTCTATATTGATGCTGAATTAAGCACATGTAAATTCAGGTATAATTACTTCGGGTGTTGTTCTTGTACTTGGTGTAACCGGCCTGATGAAAGTAGCATATTGGCTGATACCTCTGTCAGTTGTTCGAGGAATCCAACTAGCACAAGGTCTCAATTTCGCCATGACGGCCGTGAAATACATTAGAAAAGAGCAGAACCTTGGAAAGGGAAAATCACTCGGTGAACGTCCCTGGACCGGCCTTGATGGCTTAATCCTTGCAATTGTCGCATGCTGCTTCATACTTGTAATCAATGGTGCCGGTAAAGAGGCTCGACAGCGGAATGAAGATGAAAGTAACAATGACGAGAATCCAAATCCTACCGTTATGCAGCGTAAAAATTTCATGGAGAAGTTAGCAGATTCGATACCATCAGCTGTCATAATTTTTATTTTGGGGCTTATTTTGGCAATCATTAGGAAGCCTAGTGCTGTCAAGGAGCTACGTGCCGGTCCCGAGACAATCCGCGTGATAGACATCTCACGGCAGGCTTGGAAAGACGGATTTATTAAAGGTGCAATCCCTCAACTACCTCTTACTTTACTGAACTCAGTCATAGCCGTATGTAAATTGTCGAAGGATTTGTTCCCGGAAAAACAAGTTAGCGCCACTTCCGTCTCCGTAACAGTTGGGTTGATGAACTTGATTGGGTGTTGGTTCGGTGCCATGCCGTGTTGCCATGGAGCGGGTGGTCTAGCAGGTCAATATAAATTTGGGGGAAGGAGCGGGGGATGTGTAGCGGCACTTGGAGCATTGAAGTTAGTGTTAGGGTTGGTGCTCGGTGGATCGATACTACGGGTTCTCGTGGAGTTCCCGGTTGGATTACTTGGGGTGTTGTTACTATTTGCAGGAATTGAGTTGGCCATGGCAGCAAGGGACATGTCCACCAAGCAAGAGGCTTTCGTGATGCTACTTTGTACTTCGGTTTCATTGGTTGGATCGAGTGCAGCGCTTGGTTTCCTCTGTGGCATGGTAGCACACGGGATCATCGAGTTAAGGAAGCTTGTACTCAAGTGAGACGATCGTTCCCTATCATGCTTTTCGAATAATTAATTTGTTCATATTTTCACCATGATTCCTATCAGCGTAAAGTGAAGTTTGTTTCATGTTTGTCATGTTTTTTATTTTTTTTTATAATAAGAAAAACAATGTATTATGTATAAATGTTGTTAGGAGTTCAAGTAGTTTTGAACTCCATCTGCATGTCAAAATCAGGGGTGCTATTTTGAATGTCTCACTTTATTAATAAATTGCTTTTATGTAAGGAAATTGCTTTCTTCCTTTTTTTGACTTTCATTTTATACTTGCAGTTGAATTCACCACCAAACTAATTCTATAAATCTTATTATATTTTAATTATGTTGACACATAAAAATGAAATGACAACAGGGTCAAATTAATAAATTGCTTGGGTCCTATGAATTTACTGATTATGTATTATTTTGTTTTTACTGTCACTTTATTGCCATGATGAATGATTTGATAATATTCTCAGAAAACTTTCTGCAAGGATATTGTCACTTTTAGTGTCAAACTCAAAAAAAGGTGAGAACTGAAATATAGTAATATACTATTCTTCACATTCAATGGACTAAATCGACCCATTTAGACACCTTTTGGTGAAAGAATAAATACCTACATATAGGGGTGTCTTTTGGAGGATTGAAATCTGCTGCGATCCAAAAAAGGTGAACAGTAACTCTAAAATCCCTGCTTTTCCAAATCTGACCGTCCAATAGTTTCGTGCACGTATCTCAAAGCAACTGATTTTTTCTTACACGAATCTCGAAACAATTCAATAGTTGGATTTGGAAAAGCAGGAATCGCAGGTCACTGTTCATGAGCGAGAATCGCAGCAGATGCGGATCCGTCTTTTGGATCCGATTATTTGGTTCTTAATCGAACAAACAAATTTTGAATTAAATGATTCGGTTTTTCAATTTAGATGTGGTTTAGTTCGGTTCGGTTAACCTAAACAAACTGAAATTTACATGATATTTATAATTCGAGTTTTTATATTTGATTCAATTTTATATTTTTTCATATTTATGTTGATATTTATTTCTATGATTATTAAATATAGTTTTGATATTTATTTTTATAATTATTAAATATAGTTGTATTTGTATTGAGTTTTGACCTTTTAAAATTTGATCTATTTTATTTCAGTTCCATCAAACAAATCAAATTTTACTTTCGTTAAATTGTTATTCGGTTAACAAATATAATTTGCCTTGATTCGGATAGATTTTTGAAAACCAACTAAAATTTTAATTTAACTATTTTGAAATCAGAACCGACAGTTGAACACCCTACCTACCTGTACCACCCATCTCATTTTATGAGTTAGGAAAGCTTGATTTTTCACTGTAAAAATATAAAATGGTGATTCTAGAGTATGATAATTTCCAGTAAAAATAGAAATTAAGGTTTGTGGAGTACCAGTAGAAACCGAATCCTCCACACTAACACAGCGTTTCAGATCATCCCTGGACCGTCCGATAAAAATCCAGACCAATCCGGCCAATGCCTGTAGCACACGTGTTCCTTTAATATTTGTGCAGATTTAAATCGGACAGTCTGATCTTGAGTTAACTAGGAGGATACAAATTCGTACCAGTAGCCTACTTAAGAAAAGCAGCTAATTGCAACAAAACACAATATACTACCAGAATATACCAAAATACAAAGTTCCAAATTGAGAATTTAAAATTACAAAACATACTAATTTGCCTACTAAATAGATGCTCAGCCATTAATTTTAGTATACAATGAACTACCAAAATTTCACCAGCTCAATATCACACCTTTCTTGAAAGATTCAGAATAAATAATTCAACAAAATTTGCCCGTAAAAAAAAAATTACTCTGATTCAGTCTTTCTCTTCTTACCCTCTTTGTTTTGTTTGGCTTCGCGCCTCTCCCTCTTGAGTCCTTTAATGTTATTCGATAAAGGCATATCTCCAACCTTAATAGAACAAATAAATAAGTAAACAAACAAGGGTCTTAATAGGAAAAGGGAGTTTTATGACAAAAAAAAACTAAGAAATAGGTTTCAATCAAAACCTTCTGATCAGGCATGTAGATCCTTCCAGTTTTTCCCTCGATAACATCACTCGTGACATTCTTGATCTGAAAAGTAATAGAAATAATAAGACATAGTACCATATAATTAAAAGAAGCCCTTCTTGTTTAAATAATTACAAAGAAAATTCTGTTAGATATTAAAAAATAAAAGAAGAACGTGATACTATGCATAACGCACATTGCTCTGTGCTTTGGATCAATATCTCTATTTACAAAAGTCCAAACAGCCAACACGACCACCATATGAAAACATACTTGTAGATCAAATTTTACATTTTTTAAAAAATTCCTATTCTTTTAGATAGGTAGAAAATCACTTGATCTAAAGATGCTAGACCATTCATAAGTAGTGATTTCTTTACCTATCTTAGAAAATTATAAAAAAATATAAAATTTAGATATACAAAGAATAATGGCTGCTAATTGATGCATATGTATATGTATTATGATAGTAGTTTACCTTCTTCGCCTGATCAGGTGCTTTCATGGCATCTTTGAATAAGCCTTCACTAGGAAGCCGGTGCCTTCTGACGACCAAGTCCATAGAGGGACCCACCTCAACCAACTCCATTCTTGGTACAGCTGTGCCGGATTTCTTAAGACGAAGTGCACAATGATTCAACAGCACGGATTTTGAGGAGATAGCAGTGCATACATACACATGATCCACCCCAGTTAGGTTCAGGTTTTCAACCACCTGAGAAGCAATAATGAATTAATACTTCATATATATATATATATATATACAAAAATTCTAACAAAAGATTTGCAAGTACCCAAAATATAAGGGCCAGAAAAAAGGGAAATGGTTTTTTCTGCAAAAGTTAATATAGCCAAAGCAATCCAAAACACAGTATATATGTTTTTAATTTGACCATATGCTTTTGAAAGAGTTTTCAATATTTCTCATATTTGTAACTAACACCAATCATTCTTTGAACTTTGCAGAAGCAGAATTTAGAAACAAAGGTACATTGAAATTCGAACACAGAACACCCAACACATAAACTACCACAGTAAATTTTCACATATATTCAGCTGAATTACTTGCTGACATACTAATGCAATGTTCTAAATCTAAATCAAAATTCAATTGCCTTTATTCGAGTACATCTGGGCCTAAAAAAGAAAGAACAGTAACAATAAATAAGAGCAATAGCATTGAGATTTCATATATCCAATGTTTTATCTTAAAACAGTCTCATAGTCAGGAATAATTACAGTATATGACAGTATGAAAGCCCTGCGGTTATTGTGAATAAAGTAAATATAGGGTGTGTTAAGAAAAAACCAGAAAACAATGATTATAAGTTCATTACTGACTTCACTTTTAAACAAACAAGTACCCTAGAGTGAAGCTACGGTACTATGCATAGCACATAATGGTCCGTACTATGGATCAATATCTCCATTTTCAAAGTCCAAAGAATCGATCTAAACCATTCAACATGATCTTCATATAAAAATATACTTGTAGATCAAATTTTAATTTTTAGATAGGTAGAAAATCACTTGATCTGCAAATTCAAGACCATTCAAAAGTAGTGATCTTCTAACTATCTAAAAAAATAGTAAAAATATCTAAAATATGTAAAATTTAGTATGCAAGTACATTTTCATATGGAGATCACATTGAATGGTTCCGATTGACTATTTGGATTTTGTAAATGAAAATATTAATCTATAGTACAGACAGATCTGCGCTATGCATAGTACCATAGCCTCACTTGATACCATATATAGTGGTCATGGCTTTTGGCCAAAAGTAAGCATACCTCTCCCCTGAAAATATCAAGAAGCACCTCTTTCAAGTGCTTCAACTCATCAACAGTCTCAAATTCTTCTCCTATAAAAGCGAAGAACGGTTTTGACCCGATTTTTGGCGTCAACTTCTTGTCATATTTGAATGATTCCATGGATTTAAAATTCTCAACTCCAACTTCAACAAGGTCATAGATGTGGTGGTCATATGTTCTCCCGAGAACTAAGTTGTTTGGCCTTTTCTTTGAATGCGCACCATACTGGCACATAAATAATGTAATATTAGTCACAGATAAAATGACCAAATAAAAATAGTAAGGGGGAGATTTCACATATACCCCTCAAAAACATCAAAATTATGTATTCCCCCTTCTAAAATTCGTAATATCATATTTACCCCTCCAAATTTAAAGAACTCACAAATTTACCCCTCCAAGTTTTTTTTGGGGAAAAAGGAAAATAGTCCAGTTGCATTACCAGTAATTTATTACAGCTACAACTAATTTACTGAAACTTAAACCAATCTAAAGAAACCCAACAAAACTAGCCACTGAACACATCTGGCTGAGCACATATGCAGCAGCCAGGTTTTTTGTTTTTTGTTTTTGTATCATTGGCAGTGGTGTCCCAAACTCAATCCCTAATCCCTCAAACTTATTTGTTCACAGTTACACTCCATAATATCATAGTTACCCTTCTAAAATTGGGTAAATTTGTGAGTTTTTGCAATTGACAAGGGTAAATGTGATACAATGGATTGGTGCGAAAGTCATGACTAGACCTTCATAATGCCAATATTTTAATTTGTTTTGTTACCTTCTTCTTCTCTAAATTATCTTGACTAAACTAACCATAAAGGCACAATTAGGATTGGTGCCATATTATACACCAAATTACCAAAATGAGATGATAAACTGATGTTACTAAAAATTAAACAAATAAACAAGTAATTAACATACCACAAAAAGACTGCAATCTGTTTTAAGAGAGTAAAACTCCAGAGAGGTCTCGCCACCACTCTCAAAAGGTCTTATATTTTCGTTCTTCTTTGAGAATTTCACTGCACTGCCTCTTTTCAAGTGGTATAACTCAGTCAAAATTGAATTCAATACAGCGCTTGTTTTGGTGCCATGTAGAATCAGTGTTTTCTTCCCATTCTCAACCTAAATAAGAAGTTAATCAATTATATACCCAATTCATTGAAGAAATTATCAAAAATAAAAAGAAGAAAAAATATAATAGGTTTTGGCTCTTGTTAATTGTAAAAATAAAATAAACCATGATGGATCAACAACACAAGTATCAAGGTTCTATAATAGGTTTTTGAGGATCTTTTGTAAGTGAATAATAAAATATAACGGGATAAACAAAAATTAAACCATGATGGATCAACAACACAAGTATCAAGGTTCTATTGGTGAAAAAAATTTAACAGAGAAGTTTTGGCTTCATGCAGCGCACACACCATAGAATTAATACAGCGCACATATGGTTGGTGCACTGCATAAAGCCAAAACAGCTCTGTTAAAATCCTTGGCCATTCTATTGCCTTAGGAGTATGGTTATTAAGACTAAACCATGATGGATCAACAGCATTAGTATCAAGGTTCTATTGGGGTAAAAAATTTAACAGAGAAGTTTTTGCTTCATGCAGCAAACAAACTATAGAATTAAAACAGTGCACATATGGTTGACGCCTTGCATGAAGCCAACACTGCTATGTTCAAATCTCTGGCCCTTCTTAGATTCAGGTAAATGAAGAACAAATAGCAAAAACAAAAAAAGGGGAGAAAGAAATTAAGTGGGCTTACGAGTTTAGGAGCGCGTTTCTCAATCTCCCGCTTCGCTCTTTTCGTTTTAGGTGCCTTTATTTGCATGATACCAGCTACACAAAACCACAACACGAGAAGATTAAAAAGAAGAAGACAAACAAAATCTGAATCAACAGTATAGTTCTTTCTATAATGAAAAGAAAGACAAAGGACAGAGCGGAGGTGGGAAAGAGAGAGAAAGACCTTTCGAGAGGATTTTAATGGAGAAAAGTAGCGATTGTGGCCACAAACGGCGTCGCCGCCGGCTAGGGTTTTAGAGAGGGTTTTCTCAGCTGGAACCAAAACCAAATTTAGAGAGAGAGAGACCTTCCTAGTTGTAGAGAGGGTTGTATCGCGGATCGAACGGTTGGACTTTTGCATCAATATTCGTGTTTTTTCATTTCAGAGATAGGAGTATAGGTCCGATGGAGCATCGGACCTACTTTTAGATTCAATTAGCTCTAACACCGTACGATTATAACTAAGATTAGTGTGCACGGAAATTGCAACAGACTTGCACGGATTTTAATGTACATAGCACGGATCTTAATTCAATTGAATGGTCATTTCAGCCATCGAAACAAAGTAGGTCCGATGCTGAATTCTTTCATAAGACCCAACGGCGAAGAACATGAATGGAATCGGCAAAAATATTATTGGGCCCAATTGGAGAGCAATTGGAGAGCCCAATTGATCTTAGCGAATTTATTTCGGATCGAATTGATTTAGATTTTCTATCGGACCGTTTGGATCCAAACTCAAATTTTGAGTTCGATTGAGAGTTAGAGAAGGAAATACGTGACGTGACAAACATGTCTTAATTTGATCACGTGACGTGATCAACTTTTTTTTTCACATGACATGACATGATGAGACTAAAATGGTGACAGATGATCACGTCACGCGTAGTCACGCTGTGACCATACGTGACGTGATCACACGTGACGTGACGTAAATTAGTCATGTTAATTTTTTTATATTTTAATTTAAATTGTTGAAAATTTAGAAAAAAGAAATAAAAAATTCTAAAATAAGTAAATAATGTTGTAAATATTATTTTTGTTAGGAAATGTTGCATCGGACATTACTTTAAAAATTCAAATTACAAATATTCATTAGACTAAATTAAAGAAAATAAAAATCAGTACTACATGAGTACCAATATCACTTAACTTACACTAAAATAAAAATCTGAATACTCTATACATATAAAAAAGTTGGATACTATATGTTTCATACCATGACGTGACGTGACATGACTAGTTTGCGTGACATAACGTGACGTATATTTTCACTAGAATGTGGTCACGTCACGTAATCGACATACGTGACGTGACGTGACGTGATGTTTCGTGACGTGACTAGTCACGCCGTGACAAATTTCCTTCTCTATTGAGAGTGATGACGGCCGCAGCTCTGAATTTTTTTTAATAATATCCGCAATTAAATAGAAAATTACAAAAATGTTCACGATTTTTTTATTTTAAAAAAATCCAGACCAACAGAATTCCTGGTGGTTTAGAAAAAAAAATTGAACTGTCGAGAATAAATTGATGAACAGTTTTACTCCTCAATTACTCTTCAATTACTACTCAATTACAATCCAATTTTAATCCGGACTGTCAGAAATCCCAACGGTTAGGGCTTTTTAAAAATAAATAAAACCTGGGCATTTTTGTATTTTTATATTTAATTGTGGATATTAATAAAAAAAATCGGGACGCAGCTCTGCTGCAGAATCGAAATTAAGTATTGCTTAATATATAGTTGCATAAAAAAAATATTACTTTTAATATATTATTTTATTGTCATAATAAATTCGCCCCTCAAATAGTCAACTCCTCACGAAAGTTTTTAATGAGTTAAAAAAAAAAAATTGTTGCTTATTAGATTTTTCTTTTTCTTATCTTTTTAAATTAATGAATGGGTGAAGTCACCCAACACTTTGATATTTTTTTTTCGGAAAAGCTTTACAAAAGTTGCAATGTCGTGAGAATTTTGAACATGTAAGTTTTCACACACAGAGTTATAATTTTTTTTATTGATAGTCACTGTCAACCTTTTTTTAAAATATTTTTTGTCACTAAATCAAAAGCTGATTCTTACTTATTACATTATTTTATCTATGGTTTCAAAAATAATTACCAGCATAATCAAGTTGATATAGATATGATTCATAATTTTGTTTTAAATTAAATTTAATAACCATCTTTATTAACTTATTTTCTGAACATACACTCCATAAAACCTTTTACGCAAAATAAATAATTTTTTTACTATACATAATATACACTTCTCATTTATACATTACATTTTTTTTTTCATAATGTACTACAATTATAATAAAAAAAAAATGTGTATAGGTAAAAGTGAACTTGGCCTTGGGCTGGGGCAAACCTTGAAGAAATTATAAATTAGAAATTGGAAAATCCATCTTATTAACTTGGAAAATTAAGCAATGAACACAAGAATTAAAGTATATAACTAAAATTAGTTGTTGTGATATAAATTAACAAAAAAAATTTGACAAAAAAAAGTAGCAATCAAAACCTAAAATTAGAAATTTTGCATTATTGGCAAAAGCTTTGCAAAATAAGGCTTGATGGAACATAAAACAAAATTTAGATTTTTTTTAGATAATATAAAAACACTAATACAAAATTATTTACACAAATTATTATTCTCATATATATTAATATTCTGCATGATTCAGCGAAAAAGATAAATATTTCATAATGTTTTTTGGTAATTAAATATTATATGGAAATGTTAAGTTTCTAAGTTTTCATACATTATACTGAATGATGTGCGAATAATATTAATCTGACAGTTATGTCAGAAGTAGTGTTGATTATTTTTTTTAAAAAAATTGTCTCAAAGATTTGATTTAAAATCTTCAATTTTCCTTCAGCGTAGGATTTAGGAGACACAGTACAATATAAACCTGACAATTTAAACAAACAAATAATCATTAATAATTAAATAATATATGTATTCAACATTAAGAAACATTTTGTTTATAAAATTTATAATTTAATCAAATGTAACATAAGAGGTTGTTGTTATTCTTAATTATAATGCTGAGATAAAAGATCTAAATGAAAAAAAAAAAAAAATAATGTTACGATACCATGATGAATTACTGAAATGATTGGTAAGAGTTTCAAACTGGAGAACTTAGGTAATTACAAAATGAGGAGGGATCAAATTCCATCCTTTTTTCTGACACATCATGACACTATTTTTTTTATAGGTTAATTTTGCGATTTCAAAATCCAAATAGTTAATCCAAACCGTTCAACATGATTGATATACTAAAATGTGCTTGGAGATCAAATTTTACATTTTTTTTTGAATTTTTTTACTATTTATTAAGATGGTTACAAAATTGTTGTTTTTCAATGGTCCAAAAACAACGATTTTGTAACCATCTTAATAAATAGTAAAAAAAATTTCAAAAAATGTAAAATTTGATCTCCAAGCACATTTTAGTATATCAATCATGTTGAACAGTTTGGATCGACTATTTGAACTTTGAAAATAGTAAGTGTCAAAATGTGTCAAAAAAAAAGGTGTAACTTGATCCCTCCTCAAATGAAAACCATTACAAAGTTGAAACCAAATGATCACCTAATTAACCAATTTTTGTAAATGGAGAAGACTCCTTCAAGTGCCCTACCATCTCGGCCCCCTGCTCCGACGCTCACCGCACAACAGATATCCATTTTGTTGTAGCCTTTTTTATGTCCCGTTGTGCTATGTGCATTTTTACGGGGAAGTAAACCACGCCAAGCATACCCACGATCGAGTTGAAAAATGGTAGCGCCATACCAACTACTGTTGTGATAATAACTATGCTTGATCTGAGCACAAGGCGCAATAATGACAAGTTTATTGGATCCCGTCTGATGCACGGCAGTGTGATTGAGTAGATCACTTGGGTTACGAGTTTGGTTTCCGGCCATCTTGCAGTAATCCTCATCTCCAAATTCGCGAACAATGGTTGTGCGAAAAGCTAATTCAATCAAAATGAGAGAAAATTATGTCTCAATGAGAAATACTCTACAAAGCTCAAGTACTTTCTGAACAAAATTTATAGGCATTACAGAATTAATTCTTATTCGTCTTTCATTAATCATTACCATTGTGTGTTTTTCATGTTTACTTGTTTTCTTAACTAAAAGTAATGATAATGTTTTAGATCATCTAACTCATAAAGAAAGTTAAGCTGATTGTTTTCCTCTTCTTCTTCTTGTTTTTTTTTTTGGAGTAACTGAGTAAGGGGGGGGGGCGGGGGGTTGTATTGGGGCAGGTTTATGTAATACACACCAAAGTTTAAGAGGAATGTTAAAGTAAATTGGCACCTGGTGTATGCACCAGAAAGATGAAGGGCAATGCATATGTTGCCAATGTCGACCAGCCAGAAGGGTTCATAAAACCCGAACCCAGTAAGGATGTTACCGGGTGTGACACCTCCAAATGCAGCATATATAGCCGGAAAATCCAATAATGAGGTAAAATACAGTGATAACACTGAGCCCCCAAAAGATTGCCTTCTTCATTGTTGTGTTCTCGGCTGGAGGAGACTTTAACGTGTCCTGTAACAGAGAAAAAAAAATGCAACTATGTTGTACCATATGCATATGCAGCATCATATATAGGAGTAACCTTTTGTGAACATAATGCTATAGTTTTATAGAGTAAAAGAGCCTGTTAAGTGCTTCTAGTCTGTCAATCAAATGGATGTAGCAGAAATAATAGTAAGCATCATTTTGGGATCAATTGTTTTTGACTTTTTGTACATGCAACTAAAATAAAGTTGTAGAAAGTAGAAACATATCTAGACTTCAATTAATATTTCGGCAAAGGTGTAGGCAAATGCAACATTCCCTAAGGCTTGAAGACTCTTGAAGGCTCTGTCGACGGGTCTCAAATGAGCATCAGCAACAACACCAAGTAACCTGCCTTTCACTTGTCGGGTCGAGACTAATTCAGTAACCGCAAGTCCGAAAGCAATAGAAGAGTAAGTGCCTGACATTACTGCTGCCACAATTGAAACCCATGCCATGTGCTGCAAGCTCGGGAGTTGGGAGAGAATGAGCTGACTGAATCCGAAGCATAACATGAGAATTGGACCCGGCCCGTCACATCTCATTTCATGGCCATGGTAGTGGTAACAATAGGCTTTGCTCACAGCACTGCTCATGCATGGCAAATTAGCAAAGAGGAAGAAAATTTGTCTAACTATTTAATTCAGAGATCATTAAATAAACAAATTAATTAGGTATTATATTTTGTTATTGAGATTATAACAAAATAGTAAGCGATTTTTTTGCATTATGCAAATGAACATATTAACTCTTTAAGAAATGGTTTACTTCATGCTGATTGTTGTTGTGATGGTGTAGCCGACCATTGCGCCCCATAAGTTAAAAAACTGGGCACATGCACACAAATATACATGTTTTGGACCTGCCAGCAAAATTTAACCAATATGAATAAATTAAATAAAAGTTCGAAAGTACTGAATACACTATTATGTTATATACGTACCAAGATATGTCTTAACAGCGTCGATATAGCATCAACTGCGTGTCCCAGTGATCAGATCTTGAGATCGATAGCAATTAGCTAGGAGAGAGCTAGTATAGTATGTGATGATCGCAAAGATTGCCGGTACAATGGGCCCTGCGATCCATCCTAGTTGCGCGATACTCCATGAGAGCGAAAGCACACCCGAACCAATTACGGCCGTGATGATGTGAATGGTGGCGGTCCAAACAGTTCCTACATTAACAAATTAGCATCAGTGGCTTTTGTAAGGCTTCTCAATGAATATTTAATGGGCCATCTCTAATTACTAATTAGCTTAAATAAACTTCTATTCATTCAAAATATCTAGTTTAGTCAATTAATCCTTTCTTCTTTCATATTACAAATTAATATATAGATGAATATATATACTGCGAAATTACACTGGAGCATTTAAATAGATGTCAAAATTTGTTATGGCAGGGAATCCATATAATTAAAGCCAGAGTTTAGATCAGATTGACAGAAAATCACATCTTATTATGTTATAATTCTTGATATACACTGTCTACATGGTCTGGAATGAATAATGAGTTAATGACACATGCATACCATCATAATAGTTGCATCATATAAGGAGGATAGTATGAAGTGCCTGGCACAACTACTTGCAACACACATGGAAATATTAGGAGGAACGTAGATAATCCTGAATCTTGAAAATAAACCACACTTATGTTTTACTGATCCCTTTAGAAACTAGAAGGTCCATGGACCTATAGTTTTATATTATTAAAATAATTTACTCAAACCTCTTAAATTTCGCTAGCGCAATAAAAATGTATAGATTCAACAATCCATAGCAGTTTTACATTAAAATCATCAGGCTATAACATGTTGTTCCCTTACTAATACAAAGTACTAGAAAAATAATTGCAAAACATTTTCTTTTGTGCACGCCACTTTTGATATCTTCATGAGTGACAATTGACATGTTGTCATTACTGAGAGGGTAAGTGTCAGCACGTGCGCGGTTCGTATAAATAATGACAACTGAGTAAAGAGGGGGAGATGCTTCTTATATAAGGAGAGAATGAGAACTGGAGAGAGAAGAAATTGCCGAGGATTTCAGTACTTAGTTCTTCGAAAGGAGAGAACTAGTGTGCATTTATATATATATATATAATTTATTTTTATTTTATTTTTTTGAGAAATGCCCGTAGGCTTGTATTCAATTTTTGGCAAAGTTACATATTCAGAGTTCCTAATACATAGCAGTTCTAAATACCAGTAATTACATTTTAAACTTGCCCTTAAACTCTATGTCCCTGTTTGACTATTCTGGAGCAAAGGTTGGGTATGTGTACTATTTCTCCTGCCATTGTTTTACCCTGCCCTTCCTTGCTAGGTCGTCGGCCAAATCGTTTTGGTCCCGCTCTATGTGAATGCATTTGAATTCTGGATTTTTCCTTAGCAGTTCCCATTCGTGATAGCACTCCTGGAAGGCATTCCAATTTGTTTCCATGAGTGGCATAGTGTGACTAACTATTTCCTGCAGCTCCTTACAGTCCGTGTACAGGAGGCAGTGGTGCACCTTCATTTGCAGTACTTCGTTCAGTGCCTCTACTAGTGCCAATGCTTCCGTTTGCAGCGGGCAGCATGTCTAGACAAATCTTGACCGGTAAATCGTAAGAGCCCCTTTCTAGTGATGCTAATCCCAATGCCACCCTTCCAGTCTCGGCACCAGGACCCGTCAATCCAGACTTGAGCCTCTTCCTCACTATCCTCATGCCCATCCCTGGATGTTACCCTGACATCCCTTTCTAGCTGACTGCGACCCATTTCCCCAATGAGATTGGACTCCTGTGCTATTTTTGAAGAAAAGATGTGCATTTATATTACTATGTAAAGAAGTGACTATGAATTTCTTTTTTAAACTTAGCATAAGTAATTTTTTTCTTAATATTGGTTGGTTCATATAACATTTGCGAGAGAATTTCTCCGTATATTATGACATTTGCGAGAGGTTTCGCCTTTAATTTTAGTTCCTTTTGAGCTTTCTTTAATTATCTCTAGCTTATTTTAGAAATTCATTTGTGCGATGAAGTCGCTTTACATTGGTGTCAAATAAAAAAAAATGTTGTTCAAATTTCTTACAGATTCATTTTTTTCATTTTATGTTTTCCTATCTTTATTTATCAATTTTTTTTATTGATTTTCACCAATATCTTGTATGATCCAAAAAAATGTTTATAAAGAATTGAGTTATATGATCCAAAAAATTGTCTATCAAGAATTGAGATATTAATAGGGAGCTTATTTGTTCTTCAAAAGCGGCTAAGAAACAAATAATTAATTTTGAAATATTGTACGATGGATCAATCATCATGATAGTGTGAGAAACATCAAGGACAAAACAAATTATTTGTGAATAGAAAATTGAACTACCAAAATTAACAATAAGTCACGTATACAACATTCCCAAGAAAAATAAATAAAATTTATTTAACAAAATGGGCTCGTAGAAAATGGATAAGATCCAGCTAAAACAAATTGCACAAAATAATATTAGTACAACGCTTAAACACTTATACAAGCATCTAAAACACTATTTATGTACTAATTAATGAAGTGCCTCACATTTATTTCGGTATTAATGATTTTTATTTCAAATTAATAATTTCGCAAATATAGAAAGGAATTTGCAAAAAAATATCTATTTTATATGTTAAAAAAATTTAGGGACAAAATTATGAAATAATAACGAATGTTTTTAATTACTTGTGGAAATGAGTGAGTATTATATTATGCAATTAACTCTTATGCAACTTCATTTGTAAATGTTGATACTCCTTAAGAAATATATTTAAATGATGTATCCCAAAAAAAATTTATGCGAATGATCGATAATTAAATTATGAAAAACTCGAGTTCGTAATTTTTGTGAGAAATTAATTAATCGTTATTTTGATAAAATTATAAAAAAAAATATAACAATTTTTCATATGCCAAACAAATATATAAACTGGAGTTTGTAAGTTTATAGATCTTTAAAAAAAATGTTCTTAATGCTGCAGAATTTCTTAATTAATTAACAAAATGATTTTAGTGCCTTTTGGTTTGCTGAATTTAATAAATTTTATTATACTTGTATGTTTATTTACCTTTTGGTTCATGGCTAGAAATTGTCATTTGTTTGCGGGCCTCTTGACGAAATATTATTTTTTAAATTTTTTGTGGCACTGGATTTATGTGCACAGCCAACCGATCACTGATATTGATGGTTGTTGTTTAGTCTTTGTAGATAGTCTTGTAGAGATCAAATTCTACATTTTTTTTTGATTTTTTTTATTATAAATTAAGTTTTTATAAAATCGTTGTTTTCATACCATTAAATTTTTGTACCAATCTTAATAAATAATAAAAAAAATTCAAAAAAAAAAGTAAAGTTTGATTTGCAATCATATTTTAATATATCTGTCATGTTGAATGGTTTGGATCAACTGTTTGGACTTTGAAAATGTATGGTGTAATCTAGTGTCACCAAAGAAAGATGTAAGTGGATCCTTCATCTCTCTCTATATATATTGTTATTTACGTGTAGATGTTATTTAATATGTCATTTTTTTCTAATTTTTGTATCAAAATATGTCATTTCATATGAATTTTTTCTCTTATAATATGCATCTGTTGCAACGCACGGGCCCAATACTAGTATATAATATATATTGGTATGACCAAAGCTTTGGTGCTACCAATTCGATTTTGCGATTTTAAAGGCCAAAACTTTGATCTGAAGTGCTCAACATGTTTTTCATATTAAATGTGTATGGGGACCAAATTTTACATTATTTGAAACTTTTTAAATATGAAAAATAGTGCTTTTCAGCAATCCATAAAAAAAATGATAAAAAATTTCAAAAAAAATATAAAATTTGGTCTTGATTTGTTTTTACTATTTTTTATTGATTATTGAAAATCATTGTTAAAATTTGAAAAAGAATGACTTTAAAAAATTCATAAAAATAGTAAAAAAATTTCAAAAAAAAATGTAAAATTTGGCCTCCAACTATGTATATATTCTGAGTGAATACTGAGAGAGTACCCTCGGTGGTGACAAACCAATTTTTGTAAATCTTCTTCTATTCTTAATATATCTGTTGTTGGCACCTTGCCACAACCATCAAAAAAAAAAAAAAATTGGCCTCCAAGCACATTTTAATATGGAGAACACGTTGAGCACTTCACTTCAGATCGACTGTTTTAACTTTGAAAATCACAAAGTTCAAATATTCGATCCGAAATGTTCAATATGATCTACATATTAAAATGTGTCTAGAGACCAAATTTTACATTTTTTTTGGAACTTTTTTACTACTTTTGGAATATTTGAAAATCATTGTTTCAACATGGTAAAACGAAATTAAATACTTTTAGTGGTTCTTTTTATATCTTTAATTGCATTTTTTCTGCAATTTATAAACAAAATTAAATATTATCTATATAATGAATGACAATTAATTAATGATTGAATTTAATTAATTAATAAGCGAATAACAATTAATTAACGAAATTTTCTTTCAATAAGAAATTGTAGGCGTACAAAAAAGGTAGGTTGCGCAAATATTATTTGCGGACCTGGTAAATATTGAAATTTAAAAATAAAAAAAAAACTATCCAAATAGTTATATGTTTTTTAGAGAAGGGTTCCAATACATCATTTTTTTCATACCTCATCATATCTCATATTTTATATTTTCATTTTCAAAGTCTGAACTGTCAATCCAAACCGCTTAATATGATATTCATACTAAAATATGCCTTGGAATAAAATTTTTTAATTTTTGAAATTTTTTAAGATAAATACAAAATCACTGTTTCTGGACCGTTCAAAAATAATAATTTTCTATCCATCTTGAAAAATTGCAAATAAATTTAAAAAATTATAAAGTTTCACCCCAAGCATATTTTAGTATGGATATCATGTTGAACAGATAAATGAAAATATAGATATATATTCACACATTTGCCAAGCTACGACTAAGATCTCATATGACCGAGCATGCATTAGGGTTTTCGTCGCTGAACATCACTTGTGCATCCATGACAGAGACGTCGTACCGGTTTGCTTCTGTTGGTACTCGCGTGTGCCTCGTAGGAGTCACTGACATATAGCCCATGGGGCCAATAGGATCCATCAGTCTTGTCGAAACCATTGGTTCTATGGAGCCCTCATATATCGGCTGATATGGCATTACCGACATCGCCTGCCTAGCTTTCTGATCGTCCGATTTATTTGATTTCTCTTTTTGCTCTTTGGAGTCATCTTTCTTGTCATAGGCCACAACCTCTACGCTCCTTTTGAGCTTCTCTTTTAACAATGCAGGAAGTGATCTTGCATCCATTGTGCCCTTCACTGTGACCAGATCTTTTGCGGTGTCGATTGCTACGTCCTTCACACCTGCATTTACACATGGAAATGTTGTTAAGGCCTTGATTAATTGTAACATAGAAGGACTGAACACTGAAGGCTAGGTCTATATTTAATAATTTTCAATATTATTTAATTTACCTTTGATTAGGAGGATGTGATAGCAGATCCTGTTAATGCAATCCTCGCAATGGAGCTTAATTTTGAGCACAACAGATGATTCTGGCAACTATTAGCATTTAATTATTAGTCAGTAATTTTATATTGCAAGCTAGATTGAAGAGAGAGAGACATGGGGATATAAGAAGTTAAGAGCATGGCAAAAGCATGCGTGTGTGCAAAAGAAAGAAGAAAAAATTTGTAGGGTAAAGCATCACTTCAAGGATGGAATTAGGGGTGAGAAAATCACTCATAACTCGTGACTTTCTCGTAACTCACTTGTTTAACTTAATAAACCGAGCATGAACGTACTCCAACTCGCTAATAACTTGCTCATTAAGAACTGAGTTAAGCTGGGTCCAAATCCAAATGATTCAAGTTGTTTGGGCTGATGAACAAAAACAAATTCAATACAGTATGCAAATATTTTGTTTTATGTGGGTACCTATAAGACACTGTTGAAATTAATTAACTAGTAATTTGTGATGCTTGAGTTTGAGTCTAGTTGTATAACTCGGTATGTCAGTATGTCAATATTTTTTATTGAAGGAATTAGTTATCACCTATCAGTTTGTCTAGTTCTGTAACAAAAAGCTTGAAACAAAATTCAAAATTGCCTACAGGCTTGATTTCTTAACGATTCACTTAACGAACACGAGTCAACTCAAGCATTTAACGAGTTGAGCACAAACATAGTTGTCAACTCAGTACTGTCTTCTCAACTCGAATTGATTCGCTCATTAACTTAATGAACCGAGCATGAGCAAAACCCAACTCACTCGAACTCAGATCATTAACAGCCTTAGATGGAACACATACATGAGGTTAAAAGGAATGTTAGTGAAAATAAAGAACAAAAGAGCTTGTTCTTATTTTCCCTGAAAAGTAACAAAATTTGTATCTCCATATGATGTTATCAAATTACGAACAATTAATTACCTCTTGTAGTTTCTCCTTTCCCTTGTCTTTCTCTTTCTCCCTCTCATTTTCTTCCTTCTCTTTGTCTTTGTTTTTTCCTTTCTCCATCTTCATTTCCTTTGCCTCCAATTTCTCGTTAATTTCCCATGAATCCGCAGTACCAGCTACAGATATCTTTCTTGTGCTACGATCAGTGGATGTGGATCCCTTCCTGACTCCTGCTAATTAAAATTTTAATTGGGGAATTATAGTATTTAGCTATATATACCAGAGTAAAAACAAACCAATAGAAAGGGAACAGACGACTAAGCAATTGTTTCGTGCTGAATTATGATCTCCTTTATCACATAAAAGACCCCACAATTAATTTGATGAGAACCTAATTAACAAAGTAACCAAATGTGTAATATCACATAGGCTACGTACCCCACAATTTTACATGTCATTTCAAAAAAAGTAACGAACAAGCACAATAAACATATGAAATGGTCAATAAAAACAAAGCTTTCAGGAGGCTACAAGTTATCCCATAGTTTTAAAAGAGAGAAGCTGAATTAATCTGTGTCGATTATAAAGAAAAATTTATAATTTTTGCAAGAATAACATGCACCGAAATTACACTTAGACCGTTAAGTTAGGCCTAGAGCTCGACTAAACTTAAGCCACCTTAAGTTTAGTTTACTTCTAGACCTAACTCAATCGTGTGATTTTGATTTTCTATCGATATATTTGTCACTCATCTATCTTAATTTCATTATTAATTTCATTATGTTATCTGCAATGACCGTAAGATTTTTTATTTTTTGTTATGTTCCTCCTGCTAGTTAGGGACAATATGATTTTAATTTGATTGTTAATGAATTGTTATTTTTTATATTAATGTACTGTTATATTGATTTCAAATTGATTGGCAATATATTTCTAAATTATGTGTTGATATCTGTAAATTTTTAATTAGGATGTCATTTCTCTCATATTATGTAATTTTATATTTAATTTGATTAATTATCATATTGCATGCAAATGAGTAAAAAAAAATCAATTTAGTTCATAACTTAAATCACAAAATTTAACCAAATAGCTAAGTCATGACTTAACTTTACACCTCAACCAAACATGAATAACTTAAATTAGCTTGAGTTGGAATAATTAATTTAGACCTCCTTAACTTAGGTCTCAACCAAACACCACTATGAGCCTAATCCATGGAATAGAGGATTTAGGTCTTAGTTATTCCACCAAACTCGAATTAACTAGCCAAGCTGGTCTAACTAGGCATAACTTTAAAATTAAGCCTCCAAATTTAAACCACCTATCCATGTGGCTTAAGAGTTAGTCACCCCTACAGTCTAGCTAGATAACTCAAACCATGCACCTATCCATGTTATACCTCAACCGAACATTAATTGCTTAGGCTCCAACTTATTTTTGAGAATGCTGACAGTGGCTGTTACAAGTAAAGCTTAGGCTCAAACTTAGACCTCATGTTAGCATTTCGGACATGGAGAAATGTTAGTATATATTATTACCTGTCAAATGCTGGTGAAACTCCACTCTAAAAGTTCTAAAACGTTAACAATATTAGTGTTTTGTTTATTCAAAAAAAAACAATATTAGTGTTTTAATTAACAATGAAAATATTTCTCATTATTTGATGCTACAAATTCAATTTTTTTAAAATGCTACAGATAAAAAAAGTTCGGGTAGCCAGCTACAAAATGTCGAATGTGTCGGATTTTAGAATTGAAATCTGGATGTGAGGTTTTCTCATTATACCGTTGGCACCTCCAACTTATAACTTAGTAAAGAATGAGTGCACACATGTACACACATGAATTGGGGATTCTCCTTCTGTATTATCCAAACAGCATACGCCTCATGTGTGTACATGTGCAAAGAAGCCAAAATGACTTGAGCTGATTATTTAGCTAAGAAGGAACAAATAGAGATTGCTGTGTTCTCAAGGAATATATCTAGTACGAAACAAAGAGGCCAAATGAAAAGAAGAAATGAATAGCATTCAATTAGCAGTGTTCGAGAACCCGATTTACGTACATATCGGTACTAAACACAATATTTGTAGTAAAGAAAACAAACCTTCTAGAGAGAGTATTGAATCGATCTCCTTCAACCTAACCCTATTAATCTCACTTGCCAGTTGTAACTTCTCCCTCTGATCAGTTGGAATAATCTCATCAACCATCTCTGTATACTTTGAAAACGTCTTCATGATCATGCTCCCGTCAGGCACCAATCCCGAGAATATCCTCTCTTTGCTAGCATCCAACAACTCAGCCATTGAACTCGGCTTCACAAGAGATACACCAGGTAAGCTTGAAAGCTGGTATACCTGGCCATTCTCTTTTGTCGCTCTCTCTAGGTTGTTCGTCATGATGGCGTTTAGTTTAGAGATAGCATCCAATAATGGAGCAGCAACTCCTTTAGAGATTTTCTTTGAATCCTTCAGGGCAGCTAAACCGATTTTTAGACTGGCGATTTCTTCAGCTATCTCTTCCTTTTCATGGAGCTCAAGGGAGTGCCTATATAGAGCTTCGCTGTAGAATTGAGCAGCCTTGAGTTGCACATGTGCAACCCATTTTTCATCTAAGTGCTGATCGAGCGGAGGGGCACTTAGCAAGGCGAATGCCTCCTCGTAGTATATGCCAACCTATACAACATGAACTTTAATGATTTAGGGGTTCTTCTAAATTATAATATGCTAATGTTAGAAAAAAATTTAGCATTCTGTGCACATAATACATCTAGGTGAAAGTGGAGAAGAGGAGGGTTCCAATGTCTCATGTCTTCCCTACCTCATTTTTATATCTTCATTTTCAAAGTTAAAACTATCGATCTGAACCACTCAACGTGATATCCATACTAAAATATACTCGGAGATGAAATTTTATAATATTTGTAAATTTTTTAATATTTGTAAATTTTTTAATATTTTTTAAGATAGGTACAAAGAGTAGAATTAGGGTGCTCCTAAGTTCACCCAACCTCTTGTGAACTTGACTCTAAAATATATCGAATCGACTTTAAACGATGAATCCAAACCGTTGAAACTCTTCTACCTAATGATTGATGCGTCTACATGTGAAAATTTTAAAGTTTCGAATTAATTTAATATAGAGTCAAGTGGTTAAAGGAGTCTAAAAAATGAATGCATTAAAATTAATTTATAAATCTTAAACTTTTGACCACTTGACTCTATATTAAATTAATTCGAAACTTTAAAATTTTCACATGTAGACGCATCACTCATTAGGTAGAAGGGTTTCAACGGTTTGGATTCATCGTTTAAAGTCGATTCGATATATTTTAGAGTCAAGTTCACAAGAAGTTGGGTGAACTTAGGAGCACCCTAGTTCTACTCTGATATTTAATTAGCATATTTTCTCCATTAATAAGGTTACAATGGATGACAGTTTTAACCAGTAAAGTATAGTAATATTATGTATTATGTGTAGTACCAGTCCTCTGAAAATTGTACCTGTTGATGTTAAAGGAGTTTATTCTGTTGGAATTGTACAGCCCAACAAAAAAGTTTGACTAATACAGGGGTGAATAGTGAATACAAGCCATACCTGCCTTGCAACCTTGGAACAAAGACCTGGTCGCTTTTCATCTCTAATAACCTTTTCAAAGAAGCATTCTTGTGCTTGTGCAAGCATCAAGCTTTCCAGCATTCCTGCACCAACCCAGAAAGGTTCAGAGATCTAATAGAATTTCAAAACCTTATGTGCTCGAAGCATCATTTGAAATTGGAGATCGATATTAAATGCCTATCAAATATCTCACTACAAATCAAATGAGTCAAAGAATTCTAGTCTAATCATATACAACAAGATGACTGTCATGGTGTATAATTAATTACTATCAATATTAATATAGCATATATAATTAATAGGTAGCGACAAATGATTTAGGTCAATTGAACTACCATGTGAACTGAAACCCATGAGCATTTCTGGTTCAATTTCATACAGGATGAGTAAAGCATATAGTAAGTTCCTAGAAACAGTACCAGCACACTCAGGTGAGAGATCCACTGTGGCACCGGCAGCTGTTGCCTTTCCCGCGACGTTCTCCTTCAGATATGCAAAAGCACCAGCCGCAGATTGAAACATGTGGCATGCTTTCTTCAATCCATATGCGGTCGTTCGATCTGCTGCCTTTGCAATTTGAGAATAAATCGCACCCAAATTGAACAAAATTGCAGCTTTCTCGACATGGATTGAAGCAACGGAGGACTTCTTAGAGGGCTTGAAAGCATCATACCAGGTGAAGGAGCAGGGGATTGTGAATCGTGGCTCGATTAAGGAGAGAGACTTGTAGTATGACAGAAGGAGGTCACGTCGTGAATCGAGGGACGACTCAGCTATGGGTTTTCTAAGGTTAGAGCGCATCTCATGAACAGAGAGGAGGTCATTGTTGCAATTCTGCGCATCACGCTCAGAGAAGGTACCAGAGATGTAGTGGCGGAGCGAGCGGTAGAGGTCTAGGTATGCTGTATTCTTCTCCTGAACTGTTAGCATGATGTTCATGGCTGCTAGAGAGGTAGACGTCGCCATGGATTTGAGAGGCAAGCAAGTGGTTGGTAAAAATTTACCTACTTTGATTCTTTTAATCCCTCTCTGCTTGCTTGGCAAGATACCTATATCATATTCTTTACTAGCTAGTTAATTTTTATTAATACAGCACGTTGAACTGAAGTCTTCTTTAAGTAGAATATTAAAGTATTTTTTTAGCCGTGGTTTATAATTATATCCTAGCTATTCCAGCCTCCCCTCAGGGTTCGCAAAATTGTTCTGACTCATGGTTCGGTGAAGATCAAATAAAAAACAAAAGCTCATAATTAACTCGCTTGATTCTGATTTGGTTCATCATGGACGAGTTTATATATGATTCAGCTTGAATCATTGCAAGAACAAGAGGAGAATCAACAAGTTGCTGTGGACATGCATCGTACAATACTTTTGTTTCCATTGATGTAATTTAAAATTGTGTTTCAAAATTTATAAACCATGGCAAGAACCAGACGTTGGTTTAGTTGCAAAGGTAGTGTCTGTTAGAATTGTTCTATAAGTCAAAATTATTTGGACCGAAATTGATAATTTTTTAAATTAAATATGGGTAAATCTAATTGGACTGCATGAATAAATAGATCCGAAATTTCTGCCCTATGGATACGATCACATATGGACAAGTAAATCTGAATAGGTGCATATTGATGGGTCCGATCAAGTGGTGCAACGAACTGGTGCATAGTATTACAACTATACGTGCGTTCATTTTTCAGTTGGTTATTCTGTTCACAACACTTCAGAAACCGAGAGAGATAAAGAAAGAGAAAAAGGCAGGGTTGTATGTTCGTACTAGCATACCAACTGACAGTTTTTTTCGACTGTTCATGTGAATACCGATAGAGTCATAGCTGATGTTGTTGTTGCGTACATCTGACAAGAAATCAAAAAGAAGAAGGTGACTATTGTTCGTGTATGAACAATTGATGAATATATATAATTAAATTGTACCTATACTCTATACCTGAATTTCCAACAGTGGTATCATAGCCGTTGTGTTGAAATTAAATTTGGATATATTCTTACTTGTTGTCTGTTAATGTTATTAAGGTTAGAATTGAATCAATTGAATTGATCTGTTATATGAATGGTACGGCAGCTTTATGTGGCATTATGGAGATAAATCAATGGGATTGTTTTGGTTTTTGGATTAGATTTGTCCGAAAAAAGAATTTTTCCGTGTAATATGGTGTTAGAATTGATTTATATGTCTAACTCTTTTTGCGGTTATGGATTTTGTAAATATTATGATCCCGTTGTCTTATGTGTTTTATTGTAATAAATGCATGAATGATGTATGTAATTGCGGCCTAAGGTACTCCGTGAATTAATTTGTTTTCATAATTAAAAGTGACTTGCGTGTTACTTATTATATATAATTTATGTGTTACTTATTATATATAATTTATGTGATCTGTCAGCCGTTATTCTTAGAAATTGAATGTAATTTCTTTATTGCTATTAAAGTAATTTGATTATATTAAAGAATATTACATGAAAGATGAATAATAGCTACTGTTAAATGAGGTCTTACAACGAAGTCCATTGTGCCAAGGTATCCCATATATATATATAGAGAGAGAGAGAGTGAGTGTGTGTGGCTAATATCAAATCGATTGTTCTTGAGTTTCCGTGCAGCTAAATCGTTTTTTAATTTTCAAAGTCTGAAAAGTCAATCTGGAACTGTTAGATGTGATCTCTATATTAAAATGTGCTTGGAGACAAAATTTTATATATTTTTAAAAAAAATTTACTGTTCATTAAGCCACTGTGAAAATTGTTGATCCAACGATGGCTTAACCAAACAGTAAAACCATACTAGACCATTGGATCATTGATTTTCAAAGTGGCATAATAAATAGTAAAAAAATTCTAAAGAATGTAAAATTTGGTCTCCAATCACATTTTAATATAGAGATCACATCTAACGGTTCGGATCGACTTTTTGGACTTTGAAAATTGAAAAACGACTTAGGTGCACGAGAGTTCAGGACCAATCGATTTGATATTAACCACTATCTCTCTCTCTCTCTCTGTATGTATGTATGTTTGTATGTATGTATGTATGTATGTGTAGAGAGAGAGAGAGATGGGCTATGGTGAGTTGCGAAGTAAGGATATTATTTTACTTCACGCTCATATCTCCTTTTTAAAGACCAAATAGTCAATCCAAACTGCTTAACAAGATACTTATATTGAAATGTTCTTGGAGAGCAAATTTTACATTTTTTGGAAATTTTTTACTATATTTTCTAAATATTTCAAAATCACAGTTTTTAATGGTTTTGAACCATTCAAAAATAATGGTTTTCAACCTATCTTAAAAAATAGTAAAAAAATTCCAAAAAATGTAAAATTTAGTCTCCAAGCACATTTCAATATGGACATCTTGTTCGGCGGTTCGGATCAACTATTTGTTCTTTGAAAACGGAGATATGGGCGTTAAGTAAAACAAGATCCTTACTTCGCAAATCACCATAGCTCATCTCTACATATACATATATATATATATATATATATATATATATATATATAGAGTCCGGCTAAGTTGCTGCCGGCAGCATTTCGGCCAAGTGCTACCGGGGCCATATTTTAGTATCTGATGTTCAAACAACAAATCCAAACCGTTAGATGTTTAATCTATATTAAAATGTGCTTGGAGACCAAATTTTACATTTTTTGGAATTTTTTTGCTATTTATTAAGCTTGTTTGAAAACCGTTGTTTTTATTGAATTTCTGGAGCATTGAAAACAGCGGTTTTCAAACCAGCTTAATAAATAGCAAAAAAATTCAAAAAAATATAAAATTTGGTCTCCAAGTACATTTTAATATAGATTGAACATCTAACGGTTTGAATTTGTTGTTTGAACATCAAATACTAAGATATGGCCCCGGTAGCACTTCGGTCGAAGTGCTACCGGAAGCAATTTAGCCACACTCTATATATATATATATATATATATATATATATATATATATATATGTATATATATATATTTAAACTATGAAATACGACCAATGATAATGGTTGAACTCTCCGTGTTTTTTTTACATAACTAAATTTTTTTTTATAAATAACCAATATCCCAAATTAATTTTAAAAATGACCAGAACGCCTCCATGTGGGGCAGTTTGCATTTTTTTTTAATTTTATTATTTCTTTGGGTATTTTTAAAATGTGTATTTTGTAATATTTTGTTATATATATTTGTTTACTCTTTGTATTTACATTGTTATATGTTTTGTTGTATTATTTTTTGTTTTGTATTGTTTGGTTTGGTAAATTGTGTTTTTTGTTTTATATTGTTTTATATTGTTTTGTTTGGTAAATTGTGGTTTGTTTTGTTTTGTTTTATATTGTTTCGTTTTACAAATTTATGATTATACAATTTTAAATACTTTATTTTTATGATTTGTTATGTCAAGTAAATAGTTCAAATTCGACGCCTTTTACTCAAATATTTATCTCTAAAAGACAAATCAATCGCAGGTTATTTGACCGCCATCACATAAAAAAATGGAAGCACGAAATAAAACAAAATAAAGCAATATAAACCTAAGTGAACAAAATAACAAAATAATATCTAATCAACATAAAACATAGAAACGAAAACATAAAATAATACCGTCAGGTCTACAATATGAAATATAAAAAATTAGCGACGACGGCGAGTACGGCGAATACCGGCTAGTGACAATCTGGGAGGCGGTCCGTACGCCCTCGGCGGCTGCACACTCCTCTACAACTTTGGAGGATCCTTGTCATTAGGATGATCCACATCCATGTCCTTCTGTATGCTCGATCCAAAACCGCCAGCCAATGGATCATCCTGCATAGTGCCCATGGATTGTTAGTATGAACCGGTCCATGGATCCTTCTGGGTAGCCGCCTCTGTACGCCTCTCCCATGGATCCTCTATCCACTCCTCAGGATACGTGACAGGGGGAGGTGTCCCGAAGATAGCAACTCCCAAGCATCCATGGGTTGTGCCCCACTGCCACTCGCCTCGTGGTTGTGCCCCACTGCCACTCGCCTCGTGGTCGTGCTGCCTGGGAGATGGCATCAATGGTCCAGTCCCGGCGAGATCCTCTACCCCGGTGGCAGCGAGGCCATAGTCGGTCGTAGTGAAAGTGGGCTCGGGACACCACATAGGCCGGTCATTCTGTAGTTAGATAATGTTAGTTTTGCTTCATGCAAATAAGTAAAATTTAATTATACAGAGACGAACCGACTGACCTCACTAAGCTGCACCGGCACCATATTTATTATTGTAGCCATGCATGTCTTGTTGTCCAGCACCAAGTCGTGGAAGGCCCAATTCGGGTAGTCATCTGCAACATTTGAGTGCAACTTTTTAAGAACACACTTTCAAAACAAATATTGTGTATTGAAAAATAATTTTAACTTATAATACCTTCGAGGGCTAGTGGTAAGTCATCATCGTATACTGGGACCCGGTCTCAGCTCGGCCGGTTCGGAACTGGCGAGTCCTTCTTGATCTCACACTAGTTGATGTTCTCGCCGGCATCGCACAGCATGCCAATGAGTCGCCCGTCGAACTGGGAATCCTCGACGACCGGAGCAGTGTGATGCAGCATAGTACATTCGAACGCCCGAAAATCGTTCTTCGCCATGCACACCAAGATGTGTGCAACTCCTCGGATCCCAACCATTATCTGTGCATAACGTTTAGAAAATGAGTTATACGGAAAAAAAATAATGTTATAAATAATCTTCAATACTAACCGAGCAAGCATTGATCAGGCCCTACGGCAAATGCATCCTATTCAGATCACCCTCCAGTCTCCACCAAAGAGAATCACCGTAGTCGCCCTGCAAGCAAACCGAATTCATACAGTACCTCTGGTACCATATAGAGTATCGCAATACCCAGGGTCTTGCTCGCAAACTAACGTTTGTATGGTCAGGCGGGACCCACAAGTGGTCTGCAGGCGCATCGGCAAGCCTGTACAAGCTAAAATAGTGGGTGTGCCAATCAACCAAGGACTTCTTGTGTGAGGTCCTGCATGGTAAGTTACTTGTGCAACTTCTCCGTGTCATTCTCACCGAGTATCGGATCATTCGGGATGAAGGCATCCAAGCCGAACAGACGAGGAACCCAATCAGGATAGTGATTCTCAACTATCCAATAACAAATGACTGGACCCCGGTACAAACTGAGATCCCTCTGGTCTATCGTCAATCGACAGAAAAGGCGGGCCCAGTACCACACCCAAAACGGGAACTAGTCGACGTTCGCCTTATGTAACATCTGGAGTTAACTTCGGACATAGGAGATACCAGCCGTCCCCCCTCGGTGTATTCTCATAGCGGCTGTGGTTACCCCATATGGCACTGTATGCGGGGCATCTCTCATCGTCACCCCTCTCCCACTGCACATTTGCCGAAATAATGGGTCGGCAGACCGGTAAGTGCGACCAGAACCACAGCTGGAGTACAAGGAGTGGCCCATTGAACTGCAGACTGGCTCTCTGCAATTTTTTATATGTATACATTGTTATCAAATTAAAACCAAGCTTATGAAAATTAATTGATAAAGACTTACCAAACAAGCATGACATAGTTCTCTGTACAAAATGGCGAGCACGGCTCCACCCCAGTTCCACCGTGACGGCTGATCAGGGTGCTCCAGCTACTGGAGGAACATAATCGGGACTGAGTTACAGCTAGAATCCACAAACATCGTGCTACCACATAAGTCAAGCACGAACGCCCTAATGTACTTACAGTTTTAAAAGACAACGTAAATAACTATTTTTTGTTTGGTCAAAACTAATTTTACTGTAATGCATTTCAAAATTACCTCTTGACATAGTTCTCGTCATCTGTCTCAAGGGTAATGCCATTCTCGGATCGCCTTAAGACTGATGCAATACTAGGAGTACTGATCCTTTCCGTCCACATTCTTCATCGCCACCGCCTCTAGATGCACCCTCAACATCTTTGGGATCAACATTCGAAAATCAGGATGATCCGAGACACCCCCCACTGGGTTGCCATCGATCCGCAGACGGAAGATGGAACGAATGAGCTCCTAGTCGATCCGCTTTGGTTGTTTCATCGTGGCTAGCTGGTACAAGCCAAGGTTCATGAGGCACTGCTCCATCAGTGGATTTGCAACGAACCATACCTCCGGCGAATGATGCCGCACCGTCAACATGGTCTCGTCTTGCATTTATCAATGTTTTAGATCAGTGTGATTGAATAACTATATGTTTTTTAAACGTAATATTTACATTTTCTTCAAATAACACAACGTACCTCCATCAATGCAAGTGAGATACGGTGATGCCTGCGAGGGACCCACAGGAGAAGACTGAATGTATCTGCACTATGTGGTGTGGCAACCCCTGCATCGGAACCCTCCACAGTGGGGCTCTCCTTGCTAGCACTGGGATCGGCGTGAGCCTGCGAACTCTCGTTGGTCTCCGACGTATCTCGTGATCGTCCACGTCAAGGTCTAGCCATGCTGCATTTCAAAATATCAAGTTACATAAATTAATAAACAAATATTTTTTGAAATTACTCTAACAATTCCAATCAATTTACAAAACCTAATTTCAATCACACCAATTTATAAAACCTAATATAACTCAATTAAATTTCCAACAAATCCAATTTATAAAATTCTCAATCAATTCATAACCTAGTTCCAATCAATTCATACAAACAATTTCTACCTAATTTATAACAATTTCTAACCACACAATTCTAACAATTTCAATCAAATAATTTCTAATAATTTCTAACAACTTTGGAAAAGTAATTTCAATCCCGCTATTTTCTCACATTTTCATCTAATTTTTAAAACCTAATTTCAATCACATCAATTCACAATCAATTTATAAAATTCTCAATTAATTCATAACCTAGTTCCAATCAATTTATATAAACAACTTCAACCTAATTTATAACAATTTATAACAACTCCAAACAATTCTAACAATTACAATCAAACAATTTGTAACAATTATAATCAAACAATTCTAACAATTTCAATCAAACAATTTCTACCTAATTTCTAATAATTTCTAACAATTCCAAACAATTTATAAAAATTCCAAACAATTTAATAAAATTGCAAATAAATAATTTCATACCCAAAAACGAAAGCAGAGCGACGGTGTGGCGGCGGTGGAGCTTGAGTAGAGAGAGACAGAGAGAGGCCGAACTAGAGAGAGGGAGAGGCCGAGAGAGTTTCGCGGTGGCCGGAATGACCGAAAATTGGTATTGTTTGGCAGCAGAGGCGAGATACAGCGGGTTTGAGCGGGTTGGAGAAAAAAAACAAGTACACCGCCCCACGAGGGGCGGTTTGTCCTCAACACAAAACCACTCCACGTGGAGACGTTTTAGTCATTTTTCAAATTATTTTGATATATTAGTTATTTATAAAAAAAAAAATTAGTTATGTAAAAAAAATACTGTTGAACTCTTGCCATCAGCTCAGCTCAGAAATGTTATCATGCATGACGCTTGTGCTGTGAATTGATATTTTTTTAAATGATGGTCATAGATTTAATTTTTCTAATACTACGTACGTACAGACAACAAAAAAAATAGGGCTTTGTGTCTTTGTCTACTAGCTCTACCACTGCATGCATTGATTAATTAAGTTGCCTTCTATATTGCTTCTTTGTAGACCGTTCGATTTGCTAGCTCGATCTATTCCTTTCCCTTGAAACCTACTCAAAAATACTGGTCCCGTGCTCTGCCTTGTCAATATTCCTATCTCGGGGCTGACTCGGCATACTTACCTGCCCCCACAACTTGTGAGAGTTTGTATTCAATCGGGCTTTTTTTGAACCGGCACACAATATGCACCAGGAACTTCCCCTGTTAGTACGGGTGCTGCTGTAAATAAATGATTAAACCACGGGTGCGTATTCTCTGAGATATCTCAAGTTTTACATGCCGGACGTACGTGTCCGGTGTCTATTTGGAGGCGACGTAGGGGCAATATTATTTTAGCTTTGAGATTCGTGCAGAACTTATTTGAACGATTGAGATATTCCAAAAAGTCAAGCAAAGTTTGAGATATCGCAGAGGATGCGAATTCCTTAAACCACATGCAGCACATGCATATATATTTCATCGTCGTTGTTTTAGTAATCAAATTGTGTTCAAACTGATCGGATAGTGTTAAAATCATATTTGTATATGTTTTATTTTTAGAATACAGATACTGATTGGATATTTGACAGATACGTATGAATTGGATATTGGATATCCATAAATATATACATAAATATTTTTATAATATATATTAAATTATATGATATATATTTCCTATAACGCGATACGGATAATTAAAATTCAAAATTATATCTGTATTTGCACGAATATTCAGATATCAAATATCTGTATCTAATTTTCAAATACGAATTTAGATACAGTCAAATATTATCCGATCCGTTTGCACCCCTCTAGACCCACGCGAGATAGAGACAATTCGCTTCTTTGCACAAACCTAGTTTTTTAATCTAACCAACACATAGTATTTTAAAATATAATTGCTGTTATGTACATTGACAGTTCTGCATCTATTTGGTGGAGATTCCCTATTTTTTTAATATATCTAAAAAAAAATACAAAATTCGAAACTTGTCTCCATTTTTTTTATTTTGAAAAATGCCCAGATCGCTGGGAGATCTTGTGCTTCTTCTTTTTTTATTCTCAAAATGAAAACACTAAACTACATTTTTTTATAAAACACTAAATTAAATTTTCAAAATGATTAAAAAAAATTTTATAACATATCCTAAATCTGAATATACAAAACGTTAAACTAGATTTCAAAATTAAAACATTTGAACTAAAAAATGAAAATATAATAAAAAAAATGTAGACCTTAGACTTTATACGTTTACATAAACAATGTGTAGGAAAGAGTATGATAAAGGACAAGAAAATAGAAAATTAGTCCAAAAGATTTTAATAGGAATCTTAAACTCAAGTTTTGAGCCACTTCTCTTTGTTTTTTTGCAATTCTGACTACGATGTTTGTCTGAGGAAGTTTTCCAAAAAGTGATCGTATGATGAAATTAGACACTCGAGCTCCAAGATAAGTCTGTTTGAAGTTTATTTTATTATATTTCACATTTTTGGTGAAGATATCATATCTTTTGTCTTATATTTTACCCTAGCCCCGCCTGCTTACAAGAGATCTCTCAGATAAATACATGTACAACCTACATGTGCTTTAGAAATGAGAGATATAACTTACAAAAAAAAATACAGATGCATTATAACAAGAAATCACATATCGATGACATAGAAAAGTTTGTATTTCCTTTATCACAAACGGAGCATACAGTAAAACCGTATACAATTGTTTGAGCATTCATAAACACCCGCCTAAAAGAAGAATTCTCCTCATTTTTTTTAATTGAACTAATACAGTGTTTCTGTTTTGTTTTATCATTTAGTCAAGATTTTATATTATCCATTTGATATTAATCATTAAAAAATAATTTATGAACAATTTTATTCATCAATTACTCATCAATTACTTCTAAAAAAAAAAAAACCAGGACCGCCAGAATTTAACAATTTTACTCCTCAATTACTACTCAATTACTCTTCAATTACTTCTCAATTTAAAAAAAAAAAAAGAAACTCAAGACCACTAAATCCTGGCGATCCTGAAAAGAGGACTAGGACCACCATAATTATTGATGGTCTGGGCATTTTTGAAAGAAAAAAAAGGGGCATCTTTCGAATTTGATATTTTTTTTAGGGTTACTTAAAAGAAAATCGGTGGAGACAAGAAAAAGATGTCTTTTATTTAATCCTTTTCTTCAGCTATAGATATACGTACGTACCTAATATTTCATACATATAATTCTAACATGTTTTTGCAAAAAAACTCGACCGATTTGAGGAACTGATATAAATCTTACTCATTAGTTTATTAAAATATATATTCTATAACTACTACATGCTTATAGCATGTACGTTTGTAATCAGGAGCGGAGTCAGACTTTCGAACTATGGAGGTTAAATATATAAATTTTTTCTATAGAATCAGATCTTCGAATTATGGGGGTCAATCATATAAATGTTTCGCAGAGAATGAGGGTCATTTTTACCATTTCATGATATTTTATTGTAAAATATAACAAAATTACATATTACTAAAAAAATATTTAAAAATGGAGGTCAATTGACCCCATATGCCTTTATTAAATCTGCTCTTGTTTGTAAATGCACTTTTGTAATTTATATCTATAAATTAGTCGATGTTGTTATTTTATTTATACAAATTTTTAGTTTGCAACACTACTACAGAATGGCGCTTCCTACACTGTGGTTGTACACGGATTTTCTCAGTTTTATGTAAAACCGTGTACCAAATAGGATTTTTCCAATGATCAATGATATATCTAAGAATCCCACACGGATATTTCATTGAAAAACAATGTTTCAAAAAAGCCGTTTGAAGTTTACATTTCCTACACGGATATTTAGTTAAATATCCGTGTAGGAATGGTGAGAGAGCTACACGGATTTTTATTAAAAAATCCGTGTAGGAAAGAGTTATTGTACACGGATTATTGTTTAAATAACAGTGTAGAAAGGATAGAGAGCTACACGGATTTTTATTAAAAAATCCGTGTAGGAAGGGATTATTGTACACGGATTATTCTTTAAATAACAATGTAAAAAGGCTAGAGAGCTACACGGATTTATAGTGAAAAATCCGTGTAGAAAGGTAGTTTTAGGGTTTTGGTTATATAAAAAGGCTTTTTCCCTCCAACGCCGTTTTGATTTTATAATACTCTCTCTCTCTCTCTCTCTATCTCTGTATTAAAATATTGGTCTGATTTCAGCTCGTAGCACAACTGGGATCTGAGATATTTGAAGTTGTTATTTTCTCCTCTCTATCTTGCTAAGGTTATCTAATTTTCTGTTACTTATTATTGCTTATTTAGGTCATGTGTAATTATTATTGCTTATTTCTCTTTTATTTTTCTTTTCAGTTTTGTAGGGTTTTGGTTGGTTACTGTCATCTTCGCCTTGGTTGGTTACTATCCTCTTCGCCACCCTCCCTCCATAAATTCATATAAGATGCAATAATTTTTTTCTTACGAAATTGATTTTCAGTGGTTCGTATAAAAGCCATACAGGTTCAATTAATTTTATGTATAAATTTTAATTGAGAATTTTTATTCTCTATGATGTATGTATGTATGCACAAATTAATATGTTGATCCTTGTATTTTTTATTGGAGATGCAATATTGTTGGAGACCTTTAACCAAGATACATCATGTCATGGATCACATGCAAACTTCCTTTTTGATATGTTGGATCTAATACAACTTAATATGTATGAAATTTCGTGCGAGAGTAGATCATAGCCATGAGTTTTGGCAACATGAGCCCAACTTATGGAAATTTGGCCCAAACCTTGATCACATGGTTGCTAAGTGGTAAGGACATAATGTTTATACAAACATTGTATTGGATCTTGAGAAGTGTATGTTATGTGTTAGATCACATGGGATTGCATGTAAAAAAGGCTATGTATATATATATGTTGCAAATGGCTATGTATTTATTTTTGCAAAAGGCTATGCATATACAAAATGCTATAAATTTATTTTTGCAAAAGATTATGTATATTCAATCTGAAATATATAATTACTGGCTAGCAAAAGTGGAGGCTAGCTTTTAAAAAAAAAAAAAAAAAACGGTTCAGCAACCTTCCTACACGGATTTTTATTTAAAAATCCGTGTAGGAATGTTGATATTCCTACACGGATTTTTTATTAAAAAACCGTGTAGCTCTAGTTGGATTTCTACACGGCTTTTAAGTATAAATCCGTGTAGATTGTTGATAATTGCACACGGATAAATATCCGTTTGCAAAAGATGGGACATTCCTACACCCTAATATCCTACACTGCTGAAAATCCGTGTAGCTCTTCGTGATTTATCCGTGTACAATCACCATATTCTGTAGTAGTGCAAAACTTAAAAATAATATTACATATCCTAACATTTGAATTATAATAATTTTAGGAGTGAGGCTATATATGTTGTGTTGCAATGTACGATAGTATATCTATCTAGTATGTCTAGTGTGTTTTGATAAACAATGTTTGATTTTCATTTGGTGCCCATCTTAACACAATTCGACACTCTAAGTTATATATTTAGAAATATATCTTAACAATAATTAAAGAATACCATGCATTGCTCATTTTAGACTTATAGAAATATATCTTAAGAATAAAATTAAATTAAATAATTACCAATGTACAGGTGTAGGGGTGAAAACAGAGCGGATACGGAGTGGATAGTGGTAAAATCATATCCATATCCACATTTCAATGAGTGGATACGAATACGGATACGGATAGTAAATGGATATCAAAATGTAAAACCAAATCCACCTTAAACGGATATGGATACGGAGCGGATAATCTACGGATACGGATTCGAATACGGATACAAACGAATAATTGTCGGATAATTGAACTTTAAGATACAAATACTAATTAACCAAATTCAAATATGAAAATGAATAATTTATGTTAGTTTATTTAAGTTTATAATTTAGATCTATGGAAAAATCAAATTAAAACAAAAAATCATAATTGGATAGTTTATTTAAGTTTCTTTGTTCAATCAGTAGTCCAGATCTAAACTCTAAATGGCATTATAATATTGTTTAATTTATTTGGGCCAAGGAGCAGCCCAATACCCAGTGCCCAATGCCCCACAGGGTAGCATATAAAATTATGATTTATTCTTCATTTGTCCCACAACGTCAGAAGAAAATTTTGATTGCGCTGGAACCTCTATAAAAGAAGCTAGGGGAGGCTGACCATTGAATTGGACGGGTCCGACTCAGATAATAAGTAATAGGTTTTGAATAATTTTAATTTTAAAACATTTTTATCCGATCCGTATCCGGATACCGTTGCAACTTTCTAAATATTATCCGGATCCGTTTAAATCCGAATCTGAGTAATGGGTTTTTAATAATTTTAATTTTAAAACACTGTTCGGATACATGCGGATATCAAACATTTTTATCCGATCCGTATCCGGATACTGTTGCAACTTTCTAAATATTATCCGGATCCGTTTAAATCCGGATTCGGATTAAAATGCATTCAGAGCGGATATCCACCTGGATAATCCGGCTCCGTTTACACCCCTAGTAAGTGCCTTTCGAACTTCATTTTATTTCTATTTTATTTATTTAGCCTAAAAGAGTTATATACCATCCGCATTTATTATTACTAATTTCTCTAGTGGGACTAACATAATATCCGCTCCGGACTAACACCTAAAAGTTTAAAGGCCGGTATTATGGGCTTGGGTATTTTTCTGGCCGATGGATAATGTATGTATTGGACCAAAGTAGTATATTTTTCGAAGATGTATCGGATCCGAATTCTCTCCAATTCAAAATTCAAATCGGATATTTGATTTTAATTTGGCAAAGGACCACAGAACATTTAAGCAATCTTTACACTGTTGGGTTGTGAGATATATAGGTGTTGTGTGGAGGAATAGTTGTATTTGAGGCCTCCAATTTATTTCTAACCCATCTCATATTTATTAATTAATATATCTGGCAACCCCTGTCCGATTTTGCTCCAAATAAAAAAAATAGATTTGGCATTTTAATAGATTTAAATTATAAAATAACTTAAATTATTTCATTCATTTTCATATTTGAATTTTATAATTAGCATTTGTATCTTAAATTTCATATAACTTAATTATCCGATAATTATTCGTTTCGTATTCGAATTAGCATTCGTAGATTAATCGCTCCGTATTCGTATCTGTTTAAAGCGAATTTGGTTTTAAATTTTAATTTTCGTTTACTATCTGTATTTATATGCATATCCGCTCATTGAAAAACGGATTTGTTTCTAGTAAACTTATAACATTACATTTCTACACCACGTGTGTGTGCTCAAATCTAAATTTTTATTGTCCTTTGACGTTACTAGGTCGCTATATATTAAGTTTGACCTTAATTGTGGTTCAAACTACAATCCTAGGGTTTATATTTATTTGACTTGATCACTTGGCTAAAATATTTGAACTATATCATAATCCCAATTTTTCCACAATTAAAGAATATTTAAATTCAAAATTAATTAAGGATTTTATTTACATACATAATTCAGACTGCGACCGCAAAACCGTGCACTTTGAAAAATAAATTCGGTCTGATGTTGGTCGAAGCTGTTGGATTCGCATTAAGATTCGTATGAATAATTTATTTCTAAATGAGCGTACAAATCATGGAGCGAATCAGACAGTTTCTGATCAAGCATCAAACCAAATTTAGTTTTGAAAGCTGAAAAAGCAAATACAAAATTGAAATGATTAATGTTGACTCGATTATATAATAAATTAGGAGATCAGATCAACATTTCAATAATTAAATTTTGTAATTATTTTCTTTCAAATCTCATGTCATTTCAATAAATATATCTCTTTATTTTATTTTACTTTTGGGCTTTTTATTACCAATTTAAACACCGAAAAGAATGTAGGCCAATTCTAGGCCTCTCTTAGTAAATAAAATAATTTTATTTGGTGAGGCTACAATTGACGACAAGGGCAGGGAAATCTCAAATATCTTGTATAGTTTTCATGTGTAAATTTTTTAACTAAACAAAAAAAATGTGATACTATAATGTTGTTTGTTATATGTGCGCACGAAATTAATGTGAGCATTCATATGAATGGTTATGATCACTCAAAAGTATAATTTAATTCTCACTCTGAAATCAATATAAAATCTACCACCGTCTATCTACCTAGGTCGTCTATAAGTCGATCAGACACAACTATAATTGGAAAATAAGAATATGGAGAAAACCAATATTTTAGGCAACGGAAGAATATTAATATCACCCTTTCATAAATCAATTGCTTTCAAGTGAAATTTTCATTTAAATTCAATATTAATAGGATAATTGTTCTTACTTCTACATGAAAGATAATTGATAATTCAAAATAAATTATTTGTGGTATAATGTTTGATTTGACGTTGATAAATAAATGTACGTGTAAATGACATAATTCTCTTATTTATATTATATCTACGAGTTTTGATGGTTTTACAATTGCTAATGAGGTTTTAATTAATTAAAAAAAATTAGACACATCCAAATGAGCTGTAAATATATTCAACCAAAATTTTATTATCTATATTACTTTCATGTTTTTTATGATTTAGTATCAAAAGAATTTAGGCACCCGCAAAAAAAATTATAAGTTACTCATCAATTTTAATAATTTCATAATTACAAATATGACATAAATTAATTACATAATAATATAAGAGTAAGGCTACCATGCTTTGCAAATTAAAGTTGTTGTTTTAATTTGCGCTCATATCTCTATTTTCAAAGTTCAAATAGTCAATCCGAACCGTTAGATGTGATCTTCATATTGAAATGTACTTGGAGGCCAAATTTTACATTTTCTGGAAGTTTTTTACTATTTATTAAGCCACTTTGAAAATCTGAAAATTCGGATGAACAGTAAAAATTTATGGACCACCGGATTAGTGATTTTCAAAGTGGCTTAATAAATAGTAAAAAAATTCCAAAAAATGTAAAATTTGGTCTCCAAGTACATTTCAATATAGAGATCTCATCTAACGGTTCAGATTGACTATTTGAACTTTGAATATAGAGATATAAGTACAAATTAAAACACCCACTTTAATTTACAAAACATGATAGTCTTACTCATAATATAATACACCAAGCACGTAAGTAAATTTAGTAAACATATTGTAATTGAGACCTAGGGACATGCTTCTTCGTTTGAAGGCCACAATTTTTTTAAGGTCTTTTTTACTATAAGTGAAATAGTTAAATAGTGAAAGTATAGAGGAAAACTAAAATTTAATTTAAAAAAAATACTTTTATTTCGTATTATTTAGAACTCTTTTTTTCTCCGTATTTTTTTTATTTTCTTTTGTAATTAACATCTTCTCTCCTTCTTGTGTGCTGAAATCAAAATTTGTATTGTCCTTAATTTGATGTTACTAGGTCGCTATTAAGTTTGCCCTTGTATTTCAAATTACAATCTTAGGTTTTATATTTATTTGATTTGATCACTCGAGTAAATAAAATATATCAAGTATATCATAATCCCAATTTTCCCACAATTAAAAATAATAATTCAAAATTAAGGATTTTATTTACATATATACACTAAAAAATAAATTCGATCTGATGTTTGATCGAAGTCGTTAGTAAATTCATACGTATAATTTATTTTAAAATCCACCCCGTAGATCTCAATAAGAGTACAAATTATGGAACGGATTGGACGGTTGTGATCAAGTATTGAACCAAATTTGTTTTTTCAAAGCTGAAGAAGCAAATACAAAATTGAACCGAATTTGTTTTTTTCAAAAGCTGAAGAAGCAAATACAAAATTGAACCGAATTTGTTTTTTCAAAAGCTGAAGAAGCAAATACAAAATTGAAATGGATGTTGACTCGATCGATCGGATCAACATTTCAACAATTGAATTTTCTATTCAAACCGCCCTTTTTAGCATTTTTTTTTTATTATTTCAAATCTCATGTCATGTCCCCAAAACAACCTAATTCAATCTAATTGGACTTACTAAAAAAAAGAAATATGACCAATAATTTTAATTTTTATATTTTATAATATTACATACATGAAGTATTTTTAAAAATAATAATTATTTATTTGTTATATTTTAAATTAAATTATATAAGTTATTAATTTATTCATAGTTATCTGTTATTAGTTCTATTTTTCATGTCAGGTAACTATCTTTTTAATTATTTTTAATTTCTGTTTATCACTGCAATTCATTTTACTTTTAATTCATTAACTATTTTAATTTTTAACATACTTATAAATTATTCTCTTTATTCATAATCACTAGTTCTAAATTGAATGTAAATGTTAATGAGAAGGGTTCAAAAGCCTATAATTTTTGTGTCTCCATTATGACTCTATTTATAAAATTACAATTACAATAACTTAAAATCTTAAATTTAAATTGACAAAATAAAACAAATAGATATAATCTAAATATTTTCTCTATACACCTAAAAGATCATTATATTTCAATTTTTTTTAAATTAGTATCAATAGTTTAAAAGGTACAACAATGTGGATAAATTATGAACGTTCATTTTTCAACTTATTTATTCATATAAAATTAAAATTAAAAATAAATAAATTTTTTATTGTGCATGTAAAGAAAATTACATCTAATAATTTTATTTTGACATATAATTTTTAAAAATTTTATTATTAGAAAATTATAAAGTGAAAACATAATAAATATACAAAAGAATTAATGATATTTGAACTGTTAATATAATATTTAATCGGATTGCTACCAAAAATAATCATACCAAATTTAATCTGTTATACTTAAAAAATCTGGTCCCACGTGTCAGAGGGATTGCTAGGCAAATTTTATTTTTCTAAGAAAAACGAGGCGCTCAACTCAAAAGTCGCTCACGGCTCTCTTGGCTTTCTTTATAAAAGCTTTTCTTCAATCCTTCATTTCTCGCAAAATTCTCTCTTATCAATTTGTAAAAGCTCTCTCTTTCTCTCTCTAATCTAACAACACCATGGGTAATGAATCAATCAGTTTTCAAAGCCTTTTCTATTAATCAAAATGTACCTACACTTCTTTTATGTATCAGTTTCTGATTTTTCTTTTGCTCTTTGTTTTTTGTTTTTTTTCCTTTGTACAGGGAAGATCAAGATTGGAATCAATGGTAAACCATTTTTTTTCTGTTGCATTAGTTGTCTTATTTAATTACAATTTATTTTAGAGAAAATCATGGTCAGGATTGTGCATTCCCAAAAAAAAAAAACTTGTATTTAATTGACAGATAAATTGGGATTTATTGATTTTAGGTTTTGGTAGAATCGGCCGTCTGGTTGCCAGGGTTGCCCTTCAGAGTGAAGATGTCGAGCTAGTGGCGATCAATGATCCATTCATCACCACTGATTACATGGTAACACACAAATTAAATGTACCTTCTTTTAGTAATTTGTATTATCAACCATGATACCAGTACATTTCATGATCTGATACTGGTACAGTACATTATAATACCAATGCTGGTACAGTACATCTGGTACAGTATCAAAGATCTGGTTGAATCAGGTATCCAATTCCTTTATCAATCTCAACATGGTAATTTGTTTAACTATATATTTGTTTCAACATTATAACACATTATAGTACCATTCCTGGTACAATATCAAGATCTGGAATTGCAATTGTTGAGTCCTATTTGGTACAATATCAATCTAAACAAGGTAATTAATTTAACTAGATATGATTCATATTTGTAGCATATTTGTTTCAAATGAATCAAAACTTGTAAGGTTTATAAAAGTTAATAAACAAGTGGATCTAACACATTATTTTCTGAAATGTAGACATACATGTTCAAATACGACACAGTGCACGGCTATTGGAAACACAGTGAAATTGCCGTCAAGGATTCAAAGACTCTCGCCTTTGGCGACAAAGAAGTCACCATCTTTGGCAATAGGTACCATACCCAATTGCAACCGTTTTGTTATATCAACCTCAAATCAATCAAACAATAAATGAATAAACAAATAAAATGGATAAAAAGAATAAATAAACTATGAATAGTGTGGATTGGTCTGAACTATGGATCAATATTTCCATTTTTCAAACTCCAAACAGTCGATCTGAACTGTTCAACATGATATCCATGTGAAAATATAGTTGTAGATCGAATTTTATTTTTCTTTATAATTTTTTTACTATTTTCTAGATAGGTAGAAAATCACTTGATCTAAAAACTCTAGACCATTCAAAAGCATAACTTTCTACCTATCTTAAAAATAGTACAAAAAATCTACAAAATGTAAAATATAGTCTGCAAGTACATTTTCATATAGAGATACCCTAAACCCTAAACCCTAGATCATGTTGAACGGTTCAGATCGACTATTTGAACTTTGAAAACAAATATACTGGTCCATAGTACGGACCAATCTGCGCTATACACAGTACCATAACATCACTTATAAATAATTAAAACTAAGGAATTCAATGACATGATAAAGTTCCATTCAACTCATGTAGAAGAGGATAAATATGTTGAGTTACCTCTTTTGGATAGTTTCTTATATAATTATTAATTGGATAATTTCTTTCATAACTGATAGAAATCCAGAGGAGATTCCATGGGGAGAGGCCGGAGCCGAGTATGTTGTGGAGTCAACCGGCGTTTTCACTGACAAGGACAAGGCAGCAGCTCACTTGAAGGTATTTCTTTTTTTAGAGTTAAAGTGACAGTAAAGAAAAAAAAAACAAATGAAGAATCACCTTTTATTTTGAGATGTTTTGATATTTGGATTCTGTAAATGGTATCAGCTCACTGGTACCAAAAAAACATAAATTGATTTATTTGGTAATTACAGGGTGGAGCAAAGAAGGTGATCATCTCTGCTCCTAGCAAGGATGCACCAATGTTCGTTGTCGGTGTTAATGAGACCGAGTACAAACCCGACATTGACATCGTCTCGAATGCCAGCTGCACCACCAACTGCCTTGCTCCCCTTGCTAAGGTACATTTTACAAAATTGTCCCTGAAATTATTTTTCCATTTTCACAAAGATATATATATTTGATTGATGACGATGATATATGTTGATGTTGTGCCAGGTTGTTAATGACAAGTTCGGAATCATTGAGGGCTTGATGACCACAGTGCACTCAATTACTGGTGAGTAATATTAATTTTTAGAATTACCAATGTTGATGTTGTTTACTGATGTAAATTGAGTAATAAGTATTTTCTGACTTAGAATTATTGATATCTATATATACAAGTTATTTATAACATAGAAATTGATGTGAAGTGCAAGAATTAGCAAACAAAATTGATTTATATTAGCAATTCAGAATTCCATCTTTTGCTTATATACAACATAATTTTAAATTGCACAAATCTACACAAGGTTATACAACGTTTTCCATTTTTTTGACTAATTTTTAAAATAATTTTTTTTCAACATTTCAGCCACCCAAAAGACGGTTGACGGACCCTCAAGCAAGGATTGGAGAGGTGGCCGTGCCGCCAGTTTCAACATCATCCCGAGCAGCACCGGTGCTGCCAAGGTTATTAAAAAAAATTCAAACAAACATACTCAAAGAAAATTTAATTTTAATAGATTTGCATTGAAATAACCTTATAATAATTGATAAATTTGCAGGCTGTAGGGAAGGTGCTCCCTGCTCTAAACGGCAAACTCACCGGGATGTCTTTCCGTGTCCCCACCGTGGACGTGTCGGTGGTCGATCTCACCGTTAGGATCGAGAAGGCCGCTACCTATGACGAGATCAAGGCTGCCATCAAGTAAGTCCCATCCAAATGATACCCACATATTTGTCAATTTAATTAGAATTATCAAATTCTTTCAAGAACTCTACAATATATGTGTACCTATTTGATCAATGGAGTGTTCAATTTTTCAAAATCACATTATGATACTTGCTATTTAGTATATGTTGAAATTTTATATACCTTAAGAGCATTCAATTGAGTACCCAGCAATACCTTTGGACTCATATCTCTGTTTTTAAAATTTAAATAGTCGATGTGAACCATTCAACGTTTGCTTTATATGAAAATTTATTTGTAGATCAAATTTTGCATTTTTGAGAATTTTTTATAGATAGGTAGAAAATCACTTGATTTGAAAATTATGGACCATCCAAAAGTAGTGATTTTCTATCTATCTAAAAAAATTGTAAAATAATTCTAAAAATTGTAAAATTTTGTCTACAAGTACATTTTCATATGGAGGTCATATTTAATGGTTCGCATCGACTATTTAAACTTTAAAAATAGAGATGGATCTATAGCATGAATCGATTTGTAATATGCATATCACCATAGCCTCAATCTTCTTCTTTTTTGTCATATTTCAACTTTAACAATAAATTGTTACTTAAATAATATATTACAGGGAAGAAGCAGAGGGTAGCATGAAAGGAATTTTGGGATATGTTGATGAGGATTTGGTTTCTACTGACTTCCTTGGAGACAGCAGGTACTATAATAAATGTGAATGCATCATTTTTTTTTCTTATTTGCTCAAATTATAAGTACTTGCATTAATTTTCCAACCAAAAATGAAAAACAAAATGATTGATGGTATCAGGAATGAGAAAATTAAATTTTGCACACAAGTTAGGTAAAACATTTGATTTCTGTGGCAGGTCAAGCATTTTTGATGCAAAGGCAGGAATTGCTTTAAATGGTAACTTTGTCAAGCTTGTCTCTTGGTATGACAATGAATGGGGCTATAGGTATCTCTCATTCTTTCTCTCTCTTCTCATCTCAACATTATACAATCCCCCCAAAAAAAAAATTAGAGAATTCACTTTGAGTGATGATATGATAATATTCATAATGCATATTTTTGTTTTCAAAGTTCAAATAATTAATCTGATTCGTTCAACATGATCTTCATATAAATATGTACTTGTAGATCAAGACTATGGAGTAGGTTAGATGGGCACCATGATCGTCAATCCACTTTAAGATCTGTGCTTGTTCGCATCAATTTTCATGCACATGGATCTTAAAGCAGATCAGACAGTCCTGAAATCCTGAAACCCATCGGATCCAAAAGTAGGTCCATTCCCATTGGACCTACTCATAGATCAAAATTTACATTTTTTTACTATTTTTTTGGATAGATAGAAAAGTAATGAGTGATTTTTTACATATATATCTAAAAATTAGTAAATTTAAAAAATAAATTGGTCTGAAAGTATATTTTCATATGAAAATAATATTTAACAGTTTGGATTGACTGTTTGATTATTAAAAATGAAAATATAAATTCATAGTATAGATCAATCCGTAATATTCATATTACCATAGCCCTTACTCATTCACTTATTATATATCAAAAATTCAAAATTGATTGGTTTCTTTACTTATCTTGATGTTCTAATTTTTTACAGCAACCGTGTTGTTGACTTGGTGCGCCACATGCACAAAATTGCATAAAAGAGCTCCATATTTGCCTTCTATTGATTCCCCAATTTTTGAAGCTGTTGTCTGATTTTGTCAGAAAATAAATCTGTGCCAATTTTGTTTCTTGAGAACTTGTAATATATGTATATTTTTTTTTATCATTTTCTGGGATTGTGCTTACTATTGCCACCCCTGCTTGTTTAATTTTCTCTAGTTGGAAATAATATTTTGTTTTTCTATCCTAAGAGTAAGAACTGTTTTTTTTTTTTTTTTGCTTTGAAATTTGCTAGAGATCCTAACAACAGTCAAATTAAATTATAAAGTTTATAAATGATCCATATATGAATTCATACTAATCTAACATTACCAGGGTTCAAAATTGTATATGGCTGTCAGTTCAGATTCAAGTTATTCATATAGGGCTCTCAGTTTATATTTAAAATCACTCATATGATAGAAATTTGACTTATATTAAGTATAATTAACATTTTTATTTAAAGATAATGATTTAAATTTTAATATGAATTGACATAATTATTCTTCTCCTTTAAAGGGAATTAACATTTTTTTTAAAGATAATGATTTAAATTTTAATATGGATTGACATAATTATTCTTCTCCTTTAAATGCAATTAATTTTGTTTAATTATTTTTAATTTCTAAATGAAATTAGTTTTCAATAAAAAAAAACAATTAGGTGAGAACATAAAGTAATTTAAAAAGATAAATTTTCAAAAAAAAAAATAGGAAGAAATTGTTTAATTCAGGCAAAGAAAGATAATCATATGAAATCAGCTTATGCCACACATAATTTGTTGATTTGAATAACGAAAAAAGTTGACGTTTTGAACTAAAACCAGTTTTACAAAACCATTTAAAAAAATGACTCAATGTCGTATTAAGTCGCCAAATTGAAGGAAAACAAACAAACAAAAATTGAAAAAAAACAATTCATGATTTAGGTTTGCCCATGGAATTGCACCTAGCCGTTGAATTTCCATGAACAAATTCATGTTTTGAATAACACTGTGAATGTATTTAATAAAAAATATACAGGTAATTTTCCATATATTTATTGGGTTTTTTTTATAAAAAATATAATAATTTATGAGCGCGCGTGTAGATCGATGACATATATTAAATATTATTTGACAATTGCAGTGATATGTAAAACCGAATTTTTTTTTTGTGATATCGGATAAATTCGAATTAAATAAATGACATTCTATAACTTAAAAATATAAAAAAAAATGACACTCTCGCGAATCCATTTTACGTACCAACCAATTTGGATTCGCAAGGTGGATTGGCGCACCTGTTGATGTGCGAATTGATTTGGCGCACCAGGTGAGTGGATTGAATTGGCGAACCCTGGGTTCGTAGAACCATTTGGCGCATCTAGGGGTGACTTTTGGAACTGGGCCATTTAATTACAAGGTCCATATGGCATGATTTTTGGAAAAATCCCAACCTTTCACATACTTTCTAAAGTTTTTCACGCACGAATTTAAAAAAAAATCTTTTTCATGTGCAAATCTCAACAAATATCAACAGTTGTGATCGATACTGTTGGAATAATACAAATTTATTTCCAATTCAATCAACAGTTGTGTGCAACCAATATTTGGGTGCGCCAAATGGTACTGCGAACCCGAGAGTTCGCCAATTCAATTCGCGCACCTGGTGCGCCACGTCAATTCGCGAACCTACATGTGCGCCAATCCATCTTGTGAACCCAGATTGGTTGGTGCGCGAAAAGAATTCGCGGGAGTGTCATTTTTTGAGATTTTTGAACTAGGGTGTCGTTTATTTAATTTGGATTTATCCGGATGTCAAAAAAAAAATTTCGGTATGTAAAATCCCAATACAATTTTCATACAGTAAATTAATAATCAATTTTTTTTGTAGTTTGCGATTTATCTTCCATGTCTGTAATTTTTTCAAGAAAAAAAATTTCAGGTTGGCTAATAATATTATTGATAAATAATTTTTCTTTTAAAATATATGTTTAATTTAATATAATTATGTGTTATTTCGTTTTTATAGTACAAAAAAAGCAAGATGCATTAAATGATTACGACCTCGTACAATTGAAAATAATATGTAAGTATGATTGAATAATCTGTCCATGTTTGTTTTTGACATATTTCCTAATGTCATGATTTAATTAATTTTTTTTAATTCTGTTAATGAAAATATCATCTTTTGGGGTACATGGGAAGTTACGTGCACACAAATTAAGACGCACTAGCACGACTATTAAAGTAGATCGCACAGATTTTAAAGTAGAACCAATACCCATGGAACATACTCTGCTTAGAGGTGAAAACGGATCGGATACGGATTGAATAATGATAAAATTATATTCATATCAATTTTTTTTCTGTATATATATAGGAATATCAGATATTGGATATCCGTAGATATATATACATGAATATTTTTTTCTGTATATATATAGGAATATCAGATATTGGATATCCGTAGATATATATACATGAATATTTTCGTAATATATATTAAGTTAGTCCAATTTTAACGGAGAGATTAACATATATAAGTTATTTCAATTTTATTCTTTAAAAATCAACAGCTGTGATTAATTCGGACAAAAATTTTGCTAATTTTTTTTTTATCCATGGCAGACTCACTCTTAAATTATATATACTATTTGAATAGGGATAATTAAAATTTAAAATCATATTCATATTGCTATCTACACAGATATTCAGATATCGAATATCTGTTTCAAATACGGATCCTAATTCAGTCAGATAATATCTAACCCTTTTTCACTCCGCCACTAGTGAATTCAGATCCAGTGAATTAACTCAAAAATTGAGTTTTAGATCGGGACCAGCTGATTCGAATCCGAGATCATCTATCAGGAAGTGGAACACACACATTCGAGAGACGGATTTAAATCAGACAGTCTCGATTCAAAACTCAAAAATTGGGTTACTTTAGGGAATCTGGATCCGCCACTAGTCCACTCTACTTTCTGAGGTAAGGTACATGAAAAGTTGCGCTTAATTATATATATACCATTTCATTTTAAATTATAATTACCAGCAAAAACCGCGCATAGAAAGTAGAAACCAAGGTGCGCTTGTGGCAGTTTAAGGAAACTACACAGAGAAATTAATTTCCTAAACCCTAATAATCCATGGTTTCAGTTTATCAAATCTCAAAACCAAAACCAAAATCAAAACCAGAGACCGTTTCCTTTGACTTCATTCAAGGAATCTCTCTCTCTCTTTGCAGAGATAGTAGGTCAGATGCGTATCGGACCTACTTTTAGGTTCAATTAGTTCTAACACCGTACGATTATTATTGAGATTTGTGTGCATGGAAACTGAAAAATACTTACACAGATTTTAATGAGTTCGCACGAATCTTGATGCAGATCTGATGGTCATTTCACCTATCGTAAAAGGTAGGTCCGATGCATCGGACCTACTCTCAATTCCTCTTTGCATCCTGTCTATTTTTTGGCACATATTGAATTTTTTTTTCCAGACATAAAAGATTGAAGTTATATCATTAAATTAAATAGAAATATTTTAATTTGAGATTAAGGAAATGTTGATTAGTGGAACAGTTTAAGGAAACCATGTTTAATTAAGGAACTGTTGATATATTGGTGGAAGAATTTTTAAATGGCTGATTTTTCGTTGTTTTTCAAGAAATAAATTTGAGCATTTTTTTTTATAATTGTTTTTCTCAACTGTATTTAATTTAATTAACACTCACCATCATTCTAGAACAATATTGGCACAAATTATTATTAAGACCAGAGCGTTTATTTGATAATTAGAAAATTGATTTCAGTGGAAGCAAGAACTTATAAAACAATGGGGAAATGAAATTGATAGTGCTTTTTATGAGACTAGTTGATAGCCTTTGTTTGTGTGTTATTAGAATGAACGAGTCTATATATGATACTATGTATGTCATGGGTTGATCCGTAATACGAGTCAATATTTTTGTTTTTAAAATCTTAATAATCGATTTGAACAGTTCAACATGATTTCCTTATGGATATCTACTTGCGGACCGAATTTTATATTTTTTAAATTTGTTTACTATTTTTTAAGAGTGAAATCCAAAAACAATGATTTTCTAACTATCTTAAAAAATAGCAAAAAAAATATAAAAAAAATATAAAATTTACTCTGCAAGCACATATTCATATGAAAATTATTTTGAACGGTTGGGATCAACCATTAGAACTTTGAAAACAAAAACATTGATCTATATTACGAACTAAATCGTGATATGCATAGTACCATAGGCTCACTCTATTAAAATTGTATAATTATTTGAGAATCATTATTTGATCTAATAGTTAAGATATATTTTCCGTATAAAAAATCAATGTCCAAAATTCAGTTGGAGAATTTAAAGTGAATATTTAAGTTGGGAAGTTTGATCTCCATTTTTATTTAAAAATAATACATAAATATTAAAAAGAAAAAGAAAAATCAAACTATTGTGTGTATTTGTTTTACAAAAAATCATATCAAAGAAATAGATGGAAGTATAATTTTGTAAAACTAGTGATAAGAGAGTGCTTTTGTTGATCAAATTCTTTCAGAATTGGATAATTTGAAAAGCTGGATTTTTGGTAATAAAATTATTTTTACCTTACTCTTACTGAAAACTTTTCATCTTTATTCAATAATAATAGTAATATATAGTTGTCTAATCTTAAAATTATGGTCAACAAAATCTTGGTTTGCTCAATTTTGTATTTATAATTATTAACTCAAAAGTAAAATGAATTTTATTTTCACAATAAAATATAAAAAGTTCCAGTCTAATTATAATATTTTTTCAAACAATGTTGGGAAAATATTTTTTTTATGTTATTTGGATTATTGCTCTCCTTCTTTTGAAATCATTACAATAATTAAGTGTTCCTGTATAATAGTTACTTCCTATATACTTATTATATTTTTTTCCCCACAAATTTTTGCAAATTAATTTTATAAAATATAATTAGTAATTAAATCAGGAAATTAGGTGCAAGGTATAGGAGTCTAGGAGACCTTAATCAATTTTTCAAAAATAAAATAAGTCAGATTGCAGCAATTGAGATGACAATATTTTACTACTAAATTAAATTCCTTAAAACATTTTTTTAACAAAAAGTCGCCTATGGATCTCTCTGTCTCTAAATTCTCTTTAAAAATGCTTCTTCAACCCTCCATCCTTCACAAGTCATAAGCCTCTATACTTTTTCTGATCAACTAATTAAGCATATATTTCTCTCTAATCCAAGACCACCATGGGTAATTAACTACTAACTAATCCATTCTATTAAATGCCAAATTAAATTCTACTATATATTTAACTGTTTTGTATTTCTCTTTCTAATTGTCTCTAAATTTGTTCCTCCTCTGATACAGGCAAGATCAAGATCGGCATTAACGGTGTGAAAGAGTTTTCTTGTCTAATTTTCTCTTTATCATGTAATTAGTATTTTGTTAGAGATAATCATGGCCAGAAGGAAAGTGTTTATATTCATGTCTAATAATAAATTACTGAATAATTAATCTTCGCCTTTTTTTGCTCAGGTTTCGGAAGAATTGGCCGTCTGGTTGCCAGAGTTGCCCTTCAAAGCGAAGATGTCGAGCTCGTTGCGATTAACGATCCATTCATCACCACTGATTACATGGTAATTTGTTAATATTCTTCCATCCATGATCCATCATGCATTGACATGGTAGAAGTGCTTTTAATCTGTTTTGATCAAATTTTGTCAGAACTGATTAATATATACATGTAGTTTAATTTGTACTCCAAAAGAAAAGAAAAAAGCATTGACTTGTGTAATTTTGAAAATTTTGTAAAACACCTTAATCTGATATATGTATATATAACCTATGTCATGTAGACATACATGTTCAAGTACGACATGGTACATGGCGCCTGGAAGCACGGCGACATCTACCTTAAGGATGCGAAAACAATCGTCTTTGGTTCACAAGAAGTCACCGCTTTCAGCTCTAGGTAACCAGATTCAAACCATTCATTTAAATTGTTAAAAACTTTATATTGTGTGATTTCATTTTGAAATGTTTACCTTTTATTTGATTGATATAGAAACCCCGAGGAGATTCCGTGGAGCGAGGTTGGAGCGGAGTATGTTGTTGAGTCGACCGGTGTATTCACTGATAAGGCCAAGGCTGCTGCTCACTTTAAGGTATGTAATTAATTATCCTTTTGTATTAATATTAATCTTGTTGAATAATTGAAATGAAGGATATATTATAGATTGATTTATTTTGTAATTAAAATACAGGGTGGTGCTAAGAAGGTGGTCATCTCTGCTCCAAGCAAGGACGCACCGATGTTCGTTGTCGGTGTAAACGAGACGGAGTACAAGCCCGACACTGACATCGTTTCCAATGCCAGTTGCACCACCAACTGCCTTGCTCCCCTTGCCAAGGTAAAATTACTAGATTACCCTTTGCTAATTGCTCTATTTTGCTAAGGCGCCGATACGTTTTGACAGGTTGTCAACGACAAATTCGGTATCGTTGAGGCGTTGATGACTACTGTGCACGCAATGACAGGTAATTAATTTATTATTATCAGACTTAATCATAATAAAAAATGAATTATACTGGTAAAAAACTGAGAAAAATTAATATATTGATGTTTTGCATGATTTCATTATATTATATTTCAGCGACCCAGAAGACGGTTGATGGACCGTCGAACAAGGACTGGAGAGGTGGCCGTGCCGCCAGCTTCAACATCATCCCTAGCAGCACTGGTGCCGCTAAGGTACTAAATCGAAAAATTATAACAAATAATCAATCATCATATTAACATTAATTTCACTGGAATTACCAATTATTAATAAATATGTCATTTTAAAATTGAAAAATACAAAGGCTGTAGGAAAGGTGCTTCCGGCTCTGAACGGAAAGCTGACAGGCATGGCCTTCCGTGTCCCCACCGCAAATGTGTCAGTGGTCGATCTCACAGTAAGGCTAGAGAAGTCTGCCACCTATGACGAAATCAAGGCTGCCATCAAGTAAGAAAATGAGATATATTATGTTATAAACCTTGCTTTCTTTGTCACCTAATTATTAATACTTAATAATATCAAATATAGCACATTAATCATAGTTCATGTTATGATTGTTACAGGGCTGAATCTGAGGGAAGCATGAAAGGAATCTTGGGATATGTCGAGGAGGATTTGGTGTCAACCGACTTTGTCGGCGACAAGAGGTACTTCAATTGCAACTGAAAACACATTATTTGAACTGTAAACAGTATTCTGGTATTTTTTATTTATGAACAGTAATTAAGTTCTTAATTTTGTTTATCAAATCTATGCTTTTCAGGTCAAGCATTTTTGATGCAAAGGCTGGAATTGCATTGAATGGTAACTTTGTCAAGCTTGTGTCTTGGTATGACAATGAATGGGGCTATAGGTACATCTCTCTCTCTCTTTGCCTCAATAAAATTTTCTTAATTTTCTGATTATATTTTTTTTAATTTCACTAATTTTCTTTTGACAGTAACCGTGTCGTTGACCTGATACGCCACATGAACAATGTCGCTTAGAAGAACTTCATGTCTACTGTGTTTTTCCAACTTTTGATTGAATGTGTTTTTCTTTTCATGAATAAAACCTTTTATTTTCATGTGTAATTTTTGTTTGAGGAAAAATTTTCATTTATAAGGTGCTGCATTTGATTTTCCTTCTATAATTTTGCTGAATTGGATTTGTTGATTTTTTTTTTTTCAACTGGTTAATAGTGTTCTTTCTGATATCTTGCTTGGATAATGGATGTGCTACTTACCAAAACAAATCAAAACAAAACAAAAAAAAGGGAGCAGAATCCATTGTTGGTGAAGTTCATTCAACTAACAAAATACAAAGGATGAAAATTGTTGTGCATATGGACACCATCTGTAACATTAATGTAACGGTCCTGAAAAATGACAGAAAAATTCCTTAATTATTTCATGTAGTAAAGGTCAAAAGTCTGGAACAATGACAGCAAAATTCCTTAATTACATGATAGTCCTAGCACAGATGCATCTCACTAACGGATCGGAGGCTTTCCGATGGACCAAATTCAATCTGATGTAAGGTCGGAGTCATCCGATTCGCATCAAGATTTGTACAGATCAAGTGCGCATGAATCTTACGGTCCGCTCTCCACTCCCTTACATGAGGGAATTTAGATCCAGCACAGTACCCTACTGTGTAAAATAGTATCTGCATCGTCCTTTTTAATCTAGCTCGAATCTCAAAGCAGATCCAATCTAAATAGACATCGAAACTATTTTAACTCAGCTGGAAGCTCATTCTACCAAGTGTGGTACCTCAGATATGCACTCTTACATGAGGTAGGTAATTAGAATAAAACACATATATTGTGTTTCTAATGGCCTAATTCAGGCTGAATTCACATCCCCTCAGGTTACCTGGCCTTGCGCTATCCGTAATATGCACCAGCTGCGAGTAAATCTGAGTCGTCCGTTTCAATTTTCTTGAGTCAGGTACTTCGGAGGATACTAAGGTGCAAACGGATCGGATAGTGGTAAAACCATATCATTATCTGTTTTTATTATTTGGATACAGATACGGATCGGATATTAGAAGGATACGGATATGGATATCCGTTTTTTATAGTAGTGAATAACATATTTTTTTCATAATATATATTAACTATATATTAATCAACTATTTGGATACGGACAATTAAAATTCAAAACCATATTTATCCGTATCTGCACGGATATCGATATCTGTATCTAATTTTTGGATACGAATTCGGATACGGTCGGATAATATCCAACCCGTTTACACCCCTTCTAGGATACGGAATACGGATCCATCCAGGCTTTGGGCCAGGAGGCATCAATATATAGGCCTTGGTGAGGAAAGTTAACTTAGCTCAATCCCATTGGATGTCTGTTTTTCTATTCTCCTTCTTGTTATTTTTGGTTCAGTTTTCTTATTATATTTATTACTACCAGATTCTTTTTACTTTGGTCAAATGCCGAGTAAAATCCATTTTATGTAGAGCTTCTATAGCAAAGGAGTTAAGAGGTGGTGTTAACCTTTAACAAGAGATGGAACCGGATAGAGTAAATTTATGGGCTCAGCAATAAATGAAACAATTACCCAATTACATGTTAATACAAGTGGCCCAATAACAATCATCAATCAGGCTGCTGGGCCTGATCTGCTCACTCATTGAACGGTTAAAATAAATGTCACATCTCTCGCTCAAGAATTTAAAAATAAAATTGAGATTATGGTAATATGTCATATTACACTACAGTCTTTACAATGAATTCATATTTTTATTTTAAAATTCAAATAGTCAAATCTGAATCGTTCATCAGAATCTTCATATAAAAATGTACTTGCAGACCAATTTTTACATTTTTTTTTAAATTTTACTATCAGTTTAGATAAGTAGAAAATTATTTGATTATTTTATGCCTATCTAAAAAATAGTATTACAAAATTTACTTTGTAAGATCATATTTAACTGTTCGAATCCACTATTTAAACTTTGAAAACTAATTCTCTAAAACTGTACGTTATGTTGTACTAGTTTGTTTGAGTTACTCATTCAAAGAGATAGGGATGTAGACTGTATTAAAATTGTGATGTTTAATTTTGAATTCATGGCGGAGACTTTGACTGACTTCAATTTCTGATGAACTTAAACTTCCCTTGTGCATCCATTTTTGGAATTCTCATCCATTGAGAAAAAAAACAAGGTGCAACTTTGGATTTTCTTTCATCTGATTTTTCTTAATTACAACACATAGATGGATTAAAGACATTTTATTATTTTTAGAAAAAAAATATATAAATATTTTTAAAGAAACCAAACAAATAGATCGATTTGCACCAAATTTGTGATTCCTTCAAATTGCTAGAAAGTTTGACAATGAAGAGCACTAAAGAGCACTAAGGAGCTCTAAGTCATTTCCTGAATTGTAGATAGAGGGTCAAGCGGCACAAAAAGACAGGAGTAAAGGAACCGCATCAAATATGCTGTTCGTTAGGAATTCCGTAAGGAACTACGGTTTTGTTGCAGTTCCTTCCATGTTATCGAAAATATATTGTCATATTTCTACTTCTTTAAAAAAATTCTAAAAAAAAAATCAAGGAGATAGCCTCAAATAATGCATTAAGTTTCAAAATTCCATATATATTTTCTTTCATTAAAAAAAATATAGCTGGCATCTCTATTAATTAAAGGTTCATTCAATTCAAATATAAATATATGACTTTTTTTTAAAATAATTCTCACTAATTTTTGTTTCTTATCATACTCAAATCTCCTTAATTTCTAATTCTACTTCAATATTAATTACAGAGTTATTGGAGCCACGCACTTGGCCTCACGTAATTAAAAAATTTGGATTTGATTTGATGTAATAATAAAAAATTTAGTAAAATCATCCACCTAAAATCCAACTATTTAAGCTAACATTTTAAAATTTTAATAGCTAGACCAAATATTTTATCCTATTAAGGTGATACTATCTTTATTTATTTTATCATCACTGTATCAAGTAAAATTAGGTTGTGTGTGTATGAGATTTATGAGGACCTACATGCTTGTGACAAACAAAAATTATATTATAATTTAATTTTGAAATAAAAGCGTGGTTAAATTTTAAAAATTTAAATATTTACAAAAAAAAAAAAATCAATTTTTAAACTCGTGTCTGTCACTTAAAAGATATTGTTATATTTATAGTTTAATTCGCAATTGATCAAACTTCTTATTTGCTTAAAGTCCTGCAATAATGAATCTTATTTTAACTGTCACTGACAACACTTTATCATGCTGGTAAAATCAATTTGACAACTTGGTGTAAAATTTTCTCAGCAAAATTTGGCCTTATGTTGTTGTACTTGGTGGAAGTCCAAGGTTCTTTTTCCTGGTCATTGTAGATATCCATCAAGATCGTTACATTTAATTGTAAAATGTAGAGAAAACCGCGTCAGAACTTTGACGAATATTAAATTTTGACAGTGACAGAGACTGAAATTCACCTCAAAATGCCAAGAAATTGAGGTCATCGTTTATAATTAATTATTCCGTGTGTACTTATTTTCTCCGATGGTACATGGTTCGTACTACATTAATTTGTAGTCTAGTGGGTTGTCAAAATAATTAAATCAGCAGGTGAACTAGAAAATTCCTTTAATATTAGTGTGGATATCAATTGGATGGTCTAGAAAAACTAGTGATGGAAAAAGAGATTGTTGCTTGTGGATTGATTGGGATCAGTCTGTAACTTGATTGTTAATAACTCGATTGTTATTGGTCCGAGCTGTTAACAAACTAGTTCGTTATTGATTCAGGCCAGCTCGGCTATGTATAAATTTGTATAAATTTTATGTTGTCCAACTCAGTTCAAAAAATTTGTAGAATTTTTTTTTCCTTATTTGTCTAGCCAAGCTGATGAGCTAAACAAGCCAACTCGATCCAGCTAGATAGTGGCTCGGTCCAATTATGAGTTAAGGTTTTAGCCCAACTCCATAATCCCAGCTCGCTCGATTGCTAAACAGAGTGATTACGAGCTGGGCCCAGCTCGTTGCCACCCTTACTTGAAACATACAAATCATAATATGTGGTGGGTGTGATTTTAATCCAGGTTTCCTAATTACAAAGTAAAATTCTAAATAAGTACATATTTACCATTTTACCAAAAGAGTTGAACTATATATAAAAATAAAAAAATCAATTAAAATTTCAATATACATAGTTAAAATTTTAAAATTATAGAGGTGGCTTATAAATTAGTTAGTTATAGATTTGTTATATAATATGCATAAGAATATATCAATTATATTTTAAGAAACTACTCTTTAATTTTGTGAGCAAAGACAATATTCTTTCTGTAAGAGGAAAATTCAAATAGAAATTTTTGTTAGATATTAAACAGATAGATAGTTTGATTCTCACTTTTTGGTAATAATAATAATAATAATAATATATTAAAAATATCAATCTTTTTTTTTTATAAACTTAAAAGTTAATTAAATATAGTTCATTGGTCATCTTTGATAGACTTCTACGAAATTGGTCCCATAAAATATATATCTCTACCACTTAGATTCTATTATATAATTTCATCAAGACTAACATCAAGGCCCCAATGTTTTATCAATATAAACTAAAACCTAACACAAAGTAACATGAATCTTAAAATCAATTTAGCAAAAAATAGTTTTCTTGATATAAGGTTCGAAATCAAGCCTCTCAAATTTGAATATTCATAACAAATTAATTTCGAACTGCAACTTTTCAAACACATAATTAACTTAATCACCTGATTAATTGCCAATTCTTTCAAATTTAGGTCATGTTCGACTGTATAGTGGGCATATGAATGGGTGTAGGAACAAAAAAAAAATTGATCTAATTTTTACTGTTTGTGTGGGAAAAAAAAATTTACTCTGAGTGAATTTTTTTTTTTTTACGTGAACAGTAAAAATTGGGCTGCAGCCAAACAGAGCCTTAAGTTGAATCCCAAACGAATATAACTTTAAAACTATTCTACAGTGTGAATTTGAAATCTGGTCAAATTTTGGACCGCTTGTATTGATGCTTACGCAACAGTTTGACTGCTCCAAATTAAGGTCAACGAAATATCTCTATCTTAATCAAGTGTGTATGAAATATCTCTATGCAAGACAGCTAACGAGGGAATGTAGCACTAATTAGGTCAAATTTTTTAGCTCAATTCACGCTGCGTAGTCTTCCATAAATGATGCAATCGAAGCAACACGCACATGTCATATTTAATTTTTAGGTTGAATTTCTCATAAACTTAAAAATTACTTATTTCTCCATCTAAAGTTCATAATATCATATTTGCCCTTTTAAATTACAAAAACTCATCGATTTATCAATTTTAGTGTTTTTTCTATTAAAACTCATTTTGAAATTATAATGTACCCATTTTACATTTCATTAAAAAAAATATGTAGAAAAATATTAGTTTTCTAATTAATCGGTTTCTAAGGGCAAATGAGTTATTTCTTAGCTACTTACGATTCTTACACAAACATATACAGAAATGTCACTGTGTATGCGTTAGAAGTAGAGAAATAACTCATTTGTCCTCGAAAAATGACCAAATTAGAAGAGACAATAAATGAGTAATTTGTGAGTATTTGAAATTTAAACAATTAATATGATATTATGAACTTTTGAGAGAGAAATACGTAATTTCAAATTTTTTGAGGGGTATAAATGAAATTTACTCTTATTTCTATTCATGTTTGCTCGCCTTTCTTTTTTGATGAATGAAAAGTTGATTGGGATGGAGTATAAAAAAGTCAATATTTAACTAACAAAGATACGAAAAATATCTTCATCCAACTAATATTTTTATTCGTTGGCAACTCTATTTTTTTTTTCTTTTTTTTTCTTTTTTTTTCTTCCTTTTGATGACTCAGGAACAAGTTGTTGTGTTTATCTAAGTTCCCAATTTGGTTGAATAAAATACAAATCTCATATTAGGGGTGGATTTAAGTGGGTTAAATTTTTTTAAATATTATATTTAATTTTTGTTACTTTTAATAAAATTCTTTAATTTGTCCTTTTTACCAATAAATATTTGTTAATGAAAAAAATATGTTTCATTCAAAATATATATGGTTGAATATTAATTTTTACAAAATTCAACCCTCATTATAATAGATATTTTATTTCACCGTCATATGCGAATAACGATTTCGTCAAATTAAAGTACTTTTTTGTACTAACTTTACAATCAATATCGTTTCAAAATCATAACCATACTAATCACTGCCTTATAAAAATTACTTTCAATAATTAAGAAAATTACATGAATAAATGCAAAAAAATGCATTCCTTTGGACACACGCATGGTACTTAATCATTTTTTAAATTATCTAACTTGCTTCTTTTTGAATGGAATTATTATTCATAGATTCTTTCCGAGAAACTAAGTTTGAAAACAACCTCCATTAATATTTTTCTTAATTCAACTGGAAAAGTGTAAACCTTTTCCACAATGTTGGGAAGTGGGTGTTCACATCAAGTACATAAAATTCTCCAAAAAGAAATGTACATAGTCAAAAAGTTAAATCATATTAGAGTAGAAAATAAACCTGCTGAAGTATCCCGAAATTTCGGCAATCTCGAATCTAGCTATCAATTTTTTTCGAGAATGTAACTCGAAATAGCTGGTTTTTTCATGCACACATTTCGAAACAGTTCGACAGTTGGGGTCAGATTACAGGAATTTCAGGATTACTGTTTACTGATTTTGGATTACAGCAGATTCGGATCCATTGGAGTATGATTTTTTTTGTTTTATATTATTGTTCGATGAAGTACATTTTTTTTAATGGAATTATTATGAATATATTTTTTTTTCTGAGAAACTAAGCTTGAAAATAACCTCCATTTACATTTTTCTTAATTCAATTGGAAAAGTGTATACCTTTTCCACAATGTTGGAAAGTGGGCGTTCACATGAAGTGCATAAAGTTCTCCAAAAAGAAATGTACATAATCATATTGGAGTATGATTTTTTTTTTGTTTTATATTATTGTTTAATGAAGTGTGTGGAAAATACCTAATAAGTTTGAATGGTTTTATTCTTGTAGAATTTTTTTTGACAGACATAAATTTCCGGGCCATCAATTTGATTCACATGCATGCACATAAAAACTGCGAAAAAAAATTAAGTTACAAGTGATTTTTTTTCCATAAAAATGATGTTAATATGTATTGAAATAATATAGAGAAAAAATGATTGTCAAATTGTGTTTGAAAAATGATGGAATTATTTACTTAAATAATATCAGAAAAAATATTCGTCTTTAACAATATTTTTTATTGTGTTTGAATTGTTGAAACAAAATTAGATAAATTCGGATCACGATACAATTTTGTTAAATTAATTCCAATTTTGTTAATTAATTACAATTTTGTTATTCGGATCAGGATATATTGTTCTTAAGCGTATTTTGGCTTTTCATGATTTTGAAATCACCACCAAAATAATTGGAGACCATCACTCCTTAGAGTATGATCATGAAAATAACAAATCATAATTACACAGAAAATTGAATGTAATGAAATATAAATGAAATTGTATAATCTTCTCCCAAACTCGTTTTTCTCTCTTTAGCAATGAAAGAATGGGTAGAACGAGTTGTACATATAGTTACTATATTATACGTTTGTGAGGGTAAGAATAATTGTTGGCTCACTCATTTCCATCATAGCATGAACAACTGTCTGCTCATACTGGCATGTATCAGTTCTTTGATTTTTCTTACTTCTATAACAGAGTATCTAATTTATGTACCGGTAAGAGTGGATAGGTGGGTTTCAGTTCACTGCTACGTTCAGGTATGCAATTTAGATACGTATAAGATTTTATTTTATGTGCATGTAAGCTACTATTGGTACTGCAACTCTCCTGTAATATACTTTTCATTTAATGATATATCTTTTTACCAGAAAAAAATGGGATGGGCTATGGGGATCTTTGCGAAGTAACACAACGTTTTACTTCACGCTCGTATTCCAATTTGAAAATCCAAACAACTGATCCGAACCGCTTAACATTTTCTCCATATTGAAATGTGTTTGGAAACTAAATTTTATATTTTTTAGAATTTGTTTACTATTTATTAAGCCACTTTGAAAATCGCTGATCTGGATGAACAGTAAAAAATAGTAAACTTTTATAGGCCATTGGATCAGCGATTTTCAAAGTGGCTTAATAAATAGTAAAAGAATTCCAAAAAATGTAAATTTGGTTTCCAAGCACATTTCAATATAGAGAACATGTTGAGGGGTTCGGATCGGTTGTTTGGATTTTCAAAATAAAAATATGAGCGGGAAGTAAAAATGACCTTTTACTTCGCAATTCACCATAGCTCATCCCAAAAAAAAAATTATATGTATTAGCCTCTGTTTAAAAAATTATATGTATTAGCCTCTGTTTATTTTTATGTTCATATACCTTTGGCGAATTGGATTGGACTAATATAAATAAATAAGCAAATAACGGCTAGTATAACCTATATTAATTATTTAATTACCAAGTTGTTCTGTTGTTGTTTATTGGCTGAGAATCAATGTTAGTTCCACACTTCCACTTGTTAGTAAATGAATTGAATATTGAATTCTCAAATGGGCTGTAGAGTGCTGTATTAAAAGGAATACATGTTACTTCCAACAAGATTTTTATTTTTATTTTTATTTTAATGAACTTGATAATAGAGGACATAATAATTAAAAATTTATTATAAAATAAATTTTGAATTTTCTAAATATATGTTTCAACAATAATTCCACCAATTCCATAAATAATTCAGGTATGCAGGAATAAGCCATCCATTATCAGAGTTTGATACCTAACACCCTTAAGTCTTTTTTTTTAAGCTTGGCAGAAGCTGCAAAGTCATGAATGGAGCTTGAATTTTCGACTTTTGAGTAACTACAATCTTTGAATATTTTCTCATAGCCAATTGTGCTCATCCCATCATAAAAAAATACTAACCTATAAGTCAAAAACAAGAAAAATACACTACTATATGTCTTATATTTTTTAATAATTATTAAAAAAATATAGTATTATGTTTGTAATTCAAAAATATTGTAAGATATGTCTTATGTTAAGATTTTTGCCCCATTGTAACTCACAAACACTCCTAGTATAGTGTAAGAAATAGCTAACACAAGATTTATATATTAAGAATTATGTTTTTTAGAACATGGAGCACCTTTGTACATCATTGTAAGGCCATAATTTTTTATTTATAGAAATGATTAAAACTAATATAAAGTAATAGATGGATTGTCTTCAGATTTTGATCTTATAGAAGGAACTTTTATCCCGGTTCCTCTAGTTTAGAAATACGTACTTTTTTTTTGTAGAACGAAGTGGCCAGTACAATAAATCTCAAACAAATCGAAAATATTTTTCAGCTCCATTCAGGGGGACTCAACTACTCAAGTGAAGAGAATAGAGTCAACTTATCTCTATTTTTAATTTATGTATAATTTAGAGTAAAATATCTCGGTTTTGTAAAATTGATCTTTATTCTCTACAAAAATTTTATATGATTGAGTCTCATTGTGTGTTTAACTTCCATAGTTTATATAAAAGTCTGACTCTGTCCTTGATTCCACTAGTCAGTTCTAAAGGAACCGGAAAAAATATTATTAAGTTATTTCTATAAGATCAAAATTTTCATAAAATCTATCTATCATATTATTTTAAATTATTTCCATAAAGAAAAATACCTGTTTTAAGTAGGACTGCAAATGGATCGGATAATATCCGGTCATATTCGGATCCATATCCGAAAATTAGACACGGATATCCGATATTCAAATATCCGTGCGAATATGGATACGGATACGGATACAGATACAGAAATGATTTTGAATTTTAATTATCTGTATCTGAATAGTTAATATATACTATATAATTTTAATATATATTATGAAAATATTTACATATATTTACCAGTGATCTAAATAGCTAGCTATAGCGCCGCTATAGCGGTTTTGGATCTCATAAGCTAATCTACCTAAAACTACGCTAATCGAGCTACGGCTGCTATAGCGATAATAGCGGTCCGCTATAGCGCGTAGCTTGTAGCGGAATAGTGGTCCGCTATGCTACATGGGCTTATTTTTCTATTTTTTTTCAATTTAAATGGGCTTTAAAGTTCAAACCGAAATTAAATTACATGAGCTTTTTTTCTTTAAATTTAAAGGCTATATCAATAAACAGGAACATTGTGTGTTGGCCTATATCAATTAAATTATTTGTATATGCATTGTGCGTCAGAGAAAAATTGGAAGAAAACCTAGATGTGGAGAAATTTGAAACGAAACCAAATCACTTAATATAATGTTGTGTCTCAGTCTGACTAATTTAAATAATGGTTGATTTGAATATGTAGTAAAATGATACTTAATATATAATAGTACGTATGATATTTTGAATAAAAAATGCATCTATAGTTTATGAATTATAGAATTAGGAATATTTTGAATAACAATTTGGACTTTGTATTGGTTCAATATGAATATTATAATTTCTTAATTCATTTAGTGTTTTTGTTACTCTATGAGATTTTACATAGATAATGTTTATTATTAGTAGAAATATAAAATATAATTTTTAAAAAGAAAAAACGCTATGTAGGAAAGCTTTCGCTATAGCTTTTTTTTTCGTTTTCCTGCTACGCCGCTATAATTGCTATTTAGAACCTTAATATTTACAATTTGTAACCATATATATATATCTAATATCCGATCGTATTCCTATCCGAAATTTAAAAATAAATACCGATATAGTTTTACCACTATCCAATTCGTATCGGATCCGTTTGTACCCCTTGTTTTAAGGCAGCTTCCCTCACAATTTCCTATTCAAATTTGAAAATTTTGAAATATTTATTTACTCTGCGGTCGGCTATTATTTTACTATTATAAATAATAATTGTTTACATGGAGCAGGCGCCGCATTAAAACCTGAGTAACATTTGTCTACACGACCCCATTGTTTTATTAATATTATATCTTAGCTGTTGACTACGCGGCAATCACACTCTGTATGGAGTTTTTTTTATAAACCATAAATAAAAAATATTTTGTTAGGAAAACAACATGATTTGCAATTTTTTTTTAAAAACCACAAGAACCGAGAGCGAAATTCAGTTCCCTTTCCCAGAACCGAATTTTACTCTCGGTCCCATAAAAATTATCAATTTTTTATCAATTTTTTTTAGTTCGCCACACCTAATCCACACCTAAATTGTGCGACGGATGGTGTTGCAAACCACCCAAAACCGAATTAAAAATTCGGTCCATTATAGAACCGAAATTTTAATTCGATCATCGTAATTTTTTTTTATTAATGAGTTATAAACGAAAAAAATTCCGTGATAAATTTCTTCTCCCTCTCCCTCTGTCTGCTCTCTCGCTGCGATTGCCATTTTTGTGCCTTCTTCCTCTCCTAAAATACTCTAAATTTCAAGTATTTTGTTTTGATCAGATCGTCCCTGCATTGTGTTATCCGTTTAAGTCTGAAGGTTGTAGTAAGTTTTTTTTTTCCAATGACGTTCATATTTTAGGTTAAAAAATTAAAAATAAATTTTAAGTTGTTTGTGTTTTTTTTTTCAGAAAATGTCTCAAGTATTAATAAATGTGTACCACAGATGCGAAATTTCAGACGCACCGACCTGCACATTTCTTGTTTCTGACTCAACTAGTCTTGATGAGCTAAGCAGACAAATATATATTGGTATTTGTTTGCTCCCTAGCCAGTTCGATCTCACAATAAGGGCACGTTTAAACACGGCACCACCTGGCTCAGCAGAAAAATACCAGTTAATTAACATAAATCACGAAATGATATGGCATATGGTGCTTGGACACGCCACTCCGGTATTGAATTTTAAACTTCTTGAATTAGTGGTTGAGTCTGTACCAGTTGTTAGTCAAACTAATTATGACCCGTACTCGGATAGTGTACCTGGAAGTAGCACAGACAGACCGGTGTCTGATTCACCCATATATTGTGATAACCCCCCTGAAATACCGGTATCGGATGATTTACATAATTCTTTTGACCAACTAAATAATGATACTGGCTCAGAAACAAACTCTGAGCAATCTGACCAACTACATACCTAACGAAATTTGTAGATCGGAACCTCTTTTTGTTCTCCTTCAAAAAATATACAATTATACGTAGTTAGATTAAGAAATAATGAAAGATTGAGTATTGAAAAAAAAAATTAAGTGAGGCTTACGGGACCACGGGTGAAGAAAATGGTGGAAGAAGGAAAGAGACGAATGAGAAGAGAGAGAGCACGGGACCACGGATTAAAAATAAAAAAAAAATTCCACCCGTGGGACTGAGTTTTACTTTCAGTCCCATTTAATTCCAACAACAAAAATTCCACCCGAAGCAAAAAAAAAAAAAAAAAAAATTTCGGTCCCCCCAGGGACTGAGTTTTAATTCCAGTCCCATTTTATTTTTTATTTTTTATTTTCGGTTCTCCCGGAACTGAGTAAATAGTTTTAATTGGGGACTGAGTTTTAATTTCGGTTCTTCCAGGGGAACCAAGTTTTACTTTCGGTTTCTGGGAGAACCGAGTTTTAGTTTCAGTTCCTCGGATACCGATGGATTTTCTGTGGCAAGTCAGAAAAAACAAAAATTTGGATCGGGACCGAATTTTATTTTCGGTTCTGGAAAGCAGGGACCGAGTTTTACTCTCGGTTCTTATGGTTTTTCAAAATGTTCCGGTAATCATGTTGTTTTCGTAACAACATTTTTTTTATTTATGGTTTATAAAAAAAACTCCTCTGTATGACTGTATTCAAGGTTTATTATTTACTATTACTAATTAAAATATTTTGTCTTTTTTTTTTTTAACTTTTTTGGGAAATATTCCCTCAGAATATCAGCTTAATTTGTAAAAGCTCACTTTTAATATTTCTAATTTTTTTAAATAAAACTCAGGAGTCATTTTGTGGGTAAATATGATATTTTGTATTGATCTTTTTGGAAAATTTTATACATAGCTTAGGCTTGAACTTCATATTTTGTACTAAAATATTTCAATTTGAGCCCATACTTATCAAGTGATAATTATTATGAAAATAACAGTTACCAATTCTCAAGTAATATTTTATCAAAAGGAAAAAAAAATATAGTCAACTAATTAATAGTTAATTCTATTGAAAATCAAAAGTGCATGATTTTACTTCTGTTTTGATATATGAGAACGAGGAAGGTTCAAAATTTCAAATACCTTCACTTTTGACGTTTTTATTATGTCTTCATTTTAATCTTATTGTGAATGTTATAAAAAACTTGTAAAAATACTCTCATTCCAAAATTTTTTTGTAAAAATACACTGATATGGATAATTTTTGAACTTAAATTTTTAATTTATTAATTCATATAAAAAAATTAATAAGTAATAATTTTTTCTATGTGCACGTAGATAAAATAATGTGTTATATCGAAAAGTTTTATTTTGACATATAAATTAAAAAATATATTATTAATTTTTAAAAAAAAATAACAATATTTATGAAAATATATACTAAGTAAAAGAGGTTAGTAAACCAAACAATATGGACACAATATGTAAAGGTGTTCATCTTATCCAGTTCATACTACACTCCAAAACTCGCGTATTATATTATATTATATATATTTTTTTCAACGGGTTCGTAGCTAAAAAATAAAGGACCTGGTTGACAAAATTGTAAATAGGAAAGGGATGTGTGTATTCATTCGTCAACAATATACAAACTAGTTAACTATATTCAGATAAGCCGCGTATAGCTCATCATAACTTGGTATTATTCATTGGAAGTACATGACAAATTATTGTATAATTACTTCAGGATGTATGATACATTATAGGTATATATATATATATATTTTTTGTATTATTAGATGCTGTATAGGGATTTTTTTGGGTCCGGATCTCTAAAGTAACCCAATTTTTGTGTTTTGGGGTTGAGAATGTTCGATTCAAATCCGTCGCTCAGAATTTGAATTCATTCTCATAATGTGTTCATTCCAGATCCGAATGAATTGTCACGGATTCTAATCGGACAGTCCTGATTTAAAACCCAAAAATTGAGTTACTTCACTGAATGTCTAAATCTGAATTGGGGGGCGGCAAATGAGGGGATTTGGTGTAGGAAATCAGAAAACTAAAAAAATGTTTTAAAAAGAAATCAACTTATAAATTGGAAATTTATTAAATTCATCATTTTTAATTACAAAAGATTAGTAGTATAATTTGAGGATCAGTCATTAGAGGTGCACAATTTTACAGGGCAGTTTTTTTTTTTTTTTTTATATATATACACATGGCAATTTTCTCTCAATTATGTATGATCTCTATATATTAAAAACTGTCCTCTCAAAATATATACATGTCATTAATTTAGTGACAAGCAATGTTCTCCGTATAAAAGATTACAAATTTGAAATTTAAATAGAGGATTCCTTGTGAATATTCTACAGTGAGAATTCCTTCTCTTCCTTCTGAGCACCTGATCACATGAATAGAAATTTCTAAAAAAAATTAGTACATATATTAGAGTAGAACTAAGGTGCTCCTAGGAGTATCAAGCTCCTTTGTACTCTTAACTCTAAAATCTATCGGATTAATTTCAAATAATGAATTCAAACCGTTGAAATCCTTCTACTTTACAAGTGATGCGTTTACATGTAAAAAAATTTAAGTTTCGAATTAATTTAATATAAAGTCAAGTGGTCAAAATTAGAAGGTTTCTAAATTAATTATAATGCATTTATTTTTTGGAAGACTGTTGACCACTTGACTTTATACTAAATTAATTCAAAACTTTAAAATTTTCACATGTAGACGCATCACTCGTAAGGTAGAAGGATTTCAAGAGTTTGGATTCGTCATTCGAAATTAATCCGATAGATTTTAGAGTTAAGAGTACAGATAAATTTGATACTCCTAGGAGCACCCAGTTCTACTCTATATATTATACTACAAAATCGGTATTTGAACCTCCATCTTTCAGAGTGAGAATCTGTTACTTTTCTTAAAAAAAAAAAAAAAAAAAAAAAGGTAAGCATCTCTATCCAACCGTTTACATTTTTTGACGGTTCAGATTTTGAAGAGGAGAAAAAGAACATATTTTATCTCCAAATCTGACGGTTCAAAATCATTTGAACAGATAGAATGAAAAAAAAAAAAAAAAAACATGTTCCTATTTTTTCTGAAAGAAGAAAAAAGCAGATTTGATTCCCATCTCCCGTACAAAAATAACGTCAGTATTACTTAGAAAATTTGAAGATTTTTAGTGAATTGAGATTTCCCCATCAATACTTCCAATTAATTAACATGCATTTTCAACACGAATCTTGGCATGTAGCTTCAAGATTTCTGCTACCACAACTTTGTCAAAATTCATTGGTATGAAGACATGCCACGGTGTGAACTTTATCATGCTATCTCAGCCGGCCGTTATCTGAGAGCTCATCTAATCCGTAAATTCAAAATCCAACGGTTCAAAGACATCATCTCTAATTCATGTAATCAGAGAAAAAGATTCTTTAATGAAATACAAGTCTGAACATTTTGTCATGATTTAGAGTCAACTGTCAGCAACTTCTCCCCTCCTTCTTTGCTCTTCACACTGTTCTTCTGAGAACTTATAAAATGAACATTATCCATCCCTACTTTCCATGAAATATTCTCTCTAGCTAGCTCCTTTCTTCTCTCTCTTAATTTCTTTCTTACTCATTTGAGAATTTGAGATATATAGTCATCTCTCCTGCTAAGTAAGAGACATATATGGGGACACAAGCGCCATCACCTCCTCATGAATCCAATCTTTCTAATAAGGTGCGAACACATGTACACTCACATAATTTGTTTTACATTCTTTCTTTCTTTTTTTTCAAGAGAAAGATGAAGATCATCTAACTTTCCAAATTTCAATATTTGTAAGTTTCAATATTAATAAAGAATTCTGTCGGATTTCGAAACTGCAACATATTTCACACAAAAAAAAAATATTACTTGTGCTATTAGATTAAAGGTTGATTCTTCTAATTAATTTGTTTTATATTTAAATACATAATAAAATCTCTCTCTTTTCTTTTTTGCTTCTTTTTTTAATAAAGATGGAGGTTAAACCTATCAAATTTCAATATCCACAGATTCCAATATTCATAAATAATTTCATTTATTTTAATCTTGAACCTCTGACCTTCTACACGAAAAATAGAACTGTATATATAATTAATTTCCTTCAAAGCATGCATGATCACTAAATTAAGTGCTGGTATGTATTTGACTGACTACTAGATAGAATGTTGCACATATCTTGTTAATTTATTTTATTTTTTTAAAAAAAGTACATGTTTTACATTTCTATCTTTCTAATTTATTGGTTTTACTAGGAATCAATCTTAGGACAGGGGTCGTTTGATCACATCATTCATGATTTTTTTTCCCTTTAAATAACTTCTATGTGAAATAAAAAATTATATTGGTTGGTGACCAATGCAAGTAGGTTAGGTAATTGGGTAACCAAAGGTACATAAACTAAGCTTCAATTTGACATGCATATGCATGACTTATAAACATGACGTAATATGCTACTATGTCTCAGTTACCAAATTACAAAATAATAATAATAATAATTATTATAATTAAAAATAATATATAAATAAATAATTATAACTTGTTGTCACTGGGATAATATCCGATCTGTATTTAAAAAATTAGATATGAATATTTGATATCCGAATATCATGGATAAGAATACTAATATGGTTTTACGTTTCAATTATCCATATTCAAATAATAGATATATATCATATATTTTAATATATATTATGAAATTTTTTTGTTATTCACCATTATAATTAGATTAATATTATGAATCTTAGTTTTTTTTCATTAACTTTTTATATTATTTTAATAAATATTTGATCCGATTCAGATCCAAATCCGTCTGATATCTTTTTTATATTCATATTAAAAAAATAATAATAATAATATGAATATAATTTTACTACTGTCCGCTCCCTATCCGCACCGTTTTCACCTCAGTTGTCACGGAATACTCGGTAGTAAACTTGAATCCTGTGAAAAAAAAAAAAATTAAATCTTATGGTTGTAAATTTTTAGAAGTTAAAATATCCTGTTTTGAAGTTTGAATTTGTCAAACTATCTCTTTCCAAGTATCATGGGGTGGGCTATCACATCTGGTTACTGCAACAAAGCTACAACCATGTACCACCTAAAATATCACCTAGCTAATTTTTACCTAATATTATTATCTTTATTTTTTTAAGGGTTTTTAGTTTTCTTGTCTTTTTCACTTGCTCTCCTGATAAACTTTTTTACTTTTTTACTATCACTCAAGTGCACCACAAAGACTTATCTATCTAATAGAGTATATAGCTAATTAAGAAACAAATTCTTACATTGTTACTTCTCTCTTCTTCATAAATATCAAATTTTCTATTAACTTTGTATTATATACTCTAAAAAATCATATTTGTTGACACATCAATATGATATTTTGAAAATAATAATATAATTGCCGGCTTGATTATATTTGTCACCCATGAGGTTTAGTATTGATTTGGCTTGAACAATTGTCAAATAAGTAGTTAGCTAGGTATCATTAATTGCTTATTCATCATGGTAAACAAAAGGTATCAAAATGACAATGTGGATAACAACGTAATAACAATTTTGAATGTGCTTTGATAGTTCCAAATTATTTATTAAAAAATATTGACTGAAAGTGAGAGTTTGGAGACTATTACGAGCATATTATAGGATCCCAAGAACAAAGTTGTAAGTTAATATTAATTATCTTATTATTAATTGTAGAGATGTTTCCTTATTAAAAAAAATACCAGCTACTTTATTTTCATTAATCATTAAATTGCTAAATAACACCCTTGCATTAAGTTCTTTTAATATGACATCAACAAAAATACTTATATTCTTGTAAGATATCTTTTAATTAACATCACTGAATCTTTATTTAATTTTCAAAAGGTATCATAATGTCAATAAAGACAATAACGTAGTAACAACTTTAAAAATTCTTGTTGATAGTTCAAAATCATTTATGTAGAATAATAAATTGGAATTCTGTGAAAGGGACTTGGAGATTCTTATCAGCCCTTGTGCCTCTACAGTAGAAAGTAGTAAAAAAGGCACGTGTTGATACTGTGCGGTGCCGTGTGTGCATGTGTCCCTCATTAACTCGTCAACCTGTTCACATTAATAGTCAACATGTGCATTTATTAATTAACAATTACTTCTATACCCATTTAATAACACCATATTGTAGAACTAACCCTGCATAAGTAATTAATCTTAACTGCTACCCAATAATATAGGGTTTGCTTTAAGATTCGTACAAACTTAAATTAAACGATTGGGATCTAATATGATCATGTCAGATATACCTTGTGAGTATTTCAAAAGAGAAAGCTTGTTTATGACCTGATCTCTTGCTTACAAAATAAATTAAATGAAAATGCAGTCAGAAAAGGAATTAGCATCAGAAAAGGAAGCATCACTTGATGCTTGGCTTCCGATCACATCGTCGCGTGACGCTAAATGGTGGTACGCGGCGTTTCACAATGTCACGGCCATGGTCGGAGCCGGTGTGCTCAGTTTGCCATATGCCATGTCAGAACTCGGGTGGTACGTCAGATATAAATATATATCTAAGTTTTCTTTAATTTATTATCTTATTACAAGAGACCTTGTTCATTAAGAGTGAGGTTACGGTACTATGCATAGCGCATATTGGTATGTAATATGAATTAATGTCACTATTTCAAAGTTCAAATCATTAATCTGAGCCGTTTAACATGATCTCTGTATGAAAATGTACTTGTAAATCAAATTTTATATTTTTTTTAAGAATTTTTTACTATTTTTTGAGATAGATAGAAAATCACTTGATTTAAAAGATTTTTAGACTATTGGAATTTGGAAGTAATGATTTTCTACTTATCTAAAAAATAGTAAAAGAATACTAAAAAAATATAAAATTTAGTATTCAAATATATTTTCATAAGAAAATCATGTTGAACCATTTAGATTAACTATTTGGACTTTAAAAATAAAAATATTGATTCATAGCACAGACCAATCCGCGCTATGTATAGTACCATAGCCTCACTCCTGTACCAATAATGTCCAATATGTTTAATTTTGGTAAATTTTGGTAAATTGTTTCAGGGGTCCTGGCATTGCAGTACTTATACTGTCATGGGTAATCACTCTATACACACTATGGCAAATGGTGGAGATGCATGAGATGGTACCGGGCAAGCGATTCGACCGGTACCATGAGCTCGGTCAACACGCATTCGGCGAGAAACTAGGGTTATGGATCGTTGTACCGCAGCAACTGGTAGTTGAAATTGGTGTAAACATTGTGTACATGGTCACTGGAGGGAAATCTTTGATGAAATTTCATGATTCAGTGTGTCCCAGTTGCAAAAAGATTAAACAAACTTATTTCATCATGATTTTTGGATCAGTGCATTTTATACTGTCTCAGCTGCCCAATTTCAATTCCATTTCTGGTGTTTCCTTGGCTGCTGCTGTCATGTCTCTCAGGTAATTAACCAATTCCTTCTTGTTTTCAATTCTACAAGTTTTTACTAAAAAGGAATGCATTTTACGGATCAACCTGTCCTATAAATCCATCTCTATTTCTAAATTTCAAACAGTCAATCCAAACCATTAAAAATGATTTCCATATATTAATGTACTTGTAGAGCAAATTTTACATTTCTTAGAATTTTTTGTAAATAGGTAGAGAATCCCTGCTTTGGGATGGTTAATTAAGCAATTTTCTATCTATCTAAATAAATAGTAAAAAAAAAATTTCTAAAAAACATAAAATTGTGTAAACAAGTATATCATGTTGAATAGTTAAATCGAATATTTGAACCTTAAAAATAGAGATATGAATCCATAGTACAGACCAATATGCGCTATGCATTTCGCAAAGACTAACTAATGCTATATATACTTCAATTACATTATCAGTTATTCAACAATTGCATGGGGTGCCTCAGTAGACAAAGGAAGACAACCCGATGTGTCATATGACTACCGGTCTCATACCACATCCGGCAAAGTGTTCGACTTCTTTAGTGCTCTAGGAGACGTAGCATTCGCCTATGCGGGTCACAATGTGGTGCTTGAAATCCAAGCAACCATCCCTTCAACCCCCGAAAAACCATCAAAGAAACCCATGTGGAGAGGCGTCATCGTTGCCTATATAATCGTTGCACTGTGCTATTTCCCGGTTGCACTTGTGGGATATTGGGCGTATGGAAATGTTGTGGATGATAATATTTTGTTAACTTTGGAGAAGCCAAGGTGGCTCATTGCTATGGCCAATATGTTTGTTGTCATCCATGTCATTGGTAGTTACCAGGTAGATATATATATACACATACATGGTTTAAATTTTTGAGGAATTTCATGTATTTTTCTTAAAGATTTTGAAATTACGTATTTCTTCTTCCATTAAAGTTCATAATATCAAATTTATCCTTCTAAATTCTAAATACTCATAGATTTATCAAATTTACTGTTTTTCTATTAAAACTCATTTTCATATTTATATAGTTCCCATTTTACCCCTTAGTAAAGAAATAAAATATGTAGTATATGTAAGAAAAATGTTCGGTCCTCTAATTGGTTGGTTTCCGAGGACAAATAGTTCATTTCCAAGGACAAGTAAGAAAATGCACCTTTTACCCTCACAACCAGCTAATTAGAAGACTGAATATTTCTCTTAACCTTATACATATTTTTTTATTTTTTTAATAAAGGATAAAATTGGTATTTTAAATTTAAAATGAGTACATAATTTCGAGATTTTTGAGAAAGATACATGAAATTCCTCCCTTTCTTTTTTGGTGGAGTTGGAAATGTCACATCATATATTTACTTAATAGGTCTCAGTGAGCTGTTTATGCAAATTACTAAATGTACATATTGAATTAAGCTTAATTAAGCCTTCTAAAAGTCTTTAAGTAAATTTGTGGTCGTGTGCACCGGTATTTTTCAAGCATAATTAAATTCAATTTCATGCATTTCTTTATAAACTTCTAAAATTTTTACATTGTTTTTGTAGATATATGCCATGCCAGTTTTTGACATGATAGAGACAGTACTGATAAAGAAGCTACGTTTCCCTCCTAGTATTGGCCTTCGCATAATTTCTCGGAGCATATATGTTGGTACGCATGAAATGCTTGAACTAATTTGTTTATTAGAATAGTTTTTAGATCTAAATTTTTTCAATAATAGGATATAAAATTGACTATATTAATATTGGTTAATTTCTTGATGCAGCATTTACAATGTTCATTGCCATGACCTTCCCATTCTTCGGTGGATTGCTCGGATTCTTTGGCGGGTTCGCATTTGCACCAACAACATATTTCGTAAGTCGATTTTTGTTGTTAAATTACAAAAAGTTGTTTTTATAAAAATACAAATTTGTTTTAGTGCATTTTCTATAAACACAGATCTAATATATTTCCTGTCTTTTTTGTAGTTGCCCTGCATTATGTGGTTAGCAATCTACAAACCGAAAAGATTTAGTCTCTCTTGGTTCACTAATTGGGTATGCAATCTTTTTTACTTTGAATAAATTATATATGAATATTTTTTTTTCTCATGTCACTAATTTGGAAAATTACCAGTATATAATTCATACCAGTATCTTGTGATTTATTTACCTTTTTCCTGTACTGGTATATACTGTGACATTTATTAAAGTACTTGATTCAAGTAAAATGCCACCTTTCTTGAACTACTTAAAGTGTTGAAATGATATTGTCATGAAATTACTTTGAATAAATTATCCAACAATCAATTTTTCCCCCATGGATATTGTCACTAATTTGGAAATTTATCAGTATAGTTCATAGCAGCATATTCTGATTTATTTATCTTTTTGTATATACCAGCATATACTGTGACATTTCTCAAGTACTTGATTGAAGTAAAGGCCATGATATTGTCAAGAAATATAAATTTGAACTCTCTTTTTTTTTCATTTTCCAGATATGCATTGTACTAGGAGTTATTCTGATGATACTGGCACCGATCGGTGGACTCAGACAGATTATTCTACAAGCGAAAACATACACATTTTACTCATAATCTACTATCTCTTGGAAATTATGTTGAAACTTTTGGATTGATATATTATGGTTTGGAAGTAAAAGTTAGTCTTAAACTCAACCAAATTGGATTTCAGTGCTAAATCTTCATCATCTCTCAGTTCTTCATCGGGTAGAGATGTTCAACAATCGACATTGATTCATTGTTTGGATGTTAGATTTAAAAGAAAGAGCATGAGGCAGAGAAAATAAAATAGGTTTGTGTTTTGTTCTTCATTTTGTGGTTTGTAAATTTTGTGTGGTGTTTGATATAATTTTTTTTTGTTTTGAGAGAGAAGGGGTATGATGTAAGTTCTAAAGAGGTATGCTATTAGGTAGATACAAAAGCTATTATAGTTCCTCCTTACTATTTGTTGAATTTAGAAATACTTTTCTCTGTAAATTTGGGGCTCAATCTTTAATCTTTTCATTAAATAAAAATAATAATAAGTTTCTACATTTTGGTGTTTAATATCTTTGCTTTATTTTAGTAGAGAAAAATGGTGCTGATTTTTGAAATAATAACACATAGCAAATCAATCATTAAACCAAAGAATAAATAAATAACCAAATAAATACAGAGCTACATTATTTGCTGCACATGCCACATGTGTAAATTGCTCCATAGATATATACCACACAAAAAAAAATTGATGTGGTTGGGTGTCAAAATTCAACATAATTTTTTGTTTTCTTTATCAACTCTAAGCAACATCTAATTATATATATAAAAAAAAAAATAGAACCTCTGAGAAATATCATGTATCAAATTCCAAGTAAAAAAACAATGTCAAATTTAAGCTAACATTTTTTTTAGTAATAATAATAATAATAATAATAATGTTGTGGTTGGGGGCTCTAAATTCAACATAATTTGTTCGTTATCAACTCTTAAGCAACACCTAATTAATTATATTTGTAAAAAAGGAATTTCTGAGAAACATCATGTATCAAATTCCAAGGAAAAAAAAAACAATTTCAAATTTGGGCTAACAAATTTTTAATTTCAACATGTTGTTACTTGGGTTCATTTACCCAAAAGACAACAAATTAATTGTGGTCCTAAAGTTAATTTGCTTAATTACGCTAATTTGGAATCCAAGTTTATCAAAACTTCGCAGATCTAATTTATTATTTATCCTTAAATTTCAAATTTGGGCTAAACTATTTTTAGTAAAAAATAATAAAAGATAATGATGTGGTTGGGGGAGGGGGGGGGGGGGGGGGGGGGGGGGGGGGGGGAGTCCAAATTCAACATAATTTTTTTTTGTTATAAACTCTTAAGCACCACCTAATTAAATATAAAATGGAACATCTGAGAAACGTCATGTATCAAATTCCAAGGGAAAAAAATATATTCGAATTTGGACTAACCTATTTTAAATTCAACATGTTGTTACTTGAGCTCATTTACCCAAAAGATAACAAATCAAAGTCAATTTGACTAAGTACTTTATTTTGGAATCCAAGTTTATCCAAACTTCAGTCACATCTTTATTCTTTATCCTTGAGTTTATTTGACAATGTATGGTTAACAAAGTAAAAATATCTATCAAAGCATCTCTGACCTTTAGGGTCATGTTTAGTTGTGTAAATATCTTACTCCATACTTAAGTAATCAAACGAGGAGTAAAATAGAAAAAGTAAGATGGAGTAAGAAGAGAGTTAATCTGGAATAAGTTACTCCACCTCTTTAAGTGGATTAATTTATTCCACACTTACTCTACTTGTATGACCGACTGTCATAAGTAAAGACATATTTTCCAACATCTTGCTCTTTCAAATGAATTAATTTAAGTTATAACTTTAACTATCAATTAAAATGTAAAATATGATAAGTACCATGGAATAAGCAATTTAATCCTCATTAATTTTACTCCACATCCAAACATGACCTAGGTGTCTAGCACACACTTCATCAATTTTGTCTTTTGTGCCCAAATTTAAAAATAGACTTCTAATTGCTGTATTTTTTATTTTTGCATCTTCTTTGACTTTCCAGAAATATTTATATGAGTAAGAGATTGTCATCAAATGTGAAGAAATGGGGGATCAAGGTATACAAGCATTCTCTTGTAATTTTTTTTGAAAGTAGTGGATAGATTCTTTCTATAAAGGAAGGTATTTTCAACTATGTCATAAATTTATTAATGCCATAATTAAAAAAATGTAAGAGATTGTTTGTTTATTTTTAAAATGCAAACAGTATTTGGACTTATTGGTGAAAATAAGGGAATTTCTGTGTACTTTCTATTACTAATTAATATATACTCCATTAGTGTAATTCATACGGAACCAATTAGTGAGATGCAGAAGCAATGAGCTGGTCCTAGTTGAATATAAATAATATAAAAATACTGTATATTCTGGTATGATCTGTAAATTATAAAGTCTTCTAATGCTTACTAATTTTTTTGGAGATACTACCTAGTCCAATCAACAAGTAAACATATATAGTTTTCTTTTATGAATAAATTGTGATAGGCAAATGTTGACTCAAAAGATTCAGTATAAAAAAAGTCACAAATAAATTATTCTTTGAACTAACATCTTTTGCTTTCAAAATTTCAACTCTATTTAAACAACCATTTTCACACTTTCTTTCGGCATATTTTGTGCTTTCTTTTCAAAAGCTAGGGATGACAAGTTGACAACTGAGTTAGATAACTGTTTAATTTTTTTTTTTAAATTATGGTCCTGATCAGAGGCGGAACTAGAAAATATTGTTAGGGGTAGCTAAAAATTAAAATGCACAAATTGTGGTTAGTGGAAATTGAACATATGAGGGGGAATATAAGCTCTTACCACTAGACTACAAGCAAACATCTATTATTTATGAGGGGGACTGGACTATATAAATTGTTCCAAAAAAAATAAAATTCAATTAAACTTTAATATACATAACTAAAATATTAAAATCATAGGGGTGGCTTAGCCACCTTTTGAATGGCTTTAGATCCGCCCCTGATCCTAATAAAGACAATGAAGAAACCATAAACTATTTATCATAAGTCAATAGTATTTATTATAATTCAGTAATATTTATGAATTATATATCCAATACAAGCAAAAAAAAAAAAGGGTACATATTTCAGGCAAATATTGATCCGGATTCTGATAAGACGGTTTGGATTCAAATTTGACATTTAAGTATTTAAGAGATTCGAACTCGAAGTTTCGTATCTAAATAAAGAACAATATACTAAACTGTCGATCTGAATCACTTAACATGATATCCATATTAAAATATGTTTGGAGATAAAATTTTATATTTTTTGAAATTTTTTACTATCTTTTAAGATAGGTACAAAATCACTATTTTTGTACCAAATCGCTGTTTTTGGACCGTTCAAAAACAATGATTTTGTACCTATCTTAAAAAATAGTAAACAAAATTTTAAAAATTATAAATTTTGGTTTCCAAGTAGATTTTTAATATAGATATTATGTTGAGTAGTTCAGATCGAAATTTTGGACTTCGAAAACAAATATATAAAATATGAGACATGATGAGGTATGAAAATCATAAGGTATTGGAATCCTTCTCATTAAAATTTTTGGTTCCGTTATTGTTTTTTGAGGTTTCTAAATATTGGAAATAAATCTGTTTTTATTCTTGGAGAATAACAGGAAACTTTTATTCCAATCTCAACCGTTCAAATATTTGTATGCGTTAATTTCAACAAAGTAAGTTTTTATGCACGAATCTCAAAAAAGAAAATACTAAAGGTTGAGATCAGAATCACAGGCTCTCTTAAAGGAATTTATTTCCCTAAAAATTACCCTCAGCATCCTCTCAGCGTTACATATAGTTTAATTAATGATTGGAGAATATAATAATGAAGTTACTAATAATATTTATATTTGTGCTTGAATGAAGGGAATATAATGACACCTCTCAATGACGAATGCAGATCACAACATATTGATAACTTGGCGTTTAATGGTAAAGCATGACTTTTATAAAAATAATTAAAAAAAATCTACATGAAGGTATCAAATAAAAAAATTTGGTCAAGTGAAAAATTCTTTTTCTATGTAACTAAATTCTTGTACATAGTTTATATCTACTTGAAATCATTTTCCTTTTCTTTATGCAAACTGGGAAGTTTCTTGGTATTTGCCATCGGAGCAGAAATTTGCATTGAAAAAAAAAATATTCAAGATTTTATATTTTTATTTTTATTTTTATTTTTATGGATTCATTCTATACAAAATATTAGATAATTTTTACATGATCATGAAAATTATTCAAAATTAATTTGTTCTTGTACTGATAAAGATGAGAAAAATATTTTGAAATAAATTTAACTTAATTTAAACTTTAGTGTGAGCATATATACATCCAAAAAATAGGGTCTTTTTATAGGAGTTAATATGTGAAATTGTTGAATAAATTATACCATTCAGAAGCTTATCAGCATAATTAGCACATCATATTGATTTATAGCCATTCAATTGAAAAAAAATCAATGCTTTTGCTAGAAAAAAAAATATGATAAAATTTGAACAATTAAGATAACCCAAAACCTCTAATGATGACGAAATAAGTTAATGCGCAAACATTACATCTTAATTCTATATCATAAAAGTACAGTTTTTTCGTACTTTTATTTGATAATTTGAAACATTAACCCTCATAAAAAAATTCCTATAAATTAATAACTCTTTATTGTGACTTTGAAATTAAAATATTTATATAATAATTGTTGGGGCATTTATATAGTTGTTCAAGATTTATTTAATTTTTGTTTTCCCTTCTGACTTGATGAGTGCTGGCAATGACACTATAGACATCCTCCTTTCGCAGTCTTTGCAAAGATTTTTTTTTTTAAAAAACAAGACTATAGGCATCCACTGATTTTTTTTTATATATAGAATCATATTGAAATATTTTAACCAAACAGGTACACTGCATTGAATTTTTATGAAAAATAGTTCCACCGATTCTGTGGATCGGTGGAGGCAATACGTTTAATTAAAAAAAATTCTGCCTCCATTAATCCACATGATCGGTGAAGCTGTTTTTCATAAAAATCCAATCGAGTGTACCTGTTTCCGTCATTTTTATTCATAACCAAAAAAATAAATAAAATAATATTAATAACCAGATCCCCAAAAAAATTCCATCCATGCCCAAACCGCCCCCCCCACCAACCCGCCTCCAGGGGGCGGTTTACTCCTCCACCAACCCGCCCCCTGGGGGGCGGTTTACTAATTTTTTTTTTAATGCGATAAATGATGGATTATTTATAATTATGTTTATAATTTATGTATTTTGTAATATTATGTATTTATTTATATTTTTAATACGATGGATTTTATGATTTGTGAATAGCTTAACAATAACACATGATATGGATAGATAACAATAATTGTTTTGTAATATTATGTTTGTTTGAGCAGATTGAATTTATTACTTGAATTTTAAAAATAAAAAATCCATTATACCCTTTATTAAAAAAAATAAAAAATATGTAGTCTATTTAAGAAAAATGTCATTAGTCTAATTAGTTGGTTTCAAGAGCAAATAGTTAATTTGTCTACTTATGTACGTATACACACAATTAAATAGATAATATAATTGAACAATGACGAACTATTAATTGTAAACCTTAAAAAATATTTGATGGTTGTTAATAGTAACAAATTTCAAAGTGATAATGTTGATGAATTCTTTATTTGTGTGAACACATAACTAATGAAGTAATGATTGTTAATATATAGATAATTGTTTCTAATGAACAATTTAAAATTTATTTATTATAATTAAGTATATAACATTGAATGCAAGATAATAAGTTATAAATTTCAAAGCGTTTGGCATTGATAGAGAAGAATCATAAATCTATGATTTAGTATACACTAAAATGAACAATTTAGAAAAATAAGTATCTAAACATGCTTTACATTTTCAAGAAAAAATCAGGTGATATTATTCTATATAATGTTTCAATCTAGACTACTAATTTGCAAAGAGACGCCTACGCCTCTGAGAATCAACGGAACTAGTAAACTATATTATAATTACAGGATTGCTAGAGCATATACATTTCAGTCCTTGAAATCGAACCAGAAGACAAAATGCTTGTATGAGACTTCTCCTGTGGCAATTGCACTTGCTACTGGTGCATTTCTCAGTGCTAAAAAGTATTTTTTAACATAAAAAAAATTCAATTAAGACACTAAAAATCTTAAAATTAATTTTTGAGGTACTAAACGACGTTTTTTGGCGATCCTAATTTTTCCGGAAACTCGGGGTAAACCTCTGGGTGACGGTCACCACCGTCTCCTCCTCCCCTTTCCGAATTGGGGTCATACGCGTAAATCCGACTTTCCTAGCAAAAGTTATGGCCATTTAAAGTTAAAAAAAAAAAAACGATGTTTCTGACCCTTGATCCATTTCATTTTTTTTAAAGTTATGGCTATTTTATTTTTTCTAATAACACAAAATGAAATATTTTACTTTTTTGTTTCAGTCCTTCTAATAAACTAATTAGACTAATGACATTTTTCTTAAATAGACTACATATTTTTTATTTTTTTTTAATAAAGGGTATAATGGATTTTTTATTTTTAAAATTCAAGTAATAAATTCAATCTGCTCAAACAAACATAATATTACAAAACAATTATTGTTATCTATCCATATCATGTGTTATTGTTAAGCTATTCACAAATCATAAAATCCATCGTATTAAAAATATAAACAAATACATAATATTACAAAATACATAAATTATAAATATAATTATAAATAATCCATCATTCATCGCATTAAAAAAAAAATAGTAAAGTAAACCGCCCCCTAGGGGGGCGGGTTGGGGGGGGGTGTAAACCGCCCCCTGGGGGGGCGGTTTGGGCATGGATGAATTTTTTTGGGGATCAGATTATTAATATTATTATTTTTTTTTTTGGTTATGAATAAAAATGTCGGTACCTGTTTGGTTAAAATACTTTAATATGATTCTATTTAAAAAAAAAATCGCATCCACTACTAGTGAAGGACCATGCACATTTCTTTTTGGTAATTGGATCAAATGCATTTAATTTAATTTAATTAATAAATTTGCCTCATGAACTCTGTCATTCTCTATTTGTGCACACAACTATGTTTAGTTGTCTCCGTAGCAAAATAAAATCCATGGTGTAACATGATAATAAAAATTCCTAGGGGCTTGAAATTAGAAACACACAATAATAAAATTACTATATGAAAATATAATTCATTGGGTTTGAAAATCGTTGACTGTGACTAGGACTTATTTTTTACTCTAAAGTCCAATCAAATTTATTCTTTTTTTTTTTTCAAATTAAAGGATTTTACATCTTGTAACTACTCAAAAATAGTTTTAAAAAAATACAACTGGTACCATCCGTTCATTCTAAAATGTATATTTAAATTCAACTTGACGTTGCTGACAATGTCACTGAATTTATAAATCCAACTAACACAGAAAATAATAGAAAATAAAATACAAACAAAAGATATTCAACAAGGTACTATTTGCAAAAATGTCCTTTTTTAAAAAATATTATAGATTTTTGTCCTGACTCCCAAGTCAAAGTCAACTATACTAGTTCACTAATTTATATAATTTAATGGTGCATAGTTCGAAAAAAAACATTAAATAATGAAGTAATACCCGCTTATATCTCCGAAATTTAAGGTTTCCAAATTACTCCACCGGATTCAATTTCTTTGTTAGTTTTCATGCACACCTCTCAAATATTTTTTTTTGTTATTTCAGTAATGATATTTTCTGTCTATTAAATCTCCAAAATTTTCAATTTGTCTATTTGCTGTTTTTTTTATGCTAGTTGTTCATAAAACCTAATATATAATTATACTAAGAACATGGATAATTGTATTGTCCATTATTATTTAAAAAATAATGAACGCGTCTCTGATTTAAATTTTCTCATCTGAATAATATTATTTTAAATAATGAACATTATAATGAACACATTATTCTTTTAAATAATGAACATTATTATTTAAAATTTACTTGTACGCAACAATTAACTACCTCAAGAAAATAGAGAACAAACAATAATATTATACCTTTTATCTTTTATCAATAAGCAGATAATTAAAAAAATCATAAATAATAATAATAATAATAATAATAATAGTGCAAGAACACTTAAATATTTTCCAAAAAGAAAAAAGAATTTCTTGAAGATATTAGAAAAATATATTGTCCAAATTAACACAAAGGTGGTTGCAAACAATTCTATTTTTAGTTTAAGTTGACTAGTAAAAAATTATGTTCACAGATGCAATTTTTCTACATTTAGGTAAAGAATCAAACTGTGCAACTCAAAATCTCTGTTAAGTCTTTTTTCCAAGCAACTAATTCATCTGTTAATTTATTTTAACAGTGTGAAAAAAAATATTTTCAAACATATGATTCCATATATCTAAGTAAGATATATGTAACTTCTGATCACATTCAACCAAAGAAATTTTAGAAAGCCCAGATTCACTGAATTAGACAACTGTTATTATTTGAATTTACCTTATAAAATTTATTACAAATTACTACTAATAATTATATTTTTTGTGTTGGATGTATCTATTAAAGAATGTTGAAAGATTCAATTCTCATAATTAATTACAGCAAAAATAAAAATGGAAACACAGTCAGATAAGGATCCTTGTAGTATCTCAAGATCTTCATAATTAATTAATTAATAAAAAAATATATTAAAAAGGACCGAATAGCGATATCACGAAAACTCGAGGGCCTTATAGTAAACTATCTTTATAAATATATATCCTCCTCTCCTTGGCATGATGGTTCAAATAATCTCTCTCTCTTCTCTCTCATTTCAACTAGTTAGAGGAGCCATTTATTTGGTTCCCTTTCTAATTAGAAATGGGGATCCAAGATGAATCAAGCATACAAGACAATGGCTATGAACACATCACCACTAAGAAGGTGCTTGCTCTTGCTTTTCTTTTTCTATCAATTGTTTTTCTCATTTTCATGCATTCATGTGCTTTGATTTGTGGGTTATAATGTGTATATGATATTATTTTATTATATATATTGTAATTGTTGGATTGAATCTTGATGCCATTTTGATTTGAAAGAAAAATAAATGTTGGAAGAAACCATGGAAACAAAGAGATATAATAGGTTAGAATAATACTGTGATTATCATTAAGGTTAATTTTCAAAATATAAGTAATTATTTATTTTTCTAGAAATAAATTAAAGATATATATATATTTTTTTTAAAAGGCTCATAACACATCACTACAAATAAGGGGCTTGCTCTTGCGTTTTCTCTTTGTTTCATTTTCTTCTCATTTTCATACATTAATGTATCTATAATATATATTGTAATAGTTTGGATTGAATCTTATATGCTATTTTGATTTGGAAGAACAAAAAAAAAATCTGAATGAAACTATGCAAATCATAATCAAATTTTTGGAAACATTACAGCTTTCTCATACAACTATAATAAGCAAGATTACTACTGTGATTATCAGGGTTAAGTTCTTAAATATGTATTTAGTAATGTGTAATAGTTTATTGTTCTCACTATAATTAAAGATGATTGTTTCAAATATGACTTTTTTCTTATATATTTGCAAGGAATTGATATAAATAATACATGATAATAATATTTAATTATTTATGTTATTTTCAAGAAACTTATACTGGCACAAGATTTATTTTTGAAATATGTGCTGAAAACTAAATTTTTTGTGTGGAAAAATACAGTCAGCAAGGGAAATTGAGGTGGATAAATGGCTACCTATCACATCTTCACGCAAAGCAAAATGGTGGTACTCAGCATTTCATAATGTCACGGCCATGGTTGGTGCCGGTGTGCTCGGTTTGCCCTATGCCATGTCTAATCTTAGATGGTAAGACCAAAATTTGATCCATTTAAGTTTTAATTTGAGCATCTGAAATCAACTAAGTACCAGAGGGTTGTTCAAACAACAAAAGAAGTTGTATCAGTGCAGCAGAAATTATTATTTAGCTCTGTTCATACTGGTAGCATTAAAATATCAATCAATTAGTAACCTTCTAAATAAATTGGGTTTACCTTGTTGTATTATGATTTATACAATTTCCATGGAAAGTCGAAATTAACGAAAGAATTCACACATTTTTAGGGGTCCTGGAATTACAATACTTGTCATATCATGGATAATCACCTTATACACTCTCTGGCAAATGGTGGAAATGCACGAGATGGTACCAGGAAAGCGATTCGACCGGTACCACGAGCTCGGTCAAGAAGCATTTGGGGAGAAGTTGGGGCTGTGGATTGTTGTTCCGCAACAGTTGATCGTTGAAATTAGCGTTGACATAGTTTACATGGTCACTGGAGGAAAATCTCTGAAGAAATTTCATGATACCGTTTGCCCCGATTGCAAACAAATAAAACTCACGTATTTCATTATGATTTTTGCATCGGCGCATATCGTGTTATCTCAACTGCCAAATTTCAACTCCATTTCGGGTGTTTCATTAGCCGCTGCGGTCATGTCGCTTAGGTATCTCAATTTTACTAGTTTTTTCCTTGTTTCTATGTTCCAGTTGTTTATTTAATTAGAATTATTTCTCACATTCAACTTGAAAATTTGAATTTACCTAGCTCAAGAACTTCCTGAAGTGCAAACTTGAGATTGCTTAAATTTGAAAATATATGGATATGCAATATTTATTTAGTTTCCTTAAATTTCAATATAATTAATTGGCATTTTTTTTTTTCCGTCTTAACAGTTACTCGACCATTGCATGGGGTACCTCAGTAGACAAAGGAAAACAACCTGAGGTGTCATACGACTACAGACATCACAGCACACCCGGAAGAGTGTTTGGATTCTTCGGTGCTCTAGGTGACGTAGCATTCGCCTATGCGGGTCACAATGTGGTGCTTGAAATCCAAGCAACCATCCCTTCAACCCCCGAAAATCCATCGAAGAAACCCATGTGGAAAGGTGTTGTTGTGGCCTACATTGTCGTCGCCTTGTGTTATTTCCCCGTTGCACTTGTCGGATATTGGGCATTTGGAAATAATGTCGAAGACAATATTTTGCTAAGTCTTGAGAAGCCCCGGTGGTTGATCGCCATGGCAAACATGTTTGTTGTCATTCACGTCATCGGTAGTTATCAGGTAACTTCAGGGGTGGAATCTTAATGCAACCCTATGATTTTAATTATAAATATGTAAATTTAATTGATTTTTTTTTTAAGTTTTTATATGTTTCGCCTTGTGTTATTTCACACTGTGGTTGTGGAGACTTGAGTTCAAATCTCACCTACCAGGCTACCACACATTAAATATTTTTGCATTTTAGCATTTTACGTTTTAATGCCCCCAATTTAAATTTTCTAGTTCCGCCCATGGGTAACTTGAAATTTAATAGTCTCAATTCATCCCAACATATACCATACCAGGGCAGAAGGTATACTGATATAACAAATCTGATACAGTGCCAGAGAAGAAAATGCAATAGTAAAGTAAATGGCAGAAATAGTTAGTTATAACAGTAATTATCACCTCTTTTTTCATCTAATATTTTGTTTTGTTTTGTTTTTGCTTTCTTCTTGTTTTTGTGCTTTAGATATACGCCATGCCTGTCTTTGACATGATGGAGACTGTGCTGGTAAAGAAACTCAATTTCTCACCGAGCTTTACACTTCGCTTGATCACCCGAAGCTTTTACGTTTGTAATGCTCTTACCCCTTTCATTTCAAAAAAAAATTGTAAGATTGTCAAACACTCTTGTGATTTTTGTTCTAACTTGAATGTAATATATGCAGTGATTACAATGTTCATCGGCATGACCTTCCCGTTTTTCGGTGGATTGCTCGGATTCTTCGGCGGACTGGTGTTTGCCCCGACTACCTATTTTGTAAGTCATATTTTTCATTTTAAAAAAGAGGGTTACATTGTATAATATATGATGATATTATCAAAGATATTTCAATTATTATCTACTTAAATTTGTAGTAGTAATTCTTCTTTTCTTTTATTTTCTTTTTTTACAGCTTCCATGTGTGATGTGGTTAGCTATCTACAAGCCCAAAAGATTTAGCCTCTCTTGGTTCACTAATTGGGTAATATATTTGAAATAATCAATTGCTATCATGAAATGCCTAATCCTGTTCATGCTATCCTATTTTTAATTTCTTAATAAGAAAATTTCCAGGATTTCAATGAGAGGTTTAATCCTCAATTTCTAAAATAAAATTCTTTTATATTGGATTTCTACCAACAAAACTTTAAAAAGAATTTTTAACTAAATAAGCTTGTAAACTTATTTTATATTGGATCAATATTTTCTTCTTCAAAGTCCAAATAGTTTATCTAAATTGCTTAATGTAATTTTAAATTAAAATGTATTTGTAGACTAAATTTTACATTATTTAGAATTTTTTATTATATTTTTAGATAAGTAGGAAATCACTACTTTTAAATAATCTAAAATCTTTAGATAAAGTGATTTTCTGCCTATTTAAAAAAGTTCTGAAATAACATAAAATTTGGTCTACAAGTACATATTCACAAGTTGATCATGTTGAACAATTCAGATCAGTTGTTTGAACTTTAAAAATAGAGATATTGATTCTAGTACAAACCCAAAATGCGCTGTAGCCTCACTCATTATAATTTATCATGAAACTTTTTTCATTAATTAGAAAATTCCATAATTCAATGAAGGTTTAATCTTCAAATTCTAAAATAATATTCTTTTGCTTGCATTTGGCTTTCTACCCACAAAATTCCGAAACGAATTTTGAACTAAATAAGCTTCTAATGTTTAATAAATAATGTTATATTGATCTATTTAATTGTAGATTTGCATTATTCTTGGAGTGCTTTTGATGGTTTTAGCACCAATTGGAGGATTGAGGCAGATTATTTTAGATGCAAGTAATTACAAGTTCTACTCATAGACACTTGTTTATCCTACCAAAACTACCTTTTTGTGTTATTATGGTATCATACTTTGGGTCAAAAAGGAATTAATATGAATTAATTTTAAGTTGATGTACTTGTTTTTTTTATTTATGTAATTTGGGTGTGATATTTAATGTGATTTGTTGATTTGTGGGCCTCAACTGGATGCATTTGCTGGTACTGGTAAGGTTTTTCTGCAATTTAAACAAATCGGAATCCAATTTCTTCTCCAATTGTCATTTCCGTATTAATTATTTGCATTTTAAGGTAATAGTTACAGAGAATATATTTTTACAAACTTTTTCCTACATCGTAATGAAAAAATTTTGAAATTTGAAATTATAAAAACTTATTGGGGTTTTTTTTTTGAGAATTTAAAGACCTCTCCATGAATTTTTTTTAACACAATTAATTTTTTTCCCAACACTGAAAATAATGCGATTAGGCATCTAAATTATATCAACCACTCAATCCGAGTAAATAACAACTGGCCAAATCATTGAAAAATTCAAGTATAAAATCAAAATATTCTAAAATCTAACAGAACTTGAATCAAAATTATTCTGTATATTACACCAGTTTAAAATTATAAATAGTTTTCTTTTTGCAGTATCAAATTTAATATTAGACAACAATTCAGCAAAGAGTAATGAAACTAAGTTATACTGACAACAATTCTCTTGGATCAGATAACACTTGGTATTTCTACAATTTTTCACAAAAGAAGAGATAATAACACAAAAAAAAAACAGCAACCAATCAATTCAACTCAATCAACTAAACGGTTACTTGTTTCTCGAAACATAGTCGACACATTTTTTAACTTCCATTGGACATATACTCTAACCTCCCAGCCCTTCTCTGTATAAACCTCAAAAGCACAATGCGGCGAGATTCACCGAAATAAAAGATTTACTCTAAGAAAAAAGGGGATGTACAAAAAAAAAGTTAATTTCCTAATTAGAGAGGGATTATAGTAACTAATAAGTAATAACTAACTCAGTCTATCTCTCCCTCCTCTACATCCCCCACTCTAATTGCATCAGGTTCGGTTTCAGTTTCGGGTTCCGGTTCGTCTTCTTCTTCGTCATCAACCTTCATGAACAGACCCAATTGTTCAAGCGGGTTTGTACCAGGTCTGAAACCCGTTCCGATTCCCTCTTGCGCATCCATTGGACTGGTCTCACCAACTGAACTGGCAATATGCTCTGGAGCTGTACGAAGCATCTCGAGGTCTCTCATGAAAAAATTTCCTTCGTCAATTTCTACCGTCTTTTCCATCTGAGAATTATGAGAAAAGTTAATATATATATAATCTTGTAATATTTCAAATATATTGTGTAAGAGGGACTATGAGCACTTGCAAGTATGATATGAACTCTTTTACTAAGGAGCAATATTCGCCCAAAGAGAGCATCAAATATGTCAAATCTCTTGGTCCTAATTCATTAAAATTACCATATTTACTCTTCTATAATTTGTAAGTTATACTATGACATAGAGGGGTAATTTTGAAATTTTTATAAGAAATTCCTAATAATTGGAGGATATACACATGATATTTCATTTTGCAAGGGATAAATACTTGACAGCACATGCAAATTTTTGGAAATTTTGAACAGACATACACACATGAACCTGCTCCTTTTATTAAAAATAAAGGTCTCTTTGTAAGGAAAGATTACTTGTTGCAGGGCTTGGCGGGCCGCCTCTCTCTCTTGGGCTCTCCGGCGCTTGGCCTCCTCGGCTTCGGCCCGCTTCCTTGCTTCCTCAGCTACTTTTGCCTCTGCTTGGAGCCGTGCTTTTTCTGTTCAAATACCAAAAAATAAAAATAATAAAGAAAAAAATATTCCCATTAATAATCGATAACAAAAATTATTGGTAGGTGGACCGATGCTTGGGGAAATAAAAAGACTGTTTTACTTCCCGCTCATATCTTCATTGCAAAGTTCAAACAGTCGATCCAACCGTTCAACATGATCTCCATATTAAAATGTGCTTGGACACCAAATTTTACATTTTTTGGAAATCTTTCACTATTTGTTTTAGAATTTTTGAAAACCACTGTTCTAGAAAATTGTGGACCATAAAAAACAGTGATTTTCAAAAATTCTAAAAAATAGTAAAAAATCCCCCAAAAGTAAAAAATTTGGTATCTAAGCACATTTTAATATGGAGATCATGTTGAATGGTTCAGACCGACTGTTTGGACTTTGAAACGAAGATATTGATCCATAGTACGGACCAATCTGTGCTATGCATAGTACCATAGCCTCACTCAAAATGAAATTATTGAAAGTTAAATGAACTGTTTGGCATAGAAGACAACAACCCACCTTCTCTTTTTAACCTTTCTAGCTCTTCTCGTTCTCGCCTTAACTTCTCAGGGTCCTTTTTTGCAACCTTCTAAATGCATTAGTCATTAATCAGAGTTAGTAAACAAATATAAATGGTTCCATAAATTCTGACTCATTCATTTTTTTTTTGGTGTGTCCAGACTTCTTTGAAGCTAAGGGTACTGTTCATTAGATCCGGTTTATTTGGTTTTCAACCGAACCGACAAATTTTGGATTAAATGGTTCATTTTTTTGGTTTAAATGGTTCAGTTCGGTTGAATTTTTGAATTACTTCAGTTTTTATATTTGGTTCGTTTAATCTTTCAAGTTTAACAAAATTTACTTGACATTTACTTGAAGTACTTTGGTTTTTATATTTGGTTTGGTTTAATTTCTCTTATTTCAGTTCGGCTGATATATTTCTTGATACTTATTATGTATTGAGTTTTGACCTTTTAAAATTTAATTTCTTATTTCAGTTCAGCCAAACAAACCAAAATTTACTTCGGTCTTTTTGGTATGGTTGTTATTCGGTTGACAAGTTTAATTCAGGTGGTTTGGTACATTTTTTAAAACCGAATAAAATTTTGATTTGACTATTTTAATTCGGTTTTAACCGAACAGATCGTTTGAACACCCCTATTTGAAGCGTTACAAAAATTTCGTTGCCTTGTTTTTTTCAACTGTGTATGGACCAGGTTATCTTTCTACATTAGACAATCAAAACCAGCTGGTAGTACTTTTAAGTCCTGAAGTTTGCCATAAACCAAAATAGAGAAGGCACCAATTGAAAACCTGGTCAAGAGTTTTTTCACGAGCTTTCAAAATAGTATCAGCAAAACGCCCCCGCAAGAGTGCAGCTCGGTATTGCTTGCCAGGTGAGACTGGCCTTTCGGCAGAATTACTTTCCCCTATATGATTTCATGCAGGATATGATAACACTTAGTATACTCTCAGATTTACGTCCCATAGGAACGTTAACTTTCATTAATTTTTTTCTTACCATCCATGTCAGTAGGATTGGCTAGGTTTAACAGGTCATCTGCATCCTTCGACCCGTTAGATGATTCTGTATGCATATCAAGAATAAAAAAGCTTTTTAGGTAAATAATTTTAGCATCTCATCTCATTGCAATATCGAAGGCAACACAAATTTAGACAGGTTGAGAAGAGACTACTAACTAAGATGCACAGTACTGAGTCATTACTGGTACAACAAAACAATTGGTCATTGGTATGTCCCTTGTTTTGGTTTCTTCGCCAATGGGGAGCCTACCCCAACTTGTTTGGGACTAAAGGCTTGGTTGTTGTTGGTTTCTTCGCCAATGGTCACCAGAAACAACAGTCCCTGAGCAATCTTATGTTACCAGTATGTACTGGTAAGCTATAAAACAGTAAAAGTTATATTACTTTTTTCACGATCCGAAACAGGCCCAGAAGCTTTTTCCTGCAGATTGAAGTGTGACAAAAAAACCATCAGATAATTTACCAAAATAGTTTTATCATCAAGTAGATGTGATTCTTAGTAGCCCTAACAAGTACAATCACAATAAAAAATGTACCTTGTTTTCACGAAGTGTTGAGGCTTTGGCATCTGAACCACTTCCTGAGGAACTACTTGAGTCTGAATCTGAAAAGGATAAAAAGATATCGTCAATTGCAATAAATACAATTTGAATTTAAAAAGTTGCACATGGCAAGAAACCCTAGGGACCACCAGTAAAAACCAAAAAGAAGCTGAACAGGTGGACAGGCCTCCTTCCCTCCCTCTCTAGAGTTTATTTTTTTCTACAGCGTCATTTAGGTGATTCAAGGTGTGGAGTGCAGGCTGCTAGATATAGTGTACAACATAAGCAAGATATAATGCCTACTTTCTAATTATTTTATAATAGAACTTGTTCAATATATGTATTACATAGTTGCTCCGGTTCATTTGAAATTGAGTTCAGCAAAATGATTGGACAGAGGATTCACAACTTAACAATGGAACTCAAGTTAAATTATGATCTCATAGCATTGGTTTAGTGTATATCTATTGTCCCACTAGTGTAAATGACCTAAACTATACCAGAAACTAAAAACATCCTGTGTATTACTGCAAAACGAGAAAAAACTTGCACATTCTGACAAGACATGGTCATTTTTAGTGTATATCTATTGTCCCATAACATTGGTTTAGTGTATATCTATTGTCCCACTAGTGTAAATGACCTAAACTATACCAGAAACTAAAAACATCCTGTGTATTACTGCAAAACGAGAAAAACCTTGCACATTCTGACAAGACATGGTCATTTTTACTGAGGTTAACAAGGCATGGTCATTTTTACTGATAGGTATATACAAATATTGTCCCTGCTACAAACAAAACAAAGAAAGAGTATTGACAGAGAAGTTTTTGTTTCATACAGCATGGGAGTCATATGCAGTACTGTTTTAACTTTTTAACCCATGCGCTGCATGAAGCAAAACTGCTCTGTCAAAATCTTTACCCAAAGAAAGTGAGAGAGAACAAACCATGGGAGGTAGATGCAGAGCTATCACTGGAGGAGCTTGAAGTGTCACACTTGCTATTTCTTTGATGCGTCTCCTTTTCAATCACAACTGGAGAATACCTAGACACTGGAGGTTCATTGCCTCCTATATCTATATCCATCTCCTCCTCTGCTAGTTCATGGCCTACAATATGTACACAAATTGAGAATTTGATCAACAATCCAACAAATAAAACAAACAAACAAATAGAAAGATTCTTAATAGTAATACTAAGGCACATAAATGGATTCTATTATCAAACATTCTAAGATAGTGTTGAGTATAAAAGTATAGCTCCAATTTATATTAGTTTATATCATTCAAAAGTTGTTTTTCCATTTCCTTTTCTTTGAGGGGTGAGGGGCATATATTGAGTCATTACCTTTGCCTTCGTGCATTGATGAGTTGCTGAGTCCAGATTCATTCAAGACCTACATGAGAAAGAATTTCAAACATAAATAAAGTAATATCACTAAATTCTTTTAAAAAGTTAGAAATCCTAATTTATATATGACTTGAACAATAATGGCACATTTCAATCCTAATTCGCAGCTGAAACCAATACTGAAAGACAATTCTGGCATGATATTTTGATGAATCACTCTTGATTCAAAAAAGCTTTCAGTGATTAATTTTGAAAAGACTAAGTCCGAAACAACCTAAATTACAATTCCACAAAAAGAAAAGAAAATTTAAAGCAGTATGAACCTTTGTCTCGTAATGCTCATTCTTTGTTTGGTCAAGGGCTGCTTCTTTCTCTTTCTCACTCATAAACTCGTCCAGAAGCCTCTCAAGCTCAAACAAAGTTTCATCAGCAAGAGAATCAATATCTATCTCAATCTCATCGTCCCCGCTCTGACTATCATTTGAAATATGCCGCTTCAAATATTCTATTATATGCTCCGGCAATTCACCCACTATCGATTCAAGTCTTCTACTGAGTTTTATTTTGTGTTCATCAGTCATTTTTCTTTTCTTCGGGCTCTCTCTTGCCATCTCCATTTCACGTACAACTTGGGGCTCCGCCTTTCTCTTCTTGGGCAAAACCCCCTTCACTTCTCCTCCTTTAACCTCCTTCTTATCTCCAGTGATTTGGCTTTTAGCAATCGGCTGTTCAACCATACCGATTTTTTTCTCTATGGGTTTCCACCTTGCCTCGAAAAATTTCCCCAAGACATCAGCCATTACATGCACATCATTACCAGCCGGGTTGTAAGTCATGGCATTAGCGAAGGTTAACCGCACGTCAGATGCAAACCCAGATGGAGTCATATAAGACCCAGAATGAAGTTTTTCCTTCACTGTACCAAGGTCCATTGGGTGCTTTATCACATTGTAATAATCGGGTAAATTCAACTTAACCACATCGACCGGCGTGTTAAAAACCCAAGCGTATTGATGCGCCATAAGCCTTTTAAGGAGTGTTTCACATTGCTTCATCACCATTACATGATTGTTACCGAGTTGGGGCTTGTTAGCTGGAGGAGGAGGTGGCAGTTGTACTGGTGCAGAAGCAGGTTTTACAGGTTTGGAAGAATTCACCCGACCCAATTTGGGGTTCTTCTGTAGTGAACCATGCTCTTGTTTCTTTGTACCAGGTCGAGTGGGCCCCGCAAAATTACTGGTATGGAACCGCTTTTGGAAAGTCTGAACCCGCTCGAGTTCTTCTCTGAGCTGGGACTCAAGCTCCTTTTTTTCAGACAGAGAAAGCTTAGAAAGAGAGAAGAATTGGAGAGGTACATCAAAGCCTTTGGTTTTTACTGCATTTAAACGGCTCGACTTAGGGTTTGGTGCACAGGAATCCTCTGAGTCAATCCGGGTGGGGCTTGCAAAAACCTCCGATTCGCCAACTGTCTCTACCACATTCCGATAATCAGGTATAAATCCCACAGGACGCTTTTTTGAGATCTTTTGGGATTTACCCATCATTGTATTGAAAGCCCACTTCCTTCAGTAAGCTAAAAGAGTTAATTCGCCTACAGAGAGAGAAAAAAATGCTACTGATTAGCAATTAATCAAAGTATGGATAACTATAAACGTGGTACAAGTAAACTATTTTTTTTATGGCCAAGGAAACCCTATTTACAATTCGAAAACAAGTTTAAGTAACGTTATTTGTTGAATTATTAAGATTAATGTTCGATAATTAGCTAATTAACAGAAAGATAAGATACTTCTCAATGCAGATCAATTTGGGTTTTACCCAGCTTAAATTTTCAAATTCAAGTAACCCTAATTTCCACAATTGAGCTTCTTTCGCTGCAATTTACAATTCCAAAACAAGTTTAAGTAAGGTTGTTTGTTGAATTATTAAGATTAAGGTTGCATAATCAGCTAATTAACAGAAAGATAAGATACTTCTCAATGCGGATCAATTTGGGTTTTACCCAAACCCAAATTTTGAAATTCAAGTAACTTTATCCAAACCCAATTTGAGCTTGTGCACTAAACAATCACCAATTGAGGCAAAACCCTAGCCCCAAAATACTTACCCCAAATCGACAAAAAAACACCTCAAACAGATCAAACGAAACACCATTCGAAAGAGAGAGATCGAAGCTGGGTCGAACGACCCCAATTCGAACCGTGGGAATTGTGATTTGAGAAATGCAATAGCAAAACCTGAAAGATTTTGATCTGCGAGCGCGCGACGAGAAAACCCTAGGTGGTGAGTTTCTCTTCTCAGGTTAAAATTTCTCTTTGCTTCCTTCGCCTCTTCTCTTTTCCGAGCGCGTCGCGACGAGAGAGAGCGAGAGAGCGCAAGAAAATTAAAAAAAAATGAATAAACGAGGAAGCCGTGAGAAATTATGAGCTTAATTATCTCAAGTCAACACTCAACCGGTGATATCTCAAGTCAATGAAAAAACGACGGTCCTGATTTAAGATGGCAACACAGTTACTTCAGCTTTGGAGGTTGGAAAACTACTGGAGTCATCCATTATTAGAATAACTGGAGAGAATTTAGAAGTACATCACTATTGGTTGATCCAGGATTTCGGCGGTATGAAGAGTAAATCATTGTTTTCCAAACTGTGGGCCCAGATATCAGAGAGACTACTTCATTTTTATCAAATGTTCTGGGAGTATTCATTAATTAAGTTAGTACAGCCGCCCTACAAAAGCGTGCTAGGATAACAGACTATTTTTCGGTCGCGCTGTCAATGACAAACGGACCCCACTTTCTAACAACAGTGGAGTACGTACTTTCTAGAACCTTTCTATTTAATGTTTCTTCTAAATTAGGAAATTAAACGTGGGAACGGGAGCTAAAAAAAATCATTTTTTTTTTGTTTTTAAGAAAAAAAATAAAAAAAGAACATTTATATGGTTTCTAGAAATTTAACCTTTTTCATTAACCGTTTCAGATTATTATATATTTATTTTGCCTTTTTTGTTTCATAAAAGCCAACAAATTTGGTAATTGACTTGGTCAAATGAAGGTAAAAAAAAAAAAAACCTATATTTAGTACCATACTTTTATTCCTCATTCCATTGTTGTGACCGTTTTTTTTTTTGTTGAACCCATTACTATTTTTCTAGACAAATAAAAAATGAGTTGGACTACGGTACTTCGTGAAGAAAAGTGAGTGTTTTACTTCACGTCTATATCTTCAATTTTAAAGTTTAAAATGTCGATCCGAACCGTTCAAGTTGATCTCCATATTAGTGCTTGGAGACAAAATTTTACAATTTTTAGAAATTTTTACTTTTTTTTGGAATTTTTGAAAATCACTGATTTTCAAAAAATCTTGACCATAAAAAATCAGTGACTTAAAAAATTCAAAAAAATAGTAAAAAAATTTCTATTTTTTTTTAAATTTGGTCTCCAAACACAATCTAATATGGAAATCAACTTGAACAGGTCGGATGGACGTTTTGAACTTTGAAATTGAAGATATAAACTGGAAGTAAACACTCGCTTTACTTCGCGAAATATCATTGCACAACTCAATAAAAAATTACTATTTTCGAATAGTCTATCATTTTTTGGTAAAGTGATTTTCTAACTATATAAAAAATATAAAATAAAAAAATGAGTCTCTAAATACATTCTTATATAGAGATCACGTTGAGCAAAGTGAAAAATAGTTGCATATCATGTGTAAAAAAGTAAAATCTAAAATGACTGATTATATTTGGATTTCAAAATTGTTGGTTTCAAGTAATTAATCATTGTCCGTTTCTCTTTAATGTTTATTTCAAATTAGAAAATTAAACGTGGAAGCAAAACAATCTATCTTATTATTTTCCAAAAAGAAAAATATGGGTTTCTAGAGATTTAACATTTTTTTTTCTTTAACTGTTTCAAATGATTATTCATTTATTCCACCCTTTTTGTTTCATAAAAGCCAGCAAGTTTGGTATTTGACTTGGTCAAATGAAGGTCAGAATTAAAATCTTTTTTTAGTGCCATACTTTTATTCCTCATTTCATTTTTGTGACATATTTTTTGTTCAACCAGTTACAAAACTTTTATTTAAAAAAATATCATGACATCTGGTGCTCGCCACTTCTTCATACTTCAAATAACAATCGAAGCAAAGTTATGTACCATCTTATTTTTCCTAACACACAATTTTGATAATAAAAAAAAAAAAAAACTATGCACAATGAAGATTGATCCTTATTTGTTTTCAAAGTTCAAACAGTTGATTGAAACCGATCAGCATGATCTTTATATACAAATATACTTTGGAACAAAATTTTATGTATTTTTTTTTCAAATAGATAAAAAAATCACTATTTTGAATGATTCAAAATAAGTGATTTTCTGCCTATTTAAAAATTAGTAAAATAATTTTAAAAATATAAAATTTGATTTTCATATAAAAATCACAGTAAGCGAATAGTGGAGCTGACTATGCATCCAGTGGAATTAATTACTTCATCAGAGTGGAGTAAAATCTAAAATGATGGTTATAAATTTCAAAGTTATTTGTCTTCAGAATCAATATTTGATTTAGTGACAAAATGCAATGCTCCATTAAATTTTATGTTCGAAATTAATGGATATCTTGAATGTTATTATAAACAGCTTGGTAAATTGACTTCTGACTTTATTAGCCTCATAAAATCCCACCCACCCCCCCCCCCCCCCCCCCCCCCCTCCCCCCCCCTCCCCTCCCCGCGCCCCGAAATGAAATTAGACATTCTAATTAAGTGGTCATTCCTATTCACTTTATTTTGATTATTTTAAGATATTCTCCTTAGGTCGTGTTCCAGAGAGAAGGAGAGGTGAGAAAGGCTGTGAAAATGTTCATCGAAACTCCGTTTTACCTTCATTTACAAATTATTTGGATAGAGGAATAATAGGAAGTAATTAATGTTTTATCACAAACAAATGAAAAAGTGTTATTTTTGTTTAAGATGAAAGAGTGGAGACTAAAAGTATCTCCCTTGCAAATCTCATGTAAAAATGATTTTTGATATTTTAACAGTAATTAATTATTTTTTTGTTCTGATGAACATGAATAAGAATTGGTTGTGCAAATTAATCTATTGAGATAGGGGTGATTTTTGTTATCCCATTGAAACATTCAAATTTCTAATTTTGTTTCCCATTAAAAATAAATTCTTTCTTTTCCCATTAAAGCCTGATATGTCTAATTTGCTAGAATTATGTTAGTCAATCTAAGGTAATTTAATATTGTTTAGATTCAGACCATTCAATCAAAATCCAAACTTGTCAAGACATTCATGTAAAGAGAAATATGAATTTAATTGTAATAATAAATGTTTTAGTCATTTAATTAGGCTGGCCTTGGCCCTTGGGCTATCAAGTAATTGGGCTGGACTTGGGCTATCAAGTAATGGAACATGTACGGTACATTTTCTTAATCAATTTACCAAATCGTTTTATTTTGAAATTTAAGCGTGACTTATTTAGACAGGGAAGTTCTTCAATTTTGGACTTCCTTCTATGAAATTAGGCCCAGTGATATAATATAAACAACAAGCCTTAAAAAATTTAAAGTCCAGAACGCTCAAATGGAGGCGCTCTGTCCGGTTTCTAATACTCCTTACCGCTTGCTTAGTCCCACTAGCGAAGACTAAAAGCGCTGGGAGCGCAAAGGCATCTATAAAATAAGGTCAGGGTGCATGGGATTAGGTACTTACCTGGACGGGGTCAATGAGCGATCATAAAGGCTCATGGCCTAAGCTAGTGGCCTACATTGCACTTTGTGGGAGCGCTGGCTTACCATCTGCTCAAGTGGCAGAGTGGACGTCGTAATTTGTTTCTGAGGGGGTACGCGTTCGCGCGGCCCCTGCCATTTCTTAATTCAACGTTTTAAAATTTTAAAGAAATGTTTTCTCTGATTGATCTTTCTTTTTGGGTTAATTGTATCTATGATGTGCACTTAATGAAGAAGATGAGAAGTTATTGGATATTAAAAATAAATTACTATCTAATAGTAATTGCGTGATTTGATGAATGTTTTGATGAGTATACAGTCATACAAAGTAATGTTTTTCCACTATGTCTCCGACTCTCCTCTTCACTTTCTTCTCCGATTACAGGTTTGCTCGCTCTCCTCACTTCCCTTCCCTTCCCCAATTCCAATTTACAGGATCGGCCAACTAAAATACCTTCTGCAGGGAGACATGATTACAGCTGGGCTTTGAAAAGACAACGAATGGACTGATACATAGTGACTGGTACGCTGACAAGAAGATGTGAGTATGTGACGGTATCGAAAAGTACCAAACTAGTACTGGTACATTCTATGAGGTGTAGCAGGCTCAGACCTGGACCAGAGAACAGGATCTGGACTAACTGGTAAAAATAAACTGCTATGCCAACAGAGAGGAAGGAGCATGCCGGACTGGTACGAACATATTCTGGGGATCAACATTATCTGGTGCAAATTAAGATTTTCTTTCTGGTATAAAACTGGTACAAGGGGAGTGGTACACTGACAAGAGGGTATGAAAATACCAAACAATACCGAACTGGTACTGGTACACAATGGTATGACATGAAGTGGGATTAGACATGAACCAGAAAATAGGAAATAGATGGACTGGTAAAAAGGAATTGATACACTGACAAAAAGGAAAGCATACCGGACTGGTACAGAAATGTACTGGAACGAGAGGGAGACAACTCAGAGACCTACGACTTCCAATTTAATTTTTTTGTTTGGTTTTCAGATTTTCACATTCAGAGACTTTATCTTGTTTTGATTTAGCATTTAGACTTCCAATGTATTAATTTCTACTGGTGCACAGGTGGGTACTTTGGTTCATATATCTAACACCTTTTCTTATTAAGCAATTTTGACGAATTAATTTATTGATCGATATTGGTGTGGAGGGATCTATAGTGTGAACTAAACGTCCCCTAAAGTACATGGAAACACTCAGCCGCATTAGTTGCATTTGACTGTATTTAGTCAGAACACATGACAACAACTCTGTTTCACTTCTCAGTACACTGCTGGACATAAGTGGTTTGTTCTTTTAGGATAAAGTTTTGAACAAATGCCGTGCATGATCTGATCAGAATAGATTCAGTTATTACATTGCACTAGAAAAATTATTGACCGGGCCAAGTACTCCTGTGCGTGAACACAATGAAAGGGCATGTATCATATAACACAAGCATCAGAATTCTCGTTGCTCATGATACATCATCCCTATATTTTCGAATTGATTTATTAAAGAACATGAATGGGACTATTATATCTGTGCTCTGCATTCGACCGGTCAATGGGTTAGAAGTTAGAACCTAATTAGTTCTGCTGACATGAGATAACAACAAGTGTAAGTGCAGATCAACTCATCCTTTTCTTTGAATTGAAGATCATGCTAACCTGTTAGAAGGTTCTATCTGGTTTAAGTATCAAAATTCCAAGGCAACAATGGAACCTGTTGTCTAATCTCCAGGCGTACATTAGTACTATTTGTATGAAAAGTTGTTTATATGTTGTTAGCATGTTCCATAATTAATTAGTTTTATGTTATTTTGCACTTCTGGCCGCCTGTGATTTTGTTCCTGTTGTCATGAGCACCGCTACTGGTGATTAGCGACCTTTTTAAACCTCTCGATTCTGTCAGGTAAGGAAGGATTAAGCCTTCTTAAGGCTCCTTTAACTTTCTTTGGCTTTCTTTGCCGCTTAATTCTACCGAACACCGGTTCCTTAGTGCCGATAAAGATCACTTCCTTTAGTATTCTTTTGCTCGGATCTTAGTTGTTTGCCGAACAGCCCGCTTAAGAACTTTGGACCTCAACATGCTATAGTCAGGGGCGGACCTAGTAAGGGTCGGGGGGTGGCAACTGCCTCCTGAGACCTAATAAGATCCGTACCAATTTTGCCCCCCTCCCACCCCGGAATTTTTTCTGCCCACTCTGAAATTCTGATATGTAATTTAGAGTTAAAATTATTATAAATTTTTTGAATTTTTGTTTGTAATTAGAATTACAAGTTAGAGCATTGTTTTTTTATCTAGTATATAATTAGCTAATGGGTTTGAACCCGATTAGCTATTTAAACCAAATTCGTTATTTTTTTATCCCCTAATGAAAATTCTGGATCCACTCCTGGCTATAGTCTGTGTTTAATTTGACCATAATATAAATTATGAAATCATTTCTCCTAATCCGAATCCTCTATTGATTTAAATCTATAATCACACAATTTTGGGATCTTTTAGTAATCAAAACCTCAAGATTCAAGAACGTGTAGCTTTCATCTGTAGTTGTCATCAGTCAAAGTATTGTAGTCAATTCATCACTTAAATAAATTATGATGCTGTCCATAATTAAAAGTAGGTTTCACTATGGAAAATTCAGCACTTGAATAAATTATGAGGCTGTCCCATAATTAACAGTAGGTTTTTTTTTGGACAGAAGCCGGGAAGGTGCTGCCAGGTATTTTATATAAAAAAAAGGTCTAGATTACAGCGTACGCTATCACAGCCAGAAATATCAGAATAAGCCCCAGTGTCTCAACTACTGGTACAACTATCAGTCCGCTACTGGTACGGTATCACAGCTAGAAATATCAGTCAGCGACCAAAACATAAGAGCTCCACTAAACCATACCCTGTAATCCCACTAAACAGTACGTTTCACTATGGAAAATTCAGCACTGAAATAAATTATGAAGCTGTCCCACAATTAACAGTAGGTTTCAATATGGAAAATTCAGCAATTGAAGTCTTTGGTTAAAATGATAGTCGTCTCTTATCAACATCATTATTCCAAATTTGTGGAAGAAATTTGATTTGCCAGATTCAATTATTTGAATTACGGCTTTTCTAATCTAATTTGACTCCACATGGCATCGAGAAATTTGAGTACAATTTCTTTGTAATTATAGCTGGATTTATTAAATTGTCGTGAAAACACCTACAGCTTTTCTAATTTGATTCGTTAATGTAAGGCATAATCAACACATCAAAACTATAAAGTTGCAAATTAATTATGCCCGTATATCATTTGAAATACAAGTACTTCTCATGAAGTAACATAAACGTGATTCATTAGTACGGTAAGTTTATTTTATTTTATTTTATTTTTCAAGTAAAAGACTAGTACCATAGAATTGAAGTACCATACAAGTAGTAAGAAAACAATATTTAAAAATAAAATCATCAAAAATGAAAATAATATTATATCGGACAAGGCCGGGTTAGTTTTTTTACGTTATTATTTGTATGGTGGAAATAAATCTTATAGAAAATTACACTGGATTTTTAATTTGTAAGTAGAAGAAGGTTCACGTCCAGTCAAATTGGATGACTACCTTTATGAGCTGACGTATCACATCAACAATATCTACTTGTATAAATAGGTGCAACTGGAATATTTTTGTGAACCATTGAGAGCTTCTCACATTAATTCAAGATGTCTTGTTTGTCACTCAATTTCATCCTCCTCCTCTTACTCATTCAAGCCTTCTCGGCAACTTGCTGTATTGAGCATGAGAGAGATGCCCTGCTTGAATTCAAAACCGGTGTCAATGATAAGAGTAGTCATCTGGTTTCATGGAGCGGCAAAAAATGCTGCAACTGGGCAGGGATCCGATGCAACAATCGAACAAATCATGTTGTCAAGCTTAAGCTTCGAAATACCAATGTTGAACGGATCAATAGCTACAAAGGTAACTTTTATTGGAAATACCACCTTGGATTGACAGGGAAGATCAGTCCGTCTTTGTTATCTCTTAGTGATCTGAAGCACTTAGATCTCAGCTTCAATAATTTTAGTGGGGATAAATTTCCAGAATTTATTGGCGCATTTAGAAACTTAAAGTATCTCAATTTGTCTAACACGGGTTTGTCAGGAATGATACATCCTCAGCTTGGGAACCTTTCTAAGTTGTTGTATTTTGATCTTAGTCAACACTATTATTTTTCTGATTTTATATTGAGAACCGATACATGGTGGTTATCTAATATGAGGTCTCTAAAGTATATTGACATGTCAGGAGTTTATTTCAAAGATTCAAATGACTGGGTGGAAAATTTGAACAAACTATCATCACTTGAAGTGTTAGTTTTATCCGAGAACAGTCTAACCCAAATTCCCAATACACTTAATTTTATGAACTTCACCTCGCTCAGAGTGCTGCATCTTTCTTATCAAAACTTCAATACCACCATACCCAATTGGGTCGGCAGTTTACGTAGTTTAAATGTTCTAATTCTCCAGGCCTGTAACCTGGTGGGGCCATATCCCGCTACATTGGGTAATCTAACTTTGTTAAACAAACTTTCCTTCGATTATAATTCACTTGATGGCAAGGTACCACCACTACATAGTCTGAAAAAATTAACTGACCTATCTTTATCAGGCAATTATATAGAAGGAGATATTAAAGAGCTATTATTGAGCAAGTTGTCAAACTACACACGGGGGAATATGGTGTATTTAGATATTTCCTATACTAACTTGACCGGAACTTTGACAGGTTGGATAGGGGATATGACAAGTGTAACTTATCTTGACCTTAGCTATAATAACCTAAATGGTACAATACCTACTGATATTGGAAATTTAAGAAATCTTGTTCATCTTGATCTTAGTTATAACTCCCTCTCAGGATTACTATCAGAAACTCACCTAACTGGTTTGTCAAAACTCAAGTATTTAGACCTCGCATATGCCAACTTAACTATTTTGTTTGGTAGTGATTGGACCCCTTCTTTTCAATTGAATACAATATGGTTGAGTTCAAATAAACTAGGGCCAAAATTTCCCTCTTGGATCCGGAGACAACTACAAATTGAGGATCTAGAACTGACAGCCACTGGAATTGATGACAATATACCTGATTGGTTATGGAGCTTATCTTCACTTAGATACCTTGATTTGTCTGATAACGTACTTAGAGGGAAGTTACCAGCCAGCTTGGTGCACATGACCAAACTAGAGTATATGTTTTTGTATAATAATCAGCTTGTTGGTAAAATACCATTTCTTCCTACAAGTTTGGTATATCTGGATCTTTCCAATAACTTCTTGTCAGGACAACTGCGTAAGAACTTTAAGTCATCATATAAGAATAAATTGATTGTTTCGAACAATCACACTATGGAAGTTGTAGAATTGTTTCCCTGTGGATTAACTAGTTTGATGTTTCTTGATCTCTCGAGTAATAGTTTATCAGGGCATCTTCCTCCTTGCTGGTCAAATTTCGGTGACACAGTCAATCTTGCAAATAATAGGCTCTCTGGAGTTGTGCCCAGCTCTTTTAATTGTTCAGTCACACTAACAGTACTTAAGCTTGCAAACAACAGTTTAACTGGACAGTTTCCCCTTGATTTGCAATTTTGCATAGGATTACAAATGCTTGATCTTGGAGAAAATAATTTTCATGGGATAATACCTGACTGGGTAGGAGAAAGCATTCGCCAGTTGCAATTCCTAAGGTTGCAGTCTAATTTATTTCATGGTAATATCCCATCTAAGTTGACACAACTCAATAATCTACAAGTCTTAGATGTTGGAAATAACAACCTTTCTGGACCGTTGCCAAGAGGTTTGGATAATTTTACTTCGATGAGTCAGGTCTTGTGGACAGAAGAATATGATTCTAGTGAGGAATTAAATGCAATCACCAAAGGGTTTATTCATGAGTATAATTATTTAGAAATTTCATCTTGGAAGAGTATGGATTTGTCAAACAATAATCTAATGGGAGAGATACCTCAGGAGATAGTTTTTCTAATTGGTTTATTGAATCTAAACTTGTCCCACAACCACTTGATAGGAAACATTCCACTTAAAATTGGAAACATGACATCTCTAGAGTCCCTCGACTTTCACATGAATAACCTGTCAGGGACTATCCCAGAAAGCATGTCCATTTTATACTCTTTGGAAGTGCTCAATTTTTCTTTCAATAATCTATCTGGGAGCATTCCAACTGGGCATCAGATGCAGACGCTTGATGACCCGTCAATCTACAGTGGTAATCCATACCTATGTGGACCCCCACTAAAGACGAGTTGTGGTAGCAATGAGATACTTACTCAAAGTAATGGTCACAATGATTCAATTTACAAAATGCTGATGATAGGGACAAGTGGTTGTATTTGTTCATAGAGTTTGGTTTTGTGGCAGGATTTTTGCTAGGGTTTTTCATCCTACTATTCAAAGTAAAGTGGAGGTATACTTATTTTCAAATGGTCGATACTGTGTTTGATAGGTTGTATGTGTGGATGTTGAAGCCAAAACTCAAATGGGCTTCGGCCCATTAAGCCATTAAGTCATTTTGACGGAAATGACTCCTGTATGGGAAATGAAATGGAGACAGAGAGAGATGTGATTTGAACTCCAAGCCGTCCATTCTATTCTTCTTCAACTTGTTCTCTTGACTCAATCCACCTTATTACACTAGGAAATATCAAATTAGTGTATGAAATTGTTAGTGTTAGAGTAAGTGTTAATGGCTTGATTATTTCCTTGTATTTGTAACTACTCTATTGATCTAGTGAATTTGTGTCATGTGCTCCCGTGGTTTTTCCCGCAAGGGTTTCCACGTAAAATTTTGTCTCTCTTTAATTTTTTTTTGTGTGTTTGATTGCTTGTTTGTATTGGCTTCTTGTTTGATTTCTATATTTTTCCATTTGATTGGCCCGTAAGGTGCTCGATAAAATTACACCTTGAATGCTTCCGCATCTAACCCCAACAGTATGTTGTCTTGTATTGTATTGTAGTGCAATTCTATTTAGTTTATAATAAAGTTGTATGTCTTGTATTGCATTGTAGTGCAAAACTATTTGATAATGAGTTGTACTGCAATTGAACATGTTAATTGCAATATTAAAAGCTATTTTTTTTCTTTTTTAATTAATGTACAAAAGGAAATGTATTCCTCATTAATACGAAAAAAATAAAAGTTTTACAACATCAAAATCCAACTTCCTAGAAACATCAATTAAAAAATATTTTCATATACATTATTATAACAAAAGTTTTAAAAAGTGTTTACCAAACTAAAATAAAGAGAAGTAAGCCCGCACTTCCGGAAAACAATAATATTTTACAAATTAATTCTGGTACGTCATACTAGTACCAGTTCTAGTCCAGATGGTAAGAACTAAAACCCCATTTATTACTTCAAGAAAAACCGTAGAGTGAGTCTATGGCAATATGCATATCACGATTTAGTTCGTAATACGGATTATTATTTTTGTTTTTAAAATCCTAATGGTCGATCCGAACTGTTCAAAATGATTTTCTTATGAATATGTACCAGGAGACCAAATTTTATATTTTTTAGAATTTTTTTACTATTTTTAAGAAAGGTAGAAAGTCACAGTTTTTGGATGGTCCAGAATTTTCAGATCAAGTGATTTTCTACCTATCTTAAAAAATAGTTAGAAAATTCTAAAAAATATACAATTCGGTCCGCAAGTAGATATTCATATAGGGATCATATTGAACAGTTCGGATCGACTATTAAGATTTTGAAAACGGAAATATTGACCCGTATTACGGATCAACCCGTGATATGCATAGTACCATAGACTCACTCAAAACCGTACATGCATAGAAATTAATAAATAAGGTAAGACTAACATCATTGGTAGAATACAAAATTCCACATATTTAGAGCTGTTGTCGTCATATATATAATTTGTTACAAATTAAACATACAAACATCATAATTTACTACTTAGTAACAGTAATTTAATTTATTTAAGATAATAACTAACTGTAGAGAGATAAGGAAGATGATTGAAGTATAGAGAGAGACAGAGAGCTGATTCCGGCTTCAGATAGTTTAGCTGCACAGTATGGTTTGTTAAAATGTAAAGAATAAAATTACTAATTTGTATTTATGGAGATAGTTTTGTTACTCTTGAGTTTCTTTAAATCCACCTTTAAAGCAAAGAACGTATCCGGAATTTCGAATTTGAAGGGAAATTATTGTAAGTATAAATAAACATGGTTTATTAAATTATACAATTTTAAATTAACTCCATTTTTTAACTTCTGAAAGTACAGATAAAGGTGCTACTTTTACCTGATTATCTGGATCCGATCCGGAACCAAACCTGATGCTGTTAATTTCATTGAAAGCACATTTGATTTTTTTTCTTGGATAAAAGATAAATGGTAAACAATTTAAAATTTAATATTTAGAAGAGATCGTCGGTCGAATTTGGAACGTCATTTTTGGTCTTTCATTTAAAGGGCATTTTCTTAACCACTAGATCTGAGGCTCATACTTTGAAGAATTTAATTGTTAAATTCATGCTAAATTGGATTTCTTTGAATTGGGGTATATCAATAATGATCAATTCAGAAACCAAAAGAAAAAAATAATGATCAATTCATTTTCATATCAATTCTACTCAAGGTTCTAAATAGCATTTATCGCGTCATCACGAGAAGGCTACAAAAAAAGCTATAGCGGAAGCTATGCCACAGAGCGTTTTCTCTTTTACAAAAATTATATTATATATTTATACTAAATATCAATATTATCTAAGTCTCGTATAACAATAATTAACACCAAATTTATTAAAAAATTATAATATTCATATTGAACCAGTACAAAGTCCAAATTACGGTTCAAAATATCCATAGTAATATCATAAACTATCGATTTTTTTAATTTACCAATGAGCTTAGTACGTTAATTGCCACCAAAATCTCACGATTAAAGTTCAATTGAGTCTTTTATTTAAAGTCCATATAAAAAAGCAGAAAAAAAACTCATATTTCATAGCGCGCGCTATTTGCGCTACACGCTATGCGCTATAGTTGACTGCTATTACCGTTACATTAAATATTTTAGATTGAGAGTTAATCTTTTGATCTTGTGACTGAGATCAAAAGATAATGGACTCTATAAGAAATTGTAAGATGAACTATAACAAATAAATATACTCAAAAGGGCATCCTATGGAATAATAAGGAGGTAAGTAACAAGGCGATTAAATTCAACTATTCAAGTACCAAGCCAAAATATGTTACCAGAAGAAATCAAATCTGGATTGCAGAAACTCACATAAATTTGGCAGAGTAGAAGTTTGAATTTGGTCAGAAAGGGTCAAATATGAAAGAAAACAAAAAATTGAGGAGATACCCGTAGGTATTTCATATTAATAAAATTTAACTATTACATGGACTTATGCGGTCTAAAAGATACTAATTGTAAAGGTGAAAACATATTCTAGGTTTTTGGGGGCCTATCGGTAAGTTGAACTCTCATAGCTTGTTATTTACCAGTAAATTACTTCTTGTACCAGTATCAATTTTAAGCGAGAAAGAACTCAGGATTGAGTCTATTTTCGATCTCTAGATGTACAATTTGACACTGAATGTCAAATATGAAATTAAGGAACTGCACAAAAGGATACCTAGCCAAAGCCTAACCTCGCACTCTGTTCCGAAATATCAGAATCTCTCTGCTTTCTTTGTTTTTTCCTCCCTTATAAATGTTGTATGACATAAATTAAACTCTGCTAGACTTGTTTCAATACATATTTTATCGCACCCCAGCCCGCTTTTGGTGTCGGGACGCATGATGCATCAATAATAGCCACTATGCAAATATCACTGTGTACCTGTACAGGTTGCATGGGTTATATTTGGACTGAGTAATAATAGGAAGTAATTAATGTTTTATCAAAAACAAATGAAAAGGTGTTATTTTTTCTAAGATGAAAGAGTGGAGACTAGAAGATCTCCCTTGCAAATCTCATGTAAATTTTTTTTTTGATATCTTAACAGTAATTTTTCGTTTTTTGTTTTGACGAACATGAATAAGAATTGGTTGTGCAAATTGATCTATTTGTTGAAAATTAATTCAAATTTTTTTTAGATGATCTCTGCATATGTTGAGTTGATTTAGAAGCAGTTTTTAGACGTCTGTAAACTGCATTGGCTACTTTAAACCCGAAATTTTTATAAATATACAAAACTCAAAATTAATTTAACAATCTATACATTTTTTATATTAATTTCCAAATCTATCCAAACCGCTGAACCTGTCAGCGGTTTCAGAATCCAGAACCGCTGTTTCAGAATGCTGGAACCGCTGCCCCTGTCAGCGGTTTAAGCCAGGCACAGTTTTTGATGTTTTCTGCACACTTTTTGAAACAACGAACGACTCAGATTAAAACAACGAACGACTCAGATTCAAATAAAAAATGTAATCATTACAAAGTTGCGGAATTCATCCGAATTATTATTAAAATAATTTTTCATTTAATTTTTTTATTTAATTAGAAAATATTATAATTTATTTATTTATTTTATTAAAATATTAGAAATATTTTTATATATTTTTTAAAATTAGATAGAATACCATATAATTTAATTTATTAGAAAGACTTAAACAAATAACCCGGATCAATATTTTTCAGATCGGATTTTTCATGGCTATAAGAAAAATTAAAATATTTATTTGTGTGTTATTAGAAAAAAAATAAAAATACTTTGAATCTGAATTATTGATCCCGGTTCAAAAGTCACTTCTAGGTAAATACAGAAAATATTATTGTCTTTCTATTTTTGAAAAAATCAAAATATTTGAAAATTTTGCCGCAACTATTGACTTTTCTCAAATGTTAGATATTTTTCTCAAATTTTGATTTTTTCAAAAATAGAAAGACAATAATATTTTCTGTATTTACCTAGAAGTGACTTTTGAACCGGGATCAATAATTTAGATTCAAAGTATTTTTATTTTTTTCTAATAACACACAAAGAAATATTTTAATTTTTCTTATAGCCATGAAAAATCCGATCTGAAAAATATTGATCCGGGTTATTTGTTTAAGTCTTTCTAATAAATTAAATTATATAGTATTCTATCTAATTTAAAAAAATATATAAAAATATTTCTAATATTTTAATAAAATAAATAAATAAATTTTAATATTTTCTAATTAAATAAAATAATTAAATGAAAAATTATTTTAATAATAATTCGGATGAATTGCCAAAACTTTGTAATGATTATATTTTTTTGTTTGAATCTGAGTCGTTCGTTGTTTTAATCTGAATCGTTCGTTGTTTCAAAAAGTGTGCAGAAAACATCAAAAACCGTGCTTAGCTTAAACCGCTGGCAGAGGCAGCGGTTCTAGCATTCTGAAACCGCTCACAGAGTCAGCGGTTCTGGCTTCTGAAACCGCTGACCCTGTCAGCGGTTTGGATAGTTTTGGAAATTAATATAAAAAATGTATAGATTGTTAAATTAATTTTGAGTTTTGTATATTTATAAAAATTTCGGACTTTAAACATTGGCTATATTAGGAATAGTTGGGAGCGGAATTGATCCAAAGATATTACTAAACCGTCCGATTCATTTTGTGTTTTAATCAATGATGATGATGCTTCGACTCCCGTTTTAATTAAAATGAAAATATTTTGGCCATATTTATTAGGTGGACCTTATAGCAAAACTGGAACCTTCCAGTTCTGATTGAATTTTATGATTTGCTAATGTCTCCATCAAATTCACGTTTTGAGAATAGTAATTTTAAATCATAAAAGTATCTAGATAATTCTAAAGCAGTACATATTTAATATTTTGATTTCCTTTTCATCCGAATTTATCAAGTTTTTTAGATGAAGAAGACTGTTTTTTTTTCTTTAATTTCTAACTTCAATGATATTTTTCAGTTAGTTTTAAGTAAAGAGTCATGTAAATACGAAAGTGCATAGAATTTTAACAATAAATAAATTAATCAACTTAATTTGTCAATCAGTAACAAGTACTAACTGGTTTTGCGTTTGTAATGATTGAAAGATTAAACAAATGGAAGAGGTATTGGAGATCTCCATTTGTAAAGTTATTTGAGATTTGAAAAGGAATTGTTAGCTACTACTTAGTAGAAACAGCAAGAAATATTCTTTCTAGATGACCACGGCCAATACATTGCCTTTCAAATAATTGTATCGCACGGTTTAAATAGTTCTTTGGACGGATATGGTCCAGAGAGCTTCGGACCAATTCCACTCCCGTCTAATTTACGAACGTTGTAGTGTTTTATGTACTGTAGAACTCAATGTAATTGTAAGAGAGAAAGGAAATAAAACGTTATTTCTATTTAGAAAAATATTTTTCTCTCTCCTATCATTTGGATACTAGCACAAAGCAGTGCAGTACTGCTGAATTTATTCCAACACTATTGAGATAGGGGTGATTTTTGTTATCCAAACATTCAAAATTTATAATTTTGTTATCCAAACATTTAAAATTTCTAATTTTTTCCGTAATAATTGAATTTCTAATTTTGTTTGCCATTAAAAGAAAAGTTTTTCTCGTCTTCCAATTAGGTGACCAAATCTGAAATATTGAACTAAATCATCAATTCTTTATTAAAGCATGATATGTCTCATTTTGCTAGAATTGAGTGAGTCAATATCAGGTAATATAATATTGTTTAGATTCAGACTGTTCAATCAGAATCCGAACCAAGTTTGAGGTGAAATGTTCAAACGGGATGTCTTTAATATTCGTGCAAATTTTGACAAGACAGTTCAGATGTAAAGAGAAATATTGTGTTCCCTTATATTATATGACTTGAATTGAAATTGAATTGAATTCTAATAATAAATGATTTAGTCATTAAATTGGGCTGGGCCTTGGGCTATCAAGTAATGTTTCTCGTTGGTGTGAATTCTAGTATTGGTTCTCTCCCTGTCTTCCAAATTCTAGTATGGGCTCAATATAGGCTCTATAGTTTATTTTGCCTTACAGTTTTCTTAGTTGAATTTGAGAACCTATAGTACATAACTCTCTACTGTATTATTTGTTCAAGAATATATAATTCTCACTAATATCTCCTGCACTTTTATTCTGCTAGTCAAGACTATGTTGGTGTGCTCAACACTGCTAGAAATTAGTAAGACATATTTTCAGCAGTAAATTTTTAACTTGGATTTTCAGTGACTGATGAAGCTCACAAAAATTATAAGAAAATTAAGTATCCCATCTTTTCGGAAATTATTCTGCACAATTGTAACACAGTTACTGAAACATCAACAGTGACTGTTTGATATTAAAGTGCATGCATGGAAACATGTAGTTATCTACTTCCAAAAGATATCAGCCCTATTGGTTGCATTCGACTATATTTAGTCAGAACACATGGTAATAATAAGATTTGAGAATTTTTTTGTCTGTAGAAAATATTAAAAAACAAGAAACAAAAACAGAAAGAAAGAGTACCTACAAATTTTCATGAGTAGAAAGATCGGTAGGAATTTTACCGACTCAAAATTTGAATTTGTTTGGATCGGTAGGTACTCTTTTTGTTTCTGTTTCTTTTTTTTTTTTAATATTTTTCTATAGACAAAAAATTCTCATAAACTTTAGCATGCTAACAACTCTGTTTCACTTCTCAGCACACTGCTGGACATTTGGTTTGTTCTTTTAGGAGATGCTTTTGAACAAATGCCTTGTGTGCTCTAGTGAGACCAGAATCAGTCCTTACATTTTCTGGTCAAGTGCTCCTGTGCCAGAACACTTTCTGGTCCATTGGTAAGTATGAATTCTGGTCCATGTGATCAAGAACGTGTAGTTTTCATCTTAGTTGTCATCAGTCAATTCATCGCTTGAATAAATAAATTATGAGGCTGTCCAATAATTAACAGTAGGTTTCACTGCTGTGGAAAATTCAGCAATTGAAGTCTTTGGTTAAAATGACAGTCATCTCTTATATATCAACATCATTATTCCAAATTTGTGGAAGAAATTTGATTTGCCAGATTCAATCAATTGCCGTGGGAATTACATACGGGTTTTCTAATTTGATTCCACATGGCATCGAGAAATTTGAGTACAATTTGTTTGTATTTATACCGAAATTTTTATTTATACCATATTAAAAAAAAACATTTTGCCCATTTTTCTAGAGAATTCCATGTATATCACGTCCGCCAATTGAATTAGCGGAGTCTAGCATCCTCCATGACTGGGTCTGCCAATTGAAATGGCGGAGCCCTTTTTTTATACAGAAATTAAATCTTTTTATATAGTTTATAAATTATGTTTTCTATTTATTTTGCATAGTTTTTTATTTTGTTATATAGTTTATATATTATGTTTAATTGTTATCTTGTTTTAAATGTCAGTTATTTTGAAAATATTGTTCGTTTGTCGTATCAAAATTTTGAATATATCGTGTGTTTGAAATGTCGTTTGTCAATGAAGAAATTTTTGAATATATCACAGTATTTATTTATTTATTTTGTTCATTACACCATTATTTCTTTGTTGACAAATGACATTTCAAGCACACGATATATTCAAAATTTTGATCTGACAAACGAATGGTATTTTCAAAATAACCAATATTTAAAACAAGATAACAATTAAACATAATATATAAACTATATAACAAAATAAAAAAACTATACAAAATAAATAAAAAAAACATATATAAACTTTTACAAAAAGATTTAATTTCTTAAAAAAAAAAAGGGGTCTGCCAATTGAATTAGCAGACCCTAGCCTTTGGGTCTGCCAATTCAATTGGTGGCCGTGATATATATAGAATTCTTCACAAAAGAGGCGAAATAGTTTATTTTTTTATTTTTTAATATGTATAAATAAAAATTTCGTGTATTTATAGCTGGATTTATTAAATTGTTGCGAAAACTCCGCTTTTCTAATTTGATTAGTTAATGTAGGGCATAATAAATACATCAAAACTATAAAGCTGCAAATTAATTATGCCCGTATATCATTTGAAATTAATACAAGTACTTCTCATGAAGTAACATAAACATGATTAGTACGGTAGGTTATTTTATTTTATTTTATTATTCGAGTAAAAGACTATATAGTACCATAGAATTGAAGTACGGTACAAAGTGTTCTTACAAAAACAATATTTAAAAAAAACAAAACTGATCAAAAATAAGATTTGGTGGAATCCGAATTAAGTCATCGGAGGCATGCATGCAATTAATGAAATTGGATCCCTCCTCAATGTCATCAGATGCCATTAGAGACAATGAACTTGCACCTAGTTCAGTATCAATTAGGTATATATGCACAAATTTATAACACAGTATATTTCGAACTGAAGTAGGGGCCAAAATTGTCCAATTAGATATTTATTAATATTAAACTTTATTTTTAAGTGATTCAATTAGAAAATGGGGATATTAATAAAATGAGTAAGTTTTGATGGGAAATAACTAATTTTCAAGTTTGGATGGGTAAATATCTAATTGAAGAAATTATGATGGACATATATCTAAATTTCTCTAAAAAGTAAAATATGGGTTTCTAGAGATTTAACATTTTTTCATTAAACTAAATTTCTCTAAAAAGTAAAATATGGGTTTCTAGAGATTTAACATTTTTTTCATTAACCGTTTGAAATGATTATTTATTTATTCTGTCCTTTTTCGTTTCATAAAAGCCAGCAAGTTTGGTATTTGACTTGATCAAATGAAGGTCAGAATTGAAATATTTTTTTAGTGCCATACTTTTATTCCTCATTTCATTTTTGTGACTTCTTTTTATTCAAGCCGTTACAAAAATTTTATAATTCTAACCAAATTATTTTTCTTGAAACATTTGATTGGTTCATGAGGTATAAATTATTTTTTTCTTGTTTTCTTGTTAATTAGTTTCTAAACTTCAATTAATAAAAATATTAGTGTTTATTTGTTTCTTCAAAAAATGAGAAAAAAAATCTACATATTAATTAACTAACACACTCTTAATTTAAAGAACTTTTACATTCAGAGAAAGATTGTATTTTTGCCGAACAATTTATTCTGACAAGAGAGTTAGTAGGAGAGAACAGTGAGTTCAGATCGACATCTCAGCGCCACCGGATGAGGAGATCACGAGGTTTCCACCCTCTTTGGCTTTCACTATAATAATCTATGTAGAAAGCATATAGATCCTAAACCAGGTTGATTGTTCCATGAACCATGAATTCTTCCAAAATAAAAATAAAAATACTTTAGAAATTAGAAAGACATTTCATCAGTAAATTTTAACTTGGGTTTTTTAGTACTGGTCGCTGATATTTTTTGTCACTAGAAGTCCGTCAAATTTTTTTTTCTTTCGAAAAAACATCTTCAGCGGCCAACGACAACACCGGTCGCTGATACTATATTTTGCTGTAGTGAATAACTGATGAACCTTACAACAATTATAAGAAAATTAAGTATTACATCTTTTATCTTTGTTTTCAATGTCCGAACAATCGATCCGAACAGCTCATGTAATAACATATGCTTGGAGACCAAATTTTAGAATTTTAGAATTTTTTTACAATTTATTTTCATAGTTACAATATCACTTTATCGGATGGTCGAGGATCTCCTTAAAAAAATAATTTTGTACCTATCTAAAAAAATAATAAAAAATTCTAAAAAAATATAAAATTTAGTCTCCAAGCATATTTTATTATGAAGATCATGTTGAGCGGTTTGGATTGACTGTTCGGATTTTGAAAACGAAGATAAAAGATGTGTAGCATATTGGAGCACAAGAAAGATATGCATTTGAACCATCCTCATTTAAGTTATGAGACTGTTCAACAATTAACAGTGGGTTTCACTGTGGAAAATTCAGCAATTGAAGTCTTTGGTTAAAATGACAGTCGTCTCTTATCAACATCATTATTCCAAATTTGTGGAAGAAATTTGATTTGCCAGATTCAATAAATTGCCGTGGGAGTTACGTACGGCTTTTCTAATTTGATTCCACATGGTGTCGACAAAATTTGAGTACAATTTGTTTGTATGTATATATAGCTGGATTTATTAAATTGTCGTTAAAACACATCTAATTTAATTCGTTAATGTAAGGCATAATTAACACATCAAAACTATAAAGTTGCAAATTAAATATGCCCATATATCTTTTGAACTACAAGTACAATTTCTCATGAAATAACATAGACATGATTAGTCACTACAGCAGAAAGTATTATCAGCGACCGGCGTAATCACCGGTCGCTGAAACTGTTTTTTTCCGCAAAAAAAAATAAACGTGATTTTCAGCGACCGTATTGGCGACCAGTTAATTCGCCGATCGCTGAAAATCCAAAAAAAAAAAAAATCGGCGACGATCCATCAAAACCTCCCCCGCCAAATCGATCTCTTCTCCTCTCTGGGGTTTTCAAATCTGCGAGGACCTCCGCCGATCCACCTCCGTCGCTCTCCACCCCGTGCGCCCCAGACCCAGACCCAACCTTCGCGCCGCGCTCCAGACCCAGACGCCACCGATCCACCTCCGTCGCTCTCCGCCGATCTGCCACTACCTCCTCGCCTACTCCCCTCTTCCTGTCAAGGTATTGCCTCCACCTCTCCAAATCCCCTGAGGCTTTGATCTCTTTGACCTCTCCCTGGTGCAGAGAAAAATAAACTTTCTTTTTGAGATCACGGAGGAGATGCTCGTCTGTTCACTGCCACAGTGCCACCGTTGCGCTACCAAAATCAAACCCTAAATTTTTTAAATTGTGAATTTGTGAAATGATTTGCGATTAACCTTGTGAAATTCTTGCTTGTGAAATTCTTCGTGCTGATACATTAGGGACTACGGATAGATGTATTAATTATTATGTACTTGGGGAGGAGTGTTTTGTGCTTTATTGGTACCGACATTGTACCAGTAAACCTACGAGCGAGATTTAGTTGAATTATTCTGCTGATTTGTGCATAATTGAGGCCCAATTGTAGTATTTCTCTGGAAATTACATGGAAAAAGCTCAACTGTACAGTTTCTGAAATCAGGGGAAAAACAAGAAATTTACTATTGGGGGCTCAATTTGTTACTTTAATTAAACAAATGTTTTATTAAAAATAGCAAAAATATTACACATGATTTAAAGAATTATTCTATTTAGGTCTGATTATTGAGTTAGGTCTGATTATTGAGTTAGTCTGATTATTTAGGTCTGATTTTTGGTTCAATTTAGGTCTAATTTCTTTCGTTACATTTAACAGTAATACTTCAGGAATGATTAGTAACTTATTTATCTACTTGGTATAGTTCAAAATGACTTTTTACCAAATAATATTATGAATTACTAATGCCAACTCTTCAGGAATGATTTCTTTTGTTGTATGCACCAGTATAATGAAACCAAATCAAGTTAGAAATTTATAGTTTTTTTTGCATGAATGACCTTGTACTTGTTTCTATTTATGTGTTTATCTGGGAATAACTTATAATTTTGATTTTGTCGATGATGGCACAGGATGGTACGATGATGATAGCCATGGGGAAGATACATATGATAAGAGAGAACTAGAAGCAAGGTTAGTGTATGACGACTGGTCTTGGCCATGTATGTTTTATCGATGTAAAAGGTCTCATTAGTTTCTTCAACAATTTAATTATATAGAGAACTAACCAAGCAACTTGCAGTATGGTATACTTCAAAATGAAACAAAAAGCTTGCTGTTGCAGCATCATAATTGGTTTTACTAAATTTCTTACTTCTCAAATTCTCATAATAATTGATATTTTTTCAGATCATTGGAAGGTCAAATTCTCATCAGTTTTGAATTGTTGGACTCTGCATTTTGTATCTATTGGGCAAACTTGATATTCTGCTCTGTAGACAAGTTAGCGTATTTGTAATGACAAGTCGAATTAACAATCTTGTTTATTTTTATATTAGGTATTAATTGCTATGTAAAATTGTACTTAATGCATCTCTGAAGACTTTGTGCATAATTAATTTGTTAAAAGACTTTGTATCTAAAGTTTGTTGTAAATAGATCCAATGTGTGGTGTTTATATTTAAAAGACTTTGTATACAGTTTCTCGATTTTGTATTTAAATTTGTTAAACTACTTTGTAAATAGATCCAATATTTGAGTATCACCAAAAAATATCAGCGACCAAAAAAAATTGGTCGTAGAAATATTATCAGCGACTGGGTGACGTCAATCAGCGACCGGTGACGTCATCGGGAAAGCATCAGTGATGATGGTTTCAGCGACCGGGCTATCAGCAATCGTAATAAGGCATCAGCGACCGGACGGACTATCAGCTACCGGAAATCCAGTAGCTGATAGTTGATTTTGCTGTAGTGAGTACCGCAAGTTTTTTATTTTATTTTACATTTTGAATAAAAGACTAGCTAGTACCATATAATTGGTTGTGCAAATTGATCCATTGAGATAGGGGTGATTTTTGTTATTCCATTGAAACATTTAAAATTTCTAATTTTTTTCCGTCAAAATTAATTGAATTTCTAATTTTGTTTTCCATTCAAAAAGGTCTTTCTTTTCTTCCAATTTGTTGATCAAATATAAAAAAATTGAATTAAATCATCAATTATTTATTAAAGCCTGATATGTCTAATTAATTTATTTGAATTTAGTGAGTCAATATCAGGTAGGGCTGCTAATATATAGAAGCCCTGTTCATGATCGGGCCCAGATCAATCTTGAAATTTATAAAGCCCGTTCATGATCGGCCCGAAATCAAATCGTCCATGCTCAAGATCGGCTTGTTCAATATTGTTCAAAACTTAGTTCGGTTCGAAATTGAGTTCGGTTCGAATCAGGCCTGTTTCAATGAATCGGGCCGAACAATGAACAACCAAGCAATTCTAGTTATGAACAACCAACTGGGCATACAAACAGCAGCCTACGAACGTGGACAAAATCACAACTTGAAGTCTTGAATTGCAATTATAAAAATCAGAACAGTAGAACTCCGGAGGAATTATTCAACTAAACAATATAAATATTTTTATAAGGTAGGTGCAATTTGCAAATCAAAATTTCAATTAAACAGTGAACAATATCAAAATAATAAAAATCACAACTTCAATTAAATTACTTGATACAATTCATTAAAAAAAGTTTACAATCTATTAAAATCCAATTTCAAACATTAAACAAAAATAATCTAAAAGAATTTCATCTCTTTCAACAGCTCTCTTCCTCTTTGTATCAGGACCTGTGCCAAGTAAACATACACCATTTTTAGCCACACTTAGCACTCTAACTAACTATGCCTCAAATAAATTATTAAGTACTGAGGTAAGGAAATTAAGTTTACCTACTCTCATTCCAAAAGCATTTAGCGGCATCTCTATATAGATCTTAGTAACCAGCAATTATTAAGTAAACTCTTTAGTACCAACAAACCCTTATTAAAAAAAGTTAAGAAAATAAAGATTCGTTACTTACCAACAGATCGCATAAATGGAAGATATTTGTCCAATTCAAAACCCTCAATAGAGCCAAACCAATCTTTTGTGCAGACGAGAGCCTCAATGGTTTCCGCATTCATCGAACTGCGCAAGTGATCAATTAATCGGCCAGCTGCACTAAATGCCGACTCTGAAGCAACGGTTGAGACTGGAACAGCCAAAAAGTCCCTTGCCATTTTTGCCAAAATCAGAAACAAGTCAGAGTTTCTTCTCCACCATCCCAAAACATCGAATTCCTCATCCTCGGACACCACCAAGGGTTCCTCAAGATAACTATCCAATTCGCATTTCTTTTGTCGCGGATTACGGTTCTCTACTTGAAATTTAGAGAACCTCTCCTCAAACTTCTTTTTGACGAGTATTCTACTTTCTACTTGTGGGGACTGACCACTTGTCGCCCGATCCGTATTGCAAGCTATCTTCTCATACTCATCATAAAATTTTCTAAGCGATTTTTTCACTTCTCTTATCTTTTCATTGTACAAAACGGTCTCTTCTCCGTATGCATCTTCGAAACAAAATTCCACACAAACCATCTTTCTCCGAGGATCAAAGACACATGCAAGTGTGAGAATCAAATTCGGGCTTTTCCAATATTTGTCAAACTTCTTTTGCATCTTCGAAGTCAGTACAGGTCCATGTGCACTGCATAGTGTTTATAAAAATAAGATCTAATAAAAGAAGTTGTTCAATAGAAGTAAGATTCTTTTATAATTGCCTAAAAAGAATCAAATGAATCTTTAAATCTCCTATAATCTATCTATTTTTCCATATTATTTTTAATAATTTCTACAATATTGAACAGTTTATTTAAAATAGGTACCGGTAACAATATTCTGAAATGTACCACTTGTTTCAGGTTCGATGCCAACATTATTGAACAAGGACTATGAAGATCTATAACAAAATATATGTGTGTGTGTATACAGTTTGGTGAAACAAATTTATAAGTCTAAACTGAGGAGAGGCTGTACGTTGAAACAAATTTATAAGTCTAAACTGAGGAATGGTTTCTCAGACTGCTAACCAGACAGAAAATCTCAGAGACCAAATGCAATTGTCTGAACAAAGTCAGGTCTTCTCTTGCTCGGCATGTGAAGTAGTCCCGTTATCTCAGAGACCAAAATCTTGCTCTAAAATAAAAAAGGATACTGTTACCAACAGTTTAGTTTTTTCTGCTTTAGGAATTTTAGGATGCATAGGGCACTCTTTGATATTAGAAATAACAGAACAATTTTCTGTCTAATTATAGTATGCAGATGCAACTTACATAATAGAGGTATCATGCATGGAGGGAGATAAACTGTTTGCATCTGAGCTACAGCAGGAGCAGTAGAAAATTTTCTGAGCTACAGCAGGAGTTCAACTGCTATATACCAGTAGAACAGTAGAAATTTTCTGGTATAAACTGTTTCCTCTTCTTCTTCTCCAATCTCTGCAGAAAGCAAAGAACAGTGCACACATTTAAAGATTAAATTTACTTTCACATCCAAAAGACTGATAAATTGCATAATAGAACGATTTCAATAGAAAAACAAAAACAAAGAAAACACATAACATAACATATTTGAGATTAAAAATAGAAATATTGTGCAAAATATAGAGTGCTTACCAGCATTCGGGTCAGGATTTAATTCAGCACAATGACAGAATACCGCAAAGAGTGAATCCACTGAAAAGAGGAGTTGCAGTTAATGAACAGTACAGAAGGTTAAAAATTGAACGAACCACTTCATAACAAGTTCATACAAACTCCAAAATCAAAACATTTCTGTTTGGTTTCAGCTTAGTTCAAGAAGGAACTCAGGCAAGAAATAAACTCAGACCCACAACCTGTTAACCCATCAAAGAGAACGCGGGAGAGGAAGGAAGGGAGCACTTACCAAGAATGGAGAGAGGAGAGGTCGGGAACAAGGGTCGTCGACTCGTCGCCAAAGTTGTCTGGGAGATAGGGAGAGAGTAGAGAGGCGACGCCAAAGAGGAGAGATGGATAGGGGTGGCGCGACGGAGAGAAGACCAGAGGCGCGACAGAGAGTCGGAGAGGGGAGGCGCTCAGCGGCTCAGGCGCCGTGTGAGAGTGAGAGAAGGTGGCTCAGGCCGTCAGGGCGTCGCGTGAGAACTGAGAGAGGGAGAGTGAGAGAAAGGAATTTCGTCGGTTCGATTATTTACGTACGAATCGGTTCGATCGGGTTATGTTCGAACGATTGTTCGATAGGGTTAAATTGAACAGTAATTGATCGGACACAGATCCGAACTAATCAACAGGTTGTTCGAAGCCCGTTCAAACTCGGCCCAGTTGGTTTGATATTAACCGAATCGAACTGAACTTCGGGCCTGGTTCATATAAAAATCTGTTCAATTTCTGTTCAACTGTTGTTCGGCCCGCTTTGTTCATGAACAACCCTGTTCAATTAGCATCCCTAATATCAGGCAATATAATATTAATGTTTAGATTAAGACCGTCCAATCAGAATCCTAATCATGTTTGAGGTAAAATGTACGTACCGGATATATATCTTTAATATTAGTGCAAATTTTGACGAGACAGTTCAGATGTAAAGAGAATATTGTGTTCCCTTTTATTATATGAATTTAATTTAATTTAATTTAATTTAATAATAATAATAATAATAAATGTTTTAGTCATCTAATTGGGCTGTCCTTGGGCTATGAAGTAATGTTTTCCTTTGGTGAGAATTCTTAGTACTATGGGCTCCCTCTCTGTTGAAATAATTTTCTTGTTTATTCTGGAAACATTTGATTGGTACAAGAGGTATAAATTATTTTTTCTTGTTTTCTTGTTAATTAGTTTGTAAACTTCAATTAATAAAAATATTAGTGTATATTTGTTTCTTCAAAAAAATGAGAAAAAATCTACATATACTATACTCTTAATTTAAAGAACTTTTACTTTCAGAGATAGATTGTATTTTTTCTGAACAATTTATTCTGACAAGAGAGTTAGCAGGAGAGAACAGTGAGTTCCGATCGACATCTCATCGCCACCGGATGAGGAGATCACGAGGTCTCCACGTACCCTCTTTGGATTTCACTATAATAATCTATGTAGATAGCATATAGATGCTAAACCAGGTTGATTGTTCCAAGAATTCTTCCAAAATAAACTAAAAATACTTTAGAAATTGGAAAGACATTAATTTTAGCAGTAAATTTTAACTTAGGTTTTTCAAAACCGGTTGCTGATATTGGTTGCTAGAACTTCGTCAATTTTTTTTTTCTTTCGGAAAATCAGCTTCAGCGGCCGGTGACAATACCGGTCGCTGATACTATATTTTTGCTGTAGTGAGTGACTGATGAACCTTACAACAATTAATTATAAGAAAATTAAGTACCACATCTTTTATCTTCATTTTCAATGTCCGAATAGTCGATCCGAACCGCTCAACATGATCTTCATAATAAAATATACTTGGAGACCAAATTTATATTTTTTAGAATTTTTTTACTATTTTTTTTCGTAGGTACAATATTACTTTGTCGGATGGTCCAGAATCTCCTGAAAATATTGATTTTGTACCTATCTAAAAAAATAGTATAAAAATTCTAAAAAAATAAAATTAGGTCTCCAAGCATATTTTATTATGAAGATCATGTTGAGCGGTTCAGATCGACTGTTCGGACTTTGAAAACGAAGATAAAAAAGATGTGTAGCATATTAGAGCACAAGAAAGATGGTGCATTTAAACTGTAGGTTTAATCACTGTGGAAAATTCGCGCAATTGAAGTCTTTGGTTAAAATGACAGTCGTCTCTTATATATCAACATCATTATTACAAATTTGTGGAAGAAATTTGATTTGCCAAATTCAATAAATTGCCGTGGGAGTTACGGTTTTTCTAATTTAATTTGATTCCACATGGTATGGACAAAATTTGAGTATAAGTTGTTTAATTGTATGTATAGCTGGATTTATTAAATATATTGTCGTGAAAACACCTACCACATTTCTGATTTAATTCGTTAATGTAAGGCATAATCAACACATCAAAACTATAAAGTTGCAAATTAATTATGCCCGTATATCATTTGAAATACATGTACAATTTCTCATGATTAATTAGTACCGTAGGATTTTTATTTTACTTTTTGAGTAAAAGACTAGTGTCATACAAGTCTTCTTACAAAAACAATCTTAAAAAAAAAATCTCATCAAAAATAAAAAAAAATTATATTGGATACAGGTTAGTGTTTTTTACGTTATTATTTGTATGGTCGAAATAAATCTTATAGAAAATTGCACTGGTTCACGTCCACTCAAAGTTGGATGACTACCTTCATGAGCTGATGTATCATCAACAATATCTACTTGTATAAATAGGTGCAACTGGAATATTTTGGTGAACCATTGAGAGCTTCTCACATTAATTCAAGATGAGTTGTTTGTCACCTAATTTCATCCTCGTCCTCTTACTCATTCAAGCCTTGTCAGCAAATTGCTGTATTGAGCATGAGAGAGATGCCCTGCTTCAATTCAAAGCCGGTGTCTATGATGAGAGTAGTCGTCTGGCTTCATGGAGAGGCAAAAATTGCTGCAACTGGGCAGGGGTCAGATGCAGCAATCAAACAGGTCATGTTGTCAAGCTTAACCTTAGAAATAATTACGAATTAAGTATTGGTGGTATTACAGGGAAGATCAGCCCATCTTTGTTATTTCTTAGTGATCTGAAGCACTTAGATCTCAGCTTCAATAATTTTGGTGGGAATAAATTTCCAGAATTTATTAGCGCATTTAGAAACTTAAAGTATCTAAATTTGTCTAATACGGGTTTGTCAGGAATGATACATCCTCAGCTTGGGAACCTTTCTAGGTTGTTGTACTTAGATCTTAGACAAGACTATATTTATGATTCTATATTGAGCGCTAATACATGGTGGTTATCAAATATGAGGTCTCTAAAGTATTTGGACATGTCGGGAGTTGATTTCAAAGATTCAAAATACTGGGTGGAAAGTTTGAATAAACTATCATTACTTGAAGTGTTAGTTTTGTCCAATAACTATCTAACCCAAATTCCCAATACACTCACTGTTGTGAACTTCACCTCTCTCAGAGTGCTTCATCTTTCTGAACAAAACTTCAATACCACCATACCCAATTGGGTGGAAAATTTACATAGTTTAAATGTTCTAATTCTTGAAGACTGTAACCTGCTGGGGCCATATCCCGCTACACTGGGAAATCTAACTTCTCTAAACAAACTTTCCTTCGGTAATAATGATCTAATTGATGGAAAGGTACCACCACTACATAGTCTGATAAAATTAACATACCTATCTTTAGCATCGAATAATATAGAAGGAGACATTAGAGAGTTATTACTGAGCAAGTTGTCAAACCACACACAGGGGAATCTGGAGTATTTAGATATTTCAGGTACTAACTTGAACGGAACTTTGACAGGATGGATAGGGGACATGACAAGTGTAACTTATCTTGACCTTAGTTATAATAACCTAAATGGTACAATACCAACTGATATTGGAAATTTAAAAATTCTTGTTACTCTTGATCTTAGTGTTAACTCCTTCACAGGATTACTAACAGAAACTCATCTAACAGGTTTGTCAAAACTCAAGTATTTAGATCTCTCGTCTTCCAACATAACTATTTTGTTTGGTAGTGATTGGACCCCACCTTTTCAATTGAATACAATCAGGTTGGGTTCAAACAAACTAGGGCCCAAATTTCCCTCTTGGATCCGGAGACAAGTACAAATTGAGAATCTAGATTTGACAAAAACTGGAATTGATGACACTATACCCGATTGGGTTTGGAGCTTATCTTCACTTATATCCTTTTCATTGTCTACTAACAAAATTAGAGGGAAGTTACCAGCCAGCTTGGTGCACATGACCACACTAGGGACTATGGATTTGAGTAATAATCGGCTTGTGGGTAAAATACCATTTCTTCCTACAAGTTTGATCTATCTGGATCTTTCCAATAACTCCTTGTCAGGACAACTGCGTAAGAATAAATTGGTTATTTCGAACAATCACACTGTTGAAGTTGTAGAATTGTTTCCTTGCGGATTAACTAGTTTTGAGTTTCTTGATCTTTCGAGTAATAGATTATCAGGGTATCTTCCTCCTTGCTGGTCAAATTTCAGTTACAGAGTAAAGATTGCAAATAATAGGCTCTCTGGAGTTGTGCCCATCTCTTGGAGTTGTTTAGTCACACTAACAGTACTTGAGCTGGCAAACAACAGTTTAATTGGAGAGTTTCCACTTGATTTGCAATTTTGCACAGGATTACAAATGCTTGATCTTGGTGAAAATAATTTTCATGGGATATTACCTGACTGGGTAGGAGAAAGCTTTCGCCAGTTGCAATTCCTAAGGTTGCATTCCAATTTATTTCATGGTAATATCCCATCCAAGTTGACACAACTCAATAATCTACATGTCTTAGATCTTGCAAATAACAACCTTTCTGGACCGTTACCAAGAGGTTTGGATAATTTTACTTTGATGAGTCAGGTCTTGTGGACAGGAGAATATCATCTTTTTGAGGAATTAAATGCAGTCACCAAAGGGTTGAATTTTGAGTATAATTCGGGAGGTCTTTCATATTGGAAGAGTATGGATTTGTCAAACAATAATCTAATAGGCGAGATACCTCAAGAGATAGTTTCTCTTATTGCTTTAGTGAATCTAAACTTGTCCCACAATCATTTGATAGGAAACATTCCGCTTAAAATTGGAAATATGATATCTCTAGAGTCCCTTGACTTTCACATGAATAACCTGTTAGGGACTATCCCACAAAGCATGTCTGCTTTATATTATTTAGAAGTGCTAAATTTTTCTTACAATAATCTATCTGGGAGCATTCCAACTGGGTATCAGTTGCAGGCACTTGATGACCCGTCAATCTACAGTGGTAATCCATACCTATGTGGACCCCCACTAAAGACAAGGTGTGGTAGCAGTGACATACTTCCTCCAAGTGATGGTCACAATGATTCCAATTTAAAAATTGATGGTGATAGGGACAAGTGGTTGTATCTGTTCATAGAGTTTGGTTTTGTGGCGGGAGTTTTGCTGGTGTTTTTCATCGTACTATTCAAAGTAAAATGGAGGTATACTTATTTCCAAAAGGTAGATATTGTATTTGATAGGTTGTATGTGTTGATGTTGAAGCCGAAACTCAAATGGGCTTCGGCCCATTAAGTCATTTTGACGGAAATGACTCCCGTATGGGAAATGAAATGGAGACAAAGAGAGACGTGATTTGAACTCCAAGCCATCCATTATATTCTTCTTCAAGCTCATTACAGGGGTTTCTTGTTCTCCTTACTCAATCCACCTTAATACAGTTGGAAATATCAAATTAGTATATGAAACTATTAGATAGTGTTAGAGTGAGTGTTAATGGCTTGATTATCTCCTTGTATTTGTAAGTACTCCATTGATCTAGTGAATTTGCACTGTGTGCTCCCGTGGTTTTTTTTCCAAAAGGGTTTCCACGTAAAATCTTGTGTCACTCTTTTATTTTTTTTGTACTTGATTGCTTGTTTGTGTTGGTTTTTTGTTTGATTTCCATTTTTTTTTTCCATTTGATTGGCCCGTAAGGTGCTCGATAAAATTACACCTTGAATGTTTCTGCATCTAATTAACCCCAACAGTATGTTATGGGAACATTAACATTTAACGAATTTAGTATCATGTAGTTTATAATTAAGTTGTATGTATTGTATTGTATCTGTATGTAGTGCAAATCTATTTAGTTTATAATTAAGTTGTATGTCTTGTATTGCATTGTAGTGCAAAATTATTTGATAATGAAGTCGTATATTTCATGAATTGTACAGTTGTACTGCAATTGAACATGTTAATTGCAATATTAAAAACTATTTTTTCTATTTTTGAATTAATGTACAAAAGGAAATATTTTCAAATGGTCGATACTGTGTTTGATAGGCTGTATGTGTTGATGTTGAAGCCGAAACTCAAATGGGCTTCGGCCCATTAAGCCATTAAGTCATTTTGACGAAAATGGCTCACGCATAGGAAATGAAATGGAGACAGAGAGAGAGAGATGTGATTTGAACTCCAAGCCGTCCATTCTATTCTTCTTCAAGTTCATTCTAGGGTTTCTTGTTCTTTTGACTCAATCCACCTTAATACACTAGGAAACCTCAATTTAGTGTATGAAATTGTTAGAAAGTGTTAGAGTGAGTGTTAATGGCTTGATTATCTCCTTGTATTTGTAAAGACTTCATTAATCTAGTGAATTTGCACTGTGTGCTCCCGTGGTTTTTTTTCCGAAAGGGTTTCCACGTAAAATCTTGTGTCACTCTTTAATTTTTTTTGTGTTTGATTACTTGTTTGTATTGGCTTCTTGTTTGATTTCCATATTTTTTTCATTTGATTGGTCCGCAAGGTGCTCGATAAAATTACACCTTGAATGCTTCCGCATCTAACCCCGACAGTATGTTATGGGAACATTAACATTTAACGAATTTAGTATCATGTAGTTGACGCTCATTAGTTAATAATTAAGTTGTATGTCTTGTATTGTATTGTAGTGCAAATCTATTTAGTTTATAATTAAGTTATATGTCTTGTATTGTATTGTAGTGCAAATCTATTTAGTTTATAATTAAGTTGCATGTCTTGTATTGCATTGTAGTGCAAATCTATTTGATAATGAAGTTGTATATTTCATGAGTTGTACTGCAATTAATTGAACTTGTTTATTGCAATAATAAAAACTATTTTTTTTTTCTATTTTTGAATTAATGTACAAAAGGAAAAATATTCCTAGTTAATACGAAAAAAAAATAAAGTTCTACAACATCAAAAGCCAACTTCCTAGAAACATCAATTCAAAAATATTTTCAGATACACTATAACAAAAGTTTTACAAAATTTTAAAAGTGTTTACCAAACTAAAATAAAAGGAAGTAAGCCCCCACCTCTGGAGAACAATAATATCTTACATATTAATTCTGGTACGTAATAATAGTACCATTTCTAGTCCAGATGGTAAGAACTAAAACCCCATTTATTACTTTAAGTGAAACCTCATATGCATAGAAATAAATAAGGTAAGACTAACATGATTGGTAGAACACAAAATTCTACATATTTAGAGCTGTTGTAGTCATATATATAATTTGTGTTACAAATTATACATATAAACATCATAATTGACTACTTAATAACAGTCAATTAATTTATTTAAAATAATAACTAACTGTAGATAGATAAGGAAGATGATTCAAGGAGAGAGAGAGAGAGAGAGACAGAGAGCTGATTCCGGCTTCAGATGTGATCTGAAATGCGTGATGTCTACAAACTATCCCATACGTCGAGTCAGCATTACACCTATTGTTCTTATGTCCCTACGTAACACATGTTTGGTTCTTACTATCCTCTGCTCTCGGCATTCAGCTGATGATACCGGCCACAACAGTTCAGAGCAGCTGGCTGACATCAAGTGAGAGGGTGGAGAGATCAAAGGCGGATGAATGGGTGGTCTGGTTTAGCTGCACAGTATGGTTTGTTAAAATGTAAAGAATAAAATTGCTAATTTGTATTTATGGAGATAGTTAAATCCACCTTTAAAGCAGAGATTAATATATCCGGAATTTTTTTTTTTTTTTATTAAAATACTGATAAATAAAAGTTAACAAATTAATTGGCAATTTTACCCTGAGAATTATTATCGTTAAAACCCCCTTCTTGATCCTTCCTCTTACCACGCACAACCCTCCACCACACGACCCTCCTCTTCCCGCACGTGATCCTCCTCTTCCAGCGCAACTCTCTTCCAAAATTTGCTTGTTTGCTTGTGTGACAAATTTGCTTATATGAATGGGGATATAAATATAATGACATAAATGAGAATTTTCATCACCAAAATTTCTTACCGGAGCAACTATTGCATAAATCAAAAGGTACAAAAATCATATCAAAGATATATAGCTGCAGCCTTATTAGTTTCAACTTAACACACTCATTTTGTGATACATTGGATGACCTGGAGGATTATCCCCTCCAATATGTGTAAAAGATTCCCTTTACTCTACAGTTTGAGATTTATTCTTAGCCACTTTGAGATTCAGGCTAGTACAGGAGACAGTTATTTGGGCTTTGAAATTTGTGCAACGTTAAAAGACCAGTCCATCCAGTAAAATTCGGATGTGAATTCGGATGAACTCTAACTCTAAGCTCCAATTTGTTACATTGTTAAAATTTACAAATAAGTTCAGTAAATTTTATCCAATTGCCAAACTAAAAAATAAAGTTGGTACTAAATGCGGTGAACCAGTATTTACTCTGTTTTTATTTTGTGTCCAGTGTTTAAGAGAAAAGACAAAGGAGGCGAGAGGAGGGCATAAGCATATGTGTAGTTTTTCTCATCAAATCTTTTTTGTGTCCATTTTATGTTTACTTTGGAGTTAATGGGGCTTAAAATATAGAGCAAATGTAATAAATGGAGAAGGGAATCTTGATTCAATTGATGAATGACTAAGTTTGGTGGCATCTGAAGCCATCAGAGGCAATTAATGCAATTGGATCCTTCCTCAATGTCATCAGATGCCATTAGAGGCAATGAACTCGCGCCTAGTTCAGTATCAATTAGGTATGCACAAATTTATAACACAGTATATATAGTTCGAACTGAAGTAGGAGGCAAAATTGTCCTATTAGGTATTTATTAATATTAAACTTTGTTTTTAAGTGATTAAATTAGAAAATGGGGATATTAATAAAAATGAGTAAGTTTTGATGGGGTAATAACTAATATTCAAGTTTGGATGGGTAAATATCTAATTAAAGAAATTATGATGGGCATATATCTAAATTTCTCTAAAAAGTAAAATATGGGTTTAGAGATTTAACATTTTTTTTAATTAAGTAACCGTTTCAACTGATTATTCATTTATTCTGCCCTTTTTGTTTCATAAAAGCCAACAAGCTAGTTTGGTATTTGACTTGGTCAAATGAAGATCAAAATTAAAATCATTTTTACTGCCATACTCCTATTCCTCATTCCGTTGTTGTAACATCTTTTTTATCAACCCGCTACAAATTTTTATTTAAAAAAGATATCATGACATCTGGTGCTCACCACTTCTTCATACTTTAAGTAACAATCGAAGAAAAGTTACGTACCATCTTATTTTTCCTAACATACAATTTTGATAAAAAAAAATATGTATAATGCAGATTGATCCTTATTTATTTTCAAAGTCCAAACGGTTGATTCTAACCGTTCAACATGATTTTTATATACAAATGTACTTTGGAACAAGATTATGTATTCTTAACTTTTTTTATTATTTTTTAAATAGGTAAAAAATCACTATTTTGAATGATACAGAAGAAGTGATTTTCTGTCTATTTAAAAAATAATAAAATAATTCTAAAAATATTAAATTATAACTCCATATATATATTTTTTCAAATAAAAATCACAGTAAGCGAAGTGGAAATGACTATGCATCCAGTGATTACTTCATCGGAGTGGAGTAAAATCTGAAATGATGGTAATAATCTCAAATTTGTTCGTCTTCAGAATCAATATTTGATTTAGTGGCAAAATACCATGCTCCAGTAAATTTCATGTTAGAAATTAATGGAGATCTTGAATGTTGTAAACAGCTTGGTAAATTGACCTCTGACTTTCTTGGTCTCCTAAAATCTTCCCCTTAAATAAAATTAAACATTCTAAGTGGTCAATTCTTTTGTAAATAACTTTTTATCAATGGAATTGGCAGTGAATCACACTGCCCTTCAAAAAAAAAGTGGTCATTCCTATTCACTGTATTTTGACTATTTTAAGATGTTCTCTTTAGACCGTGTTCCATCGAAACTCCATCAAAGGAGAGGAGAGAGGGGTTGAGGAAATATCCGTCGAAATTCCGCTTTCCCTTCATTTACAGATTATTTGGACAGAGGAATAACAGGAAGTAATTAATGTTTTATCACAAACAAATGAAAAATTGTTATTTTTGTATATGATGAAAGAGGGGAGACTAGAAAGATCTCCCTTGCAAATCTCATGTAAAAACGATTTTTGATATTTTAACAGTAATTAATGTTTGAGTCATTTAATTGGGCTGGACTTGGGCTATTAAGTAATTGAACATGGATTGTACATTTTCTCAATCAATTACCAAATTGTTTTATTTTGAATGTTTACGCGTGACTTATTTAGACAAGGAAGTTCTTCAATTTTGGACTTCCTTCTATGAAATTAGGCCCAGTGATATAATATAAAGTTATAAACAACAAGCCTTAAAAAATTTAAAGTCCAGAACGGTCAAGTGGAGGCGCTCTGTCCGATTTCTAATACTCGTTACCGCATGCTTAGTCCCACTAGTGAAGACTAAAAGCGCTGGGAGCGCCAAGGCATCTATAAAAGAAGGTGAGGTTGCATGGGAACAAGTACTTACCTGGACGGGGTCAATGAGTGATCATGAAGGCTCATGGCCTAAGCTAGTGGCCCACATTGCACTTTGTGGGAGCGCTGGCTTACCATCTGCTCAAGTAGCAGAGTGGACGTCGTAATTTGTTTCTGAGGGGGTACGCGTTCGCGCGGCCACTGCCATTTCTTAATTGAATCATTTAAAATTTTAAAGAAATGATTTCTCTGATTGATCTTTCTTTTTGGGTTAATTATACCTATGAAGTAGTATGATGTACACTTAATGAAACTTGTCATATATAACACTGGGAATTGATAATTATTGCTACCAGCACATAAATCTCAACATTGTTTGTTTCCATCTGAATGAAGAAGATGAGAAGTTGTTGGATATTAAAAATAAATTACCATCTAATAGTAATTGTGTGATTTTTTTTTCATTTTTTCAGAGGACATACAACATATCTCTTCTTTTCATGGTTCTTTTTAATATTCTGATGGATGTTTTGATGAGTATACAGTCATACAAAGTAATGTTTTTCCACCATGTCTCCGACTCTCCTCTCCACTTTCTTCTCCGATTACAGGTTTGCTTGCTCTCCTCACTTCCCTTCCCTTCCCCAATTCCAATTTACAGGATCGGCCAACTAAAATACCTTCTGCAGGGAGACATGATTACGGCTGGGCTTTGAAAAGACAACGAATGGACTGATACATAGCAACTGGTACGCTGACAAGAAGATGTGACAGTATCAAAAAGTACCGAACTAGTACTGGTACATTCTGGTATGAGGTGTAGCAGGCACAGACCTGGACCAGAGAACAGGATCTGGACTGACTGGTAAAAATAAACTGCTACGCCAACAGAGAGGAAGGAGCATGCCGGACTGGTACGAACATATTCTGGGGATCAACATTATCTGGTGCAAATTAAGATTTTCTTTCGGATATAAAACCGGTACAAGGGGAGTGGTACACTGACAAGAGGGTATGAAAATACCAAACAATACGAACTGGTACTGGTACACAATGGTATGACATGGAGCGGGATTAGACATGAACCAGAAAATAGGAAATAGACGGACTGGTAAAATGGAATTGATACACTGACAGAAAAGATAGCGCACTGGACTGGTACAGAAATGTACTGGAACGAGAGGGAGACAACTCAGACCTACGACTTCCAATTTAATTTTTTTGTTTGTTTGTTTTGGTTTTCAGATTTTAACATTCAGAGACATATTGGATTTAGCATTTAGCTTTCATATATCTAACACCTGGGTATTTTAGTTCATATATCTAAGACCTTTTTTTATTAAGCAATTTTGATGAATTAATTTATTGATTGATATTGGTGTGGAGGGATCAATAGTGTGAACCAAAAGCCTCCTAAAGTACACAGAAACACACAGCCGTACTAGTTGTATTTGACTATTTAGTCAGAACACATGATAACAACTCTGTTTCACTTCTCAGTACACTGCTGGACATAAGTGGTTTGTTCTTCAGTTATTACATTGCACTAGAAAAATTATTGACCGGGCCAAGTACTCCTGTGCCTGAACACAATGAAAGGGCATGTATCATATAACTCAAGCATCAGAATTCTGGTCCATGTGCCTTGTAGTTTAATTTCTCGTTGTTCATGATACATCATCCCTATATTTTCGAATTGATTTATTAAAGAACATGAATGGGGGCTATTATATCTGTGCTCTGCATTCGACCGGTCAATTGGTTGGAACCTAAGCTCTGCTGACATGAGATAACAGCAAGTGTAAGTGCAGTTCAACTGATCCTTTTGTTTGAATTGAAGATCATGCTGACCTGTTAGAAGGTTCTATCTGGTTTAAGTATCAAAATTCCAAGGCAACAATGGAACATGTTGTCTAATCTCCATGCGTATTTTACTAGTATTTTTTATGAAAAGTTGTTTATATGTTGTTATCATGTTCCATAATTAATTAGTATTGTGTTCGTTTGCACTTCTGGCCGCCTGTGATTTTGTTCCTGTTGTCATGAGCACCGCTACTGGTGATTAGCGACCTTTTTAAACCTCTCGATTCTGTCAGGTAAGGAAGGATTAAGCCTTCTTAAGGCTCCTTTAACTTTCTTTGGTTTTCTTTACCGCTTAATTCTACCGAACACTGGTTCCTTAGCGCCGATAAAGATCACTTCCTTTAGTATTCTTTTGCTCGGATCTTAGTTGTTTGCCGAACAGCCCGCTTAAGAACTTTGGACCTCAACATGCTATAGTCAGGGGCGGACCTAGTAAGGGTCGGGGGGTGGCAACTGTCTCCTGAGACCTAATAAGATCCATACCAATTTTGCCCCCCTCCCACCCCGGAATTTTTTCTGCCCACTCTGAAATTCTGATATGTAATTTAGAGTTAAAATTATTATAAATTTTTTGAATTTTTGTTTGTAATTAGAATTACAAGTTAGAGCATTGTTTTTTTATCTAGTATATAATTAGCTAATGGGTTTGAACCCGATTAGCTATTTAAACCTAATTCGTTATTTTTTTATCCCCTAATGAAAATTCTGGATCCACTCCTGGCTATAGTCTGTGTTTAATTTGACCATAATATAAATTATGAAATCATTTCTCCTAATCCGAATCCTCTATTGACTTAAATCTATAATCACACAATTTTGGGATCTTTTAGTAATCAAAACCTCAAGATTCAAGAACGTGTAGCTTTCATCTGTAGTTGTCATCAGTCAAAGTATTGTAGTCAATTCATCACTTAAATAAATTATGATGCTGTCCATAATTAAAAGTAGGTTTCACTATGGAAAATTCAGCACTTGAATAAATTATGAGGCTGTCCCATAATTAACAGTAGGTTTTTTTTTTGGACAGAAGCCGGGAAGGTGCTGCCAGGTATTTTATATAAAAAAAGGTCTAGATTACAGCGTACGCTATCACAGCCAGAAATATCAGAATAAGCCCCAGTGTCTCAACTACTGGTACAACTATCAGTCCGCTACTGGTACGGTATCACAGCTAGAAATATCAGTCAGCGACCAAAACATAAGAGCTCCACTAAACCATACCCTGTAATCCCACTAAACAGTACGTTTCACTATGGAAAATTCAGCACTGAAATAAATTATGAAGCTGTCCCACAATTAACAGTAGGTTTCAATATGGAAAATTCAGCAATTGAAGTCTTTGGTTAAAATGATAGTCGTCTCTTATCAACATCATTATTCCAAATTTGTGGAAGAAATTTGATTTGCCAGATTCAATTATTTGAATTACGGCTTTTCTAATCTAATTTGATTCCACATGGCATCGAGAAATTTGAGTACAATTTCTTTGTATTTATAGCTGGATTTATTAAATTGTCGTGAAAACACCTACAGCTTTTCTAATTTGATTCGTTAATGTAAGGCATAATCAACACATCAAAACTATAAAGTTGCAAATTAATTATGCCCGTATATCATTTGAACTACAAGTACTTCTCATGAAGTAACATAAACGTGATTCATTAGTACGGTAAGTTTATTTTATTTTATTTTATTTTTCAAGTAAAAGACTAGTACCATAGAATTGAAGTACCATACAAGTAGTAAGAAAACAATATTTAAAAATAAAATCATCAAAAATGAAAAATATTATATCGGACAAGGCCGGGTTAGTTTTTTTACGTTATTATTTGTATGGTGGAAATAAATCTTATAGAAAATTACACTGGATTTTTAATTTGTAAGTAGAAGAAGGTTCACGTCCAGTCAAATTGGATGACTACCTTTATGAGCTGACGTATCACATCAACAATATCTACTTGTATAAATAGGTGCAACTGGAATGTTTTTGTGAACCATTGAGAGCTTCTCACATTAATTCAAGATGTCTTGTTTGTCACTCAATTTCATCCTCCTCCTCTTACTCATTCAAGCCTTCTCGGCAAATTGCTGTATTGAGCATGAGAGAGATGCCCTGCTTGAATTCAAAACCGGTGTCAATGATAAGAGTAGTCATCTGGTTTCATGGAGCGGCAAAAAATGCTGCAACTGGGCAGGGATCCGATGCAACAATCGAACAAATCATGTTGTCAAGCTTAAGCTTCGAAATACCAATGTTGAACGGATCAATAGCTACAAAGGTAACTTTTATTGGAAATACCACCTTGGATTGACAGGGAAGATCAGTCCGTCTTTGTTATCTCTTAATGATCTGAAGCACTTAGATCTCAGCTTCAATAATTTTAGTGGGGATAAATTTCCAGAATTTATTGGCGCATTTAGAAATTTAAAGTATCTCAATTTGTCTAACACGGGTTTGTCAGGAATGATACATCCTCAGCTTGGGAACCTTTCTAAGTTGTTGTATTTTGATCTTAGTCAACACTATTATTTTTCTGATTTTATATTGAGAACCGATACATGGTGGTTATCTAATATGAGGTCTCTAAAGTATATTGACATGTCAGGAGTTTATTTCAAAGATTCAAATGACTGGGTGGAAAATTTGAACAAACTATCATCACTTGAAGTGTTAGTTTTATCCGAGAACAGTCTAACCCAAATTCCCAATACACTTAATTTTATGAACTTCACCTCGCTCAGAGTGCTGCATCTTTCTTATCAAAACTTCAATACCACCATACCCAATTGGGTCGGCAGTTTACGTAGTTTAAATGTTATAATTCTCCAGGCCTGTAACCTGGTGGGGCCATATCCCGCTACATTGGGTAATCTAACTTTGTTAAACAAACTTTCCTTCGATTATAATTCACTTGATGGCAAGGTACCACCACTACATAGTCTGAAAAAATTAACTGACCTATCTTTATCAGGCAATTATATAGAAGGAGATATTAAAGAGCTATTATTGAGCAAGTTGTCAAACTACACACGGGGGAATATGGTGTATTTAGATATTTCCTATACTAACTTGACCGGAACTTTGACAGGTTGGATAGGGGATATGACAAGTGTAACTTATCTTGACCTTCGCTATAATAACCTACATGGTACAATACCAACTGATATTGGAAATTTAAGAAATCTTGTTCATCTTGATCTTAGTTATAACTCCCTCTCAGGATTACTATCAGAAACTCACCTAACTGGTTTGTCAAAACTCAAGTATTTAGACCTCGCATATGCCAACTTAACTATTTTGTTTGGTAGTGATTGGACCCCTTCTTTTCAATTGAATACAATATGGTTGAGTTCAAATAAACTAGGGCCAAAATTTCCCTCTTGGATCCGGAGACAACTACAAATTGAGGATTTAGAACTGACAGCCACTGGAATTGATGACAATATACCTGATTGGTTATGGAGCTTATCTTCACTTAGATACCTTGATTTGTCTGATAACGTACTTAGAGGGAAGTTACCAGCCAGCTTGGTGCACATGACCAAACTAGAGTATATGTTTTTGTATAATAATCAGCTTGTTGGTAAAATACCATTTCTTCCTACAAGTTTGGTATATCTGGATCTTTCCAATAACTTCTTGTCAGGACAACTGCGTAAGAACTTTAAGTCATCATATAAGAATAAATTGATTGTTTCGAACAATCACACTATGGAAGTTGTAGAATTGTTTCCCTGTGGATTAACTAGTTTGATGTTTCTTGATCTCTCGAGTAATAGTTTATCAGGGCATCTTCCTCCTTGCTGGTCAAATTTCGGTGACACAGTCAATCTTGCAAATAATAGGCTCTCTGGAGTTGTGCCCAGCTCTTTTAATTGTTCAGTCACACTAACAGTACTTAAGCTTGCAAACAACAGTTTAACTGGACAGTTTCCCCTTGATTTGCAATTTTGCATAGGATTACAAATGCTTGATCTTGGAGAAAATAATTTTCATGGGATAATACCTGACTGGGTAGGAGAAAGCATTCGCCAGTTGCAATTCCTAAGGTTGCAGTCTAATTTATTTCATGGTAATATCCCATCCAAGTTGACACAACTCAATAATCTACAAGTCTTAGATGTTGCAAATAACAACCTTTCTGGACCGTTGCCAAGAGGTTTGGATAATTTTACTTCGATGAGTCAGGTCTTGTGGACAGAAGAATATGATTCTAGTGAGGAATTAAATGCAATCACCAAAGGGTTGATTCATGAGTATAATTATTTAGAAATTTCATCTTGGAAGAGTATGGATTTGTCAAACAATAATCTAATGGGAGAGATACCTCAGGAGATAGATTTTCTAATTGGTTTATTGAATCTAAACTTGTCCCACAACCACTTGATAGGAAACATTCCACTTAAAATTGGAAACATGACATCTCTAGAGTCCCTCGACTTTCACATGAATAACCTGTCAGGGACTATCCCAGAAAGCATGTCCATTTTATACTCTTTGGAAGTGCTCAATTTTTCTTTCAATAATCTATCTGGGAGCATTCCAACTGGGCATCAGATGCAGACGCTTGATGACCCGTCAATCTATAGTGGTAATCCATACCTATGTGGACCCCCACTAAAGACAAGTTGTGGTAGCAGTGAGATACTTACTCAAAGTAATGGTCACAATGATTCCAATTTACAAAATGCTAATGATAGGGACAAGTGGTTGTATTTGTTCATAGAGTTTGGTTTTGTGGCAGGATTTTTGCTAGGGTTTTTCATCCTACTATTCAAAGTAAAGTGGAGGTATACTTATTTTCAAATGGTCGATACTGTGTTTGATAGGTTGTATGTGTGGATGTTGAAGCCAAAACTCAAATGGGCTTCGGCCCATTAAGCCATTAAGTCATTTTGACGGAAATGACTCCTGTATGGGAAATGAAATGGAGACAGAGAGAGATGTGATTTGAACTCCATGCCGTCCATTCTATTCTTCTTCAACTTGTTCTCTTGACTCAATCCACCTTATTACACTAGGAAATATCAAATTAGTGTATGAAATTGTTAGTGTTAGAGTAAGTGTTAATGGCTTGATTATCTCCTTGTATTTGTAACTACTCTATTGATCTAGTGAATTTGTGTCATGTGCTCCCGTGGTTTTTCCCGCAAGGGTTTCCACGTAAAATTTTGTGTCTCTCTTTAATATTTTTTTTTGTGTTGGATTGCTTGTTTGTATTGGCTTCTTGTTTGATTTCCATATTTTTCCATTTGATTGGCCCATAAGGTGCTCGATAAAATTACACCTTGAATGCTTCCGCATCTAACCCCAACAGTATGTTGTCTTGTATTGTATTGTAGTGCAATTCTATTTAGTTTATAATTAAGTTGTATGTCTTGTATTGCATTGCATTGTAGTGCAAAACTATTTGATAATGAGTTGTACTGCAATTGAACATGTTAATTGCAATATTAAAAGCTATTTTTTTCTTTTTTAATTAATGTACAAAAGGAAATGTATTCCTCATTAATACGAAAAAAAATAAAAGTTTTACAACATCAAAATCCAACTTCCTAGAAACATCAATTAAAAAATATTTTCATATACATTATTATAACAAAAATTTTACAAAATTTTAAAAAGTGTTTACCAAACTAAAATAAAGAGAAGCAAGCCCGCACTTCCGGAAAACAATAATATCTTACATATTAATTCTGGTACGTCATACTAGTACCATATTTCTAGTCCAGATGGTAAGAACTAAAACCCCATTTATTAGTTCAAGAAAAACCGTAGAGTGAGTCTATGGTAATATGCATATCACGATTTAGTTCGTAATACGGATTAATATTTTTGTTTTCAAAATTCTAATGGTCGATCCGAACCGTTCAAAATGACTTTCTTATGAATATGTACTAGGAGACCAAATTTTATATTTTTTAGAATTTTTTTTTACTATTTTTTAAGATAGGTAGAAAGTCACAGTTTTTGGATGGTCAAAAATTTCAGATCAAGTGATTTTCTACTTATCTTAAAAAATAGTAAAAAAAATTCTAAAATATATAAAATTCGGTCCGCAAGTAGAGATATTCATATAGGGATCATGTTGAACGTTTCGGATCGACTATTAAGATTTTGAAAACGGAAATATTGACCTGTATTACGGATCAACCCGTGATATGCATAGTACCATAGACTCACTCAAAACCGTATATGCATAGAAATAAATAAGGTAAGGCTAACATGATTAGTAGAATACACAATTCCACATATCTAGAGCTGTTGTCGTCATATATATACTTTGTTACAAATTATACATATAAACATCATAATTGACTAATTAATAACAGTAAATTAATTTATTAAGACAATAACTAACTGTAGAGAGGGAAGGAAGATGATTCAAGTATAGAGAGAGACAGAGAGCTGATTCCGGCTTCAGATAGTTTAGCTGCACAGTATGGTTTGTTAAAATGTAAAGAATAAAATTACTAATTTGTATTTATGGAGATAGTTTAGTTACTCTTGAGTTTCTTTAAATCCACCTTTATAGCAGAGAATGTATCCGGAATTTAGAACTTAGAAGATGTAACTATAAATAAACATGGATTATTAAATTATATAATTTTAAATTAACTCTAATTTTCAACTTCTAAAAGTACAGATAAAGGTGCTACTTCTACCCGATTACCTAGATCCGATTCAGAACCGAATCTGACACTATTAATTTCATTGAAGGCACATTTGATTTTTTTTTTCTTGGATAAAAGACAAATGGTAAACAATTTAAAATTTAAATATTTAGAAGAGATCCTCGGTATAATTTCAAACATGTCATCTTTATTCTTTCATTTAAAGAGCATTTTCTTGGCCACTATATCTGAGACTCATACTCTGAAGAATTTAATTGTTACTAAATTTGATTTCTTTCAATTGGGGTATATCAATAATGATCAATTCATTTTCATATCAATTCTACTACTTTTATATATGTCCATGATTTAAATGCTTGTCTGGTATATTTAAATGAAATGCAGTGTGATTTAGAAAAGTCACGATTAGAGATTTATGGGAATATTGTTGGAAATTGAACTTAATTAAGGGGTTGAAATATTATTTTGTCACAATTAAAAAACATTATTCATTATACATCGAATTTGAAGAACTGAAAAAAAAAAAAAACAATTCCTGGCCTTCCATTCAAACCAAATTGATCCATTTAACTGGAAAAACCGAACCGTTTAATTCAAACTCTCTCGGTTTGATTTAAAATTAATTAAACCGGACCTGATGAACACCCTACCTACCAACACTGGGGTTACCATCCTAAATTAAAAAACAAATACAATAGTTGAAATTAAATATTATTAGATTGAGAATTAGTCTTTTGTGACTGAGATCAAAAGATAATGCACTCTATAAGAAATTTTAATATGAACTATAACAAATAAATAGACCCAAAAGGGCATCCTATGGAGTATGGATGGAAATATGGAATAATAAAGAGGGAAGCAACAATGCAAATTCAACTATTCAAGTACCAAGCCAAAATATGTTACCAGAAGAAATCAAATCTGGATTGCACAAACCCACATAAATTCGGCAGAGTAAAAGTTTGAATTTGGTCAGAAAGGGTCAAATATGAAAAAAAAAAACAAAAACAAAAAATTGAGGAGATACCCATAGGTATTTCATATTAATAAAAATTTAACTATTAATTACATGGACTTAGGCGGTCTAAAAGTTACTAATTGTAAAAGTGCAAACATATTCTGGATTTGGGGGGGCCTATCGGTAAGTTGAACTCTCATCTTCTGACAGCTTCTTGTTATTTACCTGTAAGTGCGAGGAAGCACTCATTCCAGCTCACTATATTTCTTCTTGTACCAGTATCAATTTTAGGCGAGAAAGAACTCCGGATTGAGTCTATTTTCGATCTCTAGATGTGCAATTTGACACTGAATGTCAAATATGAAATTAAGGAACTGCACAAAAGGATACCTAGCCAAAGCCTAACCTTGCACTCTGTTCCGAAATATCAGAATCTCTCTGCTTTCTTTGTTTTTTCCTCCCTTATAAATGTTGATGTAAACTGACCACCCAATTGGGTATGATTGTATTGAAGTTTTGATAAGACATCTAGCATCTTACCGGAAGTTTCTGTCATCTTTGGTTAGCAAAGTAAATTGCTAAAAAGAAAGATTTTATAGGCCCCTTTTTTTTTTTAGTTAATTGCGCTAGCGGCGAAATGAGAGAGATCGGGCTTGGCCCGTTTGATTTCAGAGAAATCTGTCAGCGGATAATGGGCTTGGCCCGTTTAGTTTTTTAAAGTGCTGTGAAATTGAAGAAGATTTGTGATTACCGGAGAAAATGCTTCATTGCAATGGAGTTTCTCCCGCTTTAATTTAATGGAATAAAAATTCTTAGCCTCTCTCCAGCTATTTAAATTTAAAAACTGAAATCCAACTAGAAAATTGCTTCATAAAATTATAAAATCAAATGATGCAAAGTTTGTAACGATCGAATTAACGTGCATAAATCCGGATTTTGGAAGACATATATATACTAGAGATCATCTACTAATTATTATGATAAATTGTGATTTCTGAATTCAAGATTTAGTAAAAAGGATTGCGAATTGTAGATAACATTAGAGTTTGAGAAGAAAATAAAAATCCCATCTTGTTACTGACAAAGACGAGCGCTCTCATATCATTTTTGAAACTAGAAAAGATAATTTAATTGTAGTATAATCATTTTTTTTTTTATTTTCTAACAATAACCATCTTCATATACGTTATAATTACTATATGACAACTAAGATATATACTAGTACTTAGTGAGTTCATCTACGTTCCATCATATGTACTTATTGATTATTACATGACTGTCCTGGCATTAATTAAGTGATTGTTGTTGATTCTTTATTTTTAGTTTTTAATTCATAATTAATGTGTAGAGATTTCGAATAGGTTATAGTGCAACAATTCGATTCAGTTCTTCAATTTGTTCACTATCCTAAAACCAGAATCCAAGTGTAAATTAAATTCCAAGATTAATATAGAGTTTACCACTAGATATGCAGCATAAATTTTCGTCTTATCTCCTTTCTTGTGTCGGATATACGCACCAGCAACAACAAATGCGCCTTCACCAGTATCTACACTAACCAGTTGACAAACTGCTATAGTCCGGTATACTAGTACCGAACTGACCGCCCCTTATTTCTCTCTTTTCTCTCTCACGTTTTCTAAAATAAAGTGAACATAATGGCTAACAAAAAACTGAACTGTTGTCGCATATTTATAACAGTATGCACCAGTTCGTTTGAGCCTGTTCAATGGCACCAATTCGTTTGAGCCCTTTCATAAGATCTTATCCTGATGGAACAGATCAGATCAGATCAGATCAAGTCAGAGCAAAAATTCGGACTCAGCCCAATGAGAGTAAACCCATAATTAATCTATTAATTGGTCCAAATTATTTAGCCTGTAGAACATTTCTTACATAATGTATACATCATGCTCACTAGCACGTAACATTCAATAATTATAAGGTGATAATATTTTCACCCATGACTTATTTTAATTTTTGTAACGGTCATTGTTTATTATATGACAACCTGCAGATTATTTTTTTTTATTTACAATCTTTTAATATATCGTCTGTTATATATTTACAATTTTTTGTCAGGTTTTGTTTTAAACTTTTTTGGGTCTAAATAGTCATGTCAGGTGATCTTCTTCCATTCCATAACGGGGTTGAGGACATTCTGTTAAACCCGCCACACCAATCATCATAACGAGAGCAATGGAATACCAAACTTGATGCAGCTTGAATATGCTCCTTCCGTCTTAATTGACTTTCAGGATAAATATGTGATATTAAGCAGGCGACAAAGAATATGTTGCTTTCATATTTCCTTTTCTCTGAATTGTCATATGCAAATAAATGATGACCACCTGTATGAAGCTCCTTCCGTCTTAATTGACTTTTCCTACAACTCATTCCCACCGTTTCCAGAGAAAAAACAGAGAGGTAGATAGAAGAAGAAGAAGAAGAAGATCTAGAGGTCTTCCCATACAAGGAAGTGTTATCTGTATTCACAACAGAGAGAAAGCAGAGCAAGCAGAACTGCAGATAAGGGACTACGGATAGAGGTACGGCTTTATATATGGACCTCATCTTTACAATTTTGTTCTGCTAATGAATTTCCCCGGACGTTATTTGTCATGAAATTAATTCTTCTAACATATTAATTACCAAACAAGTTTATACTATTATATATATATATAGATAGAGAGACAGAGGAGCTAAGCTCAAAACATTTGTTCCTAGTCTCCGGAACAAACAATTCGGTTTTCCAATTTTCAAAGCCCAAACAGTCGATCCAAACCATTAGATGCTCAATCTATATTAAATTGTGATTGGAGACCAAATTTTACATTTTTTTTAAATTCTTTTACTATTTATTAAGATAGTTTGAAAAATCACTATTTTTCAATTGTGCAAAAGTTTAATAAAATCAGTGATTTTCAAACTATCTTAATAAATAGTAAAAAAAATTCAAAAAATATAAAATTTAGTCTGCAAGCACATTTTAATATTAATTGAATATCTAACGGTTTGGATCGACTGTTTGGATTTTGAAAATTTTAAAACCGAATCGTTTGTTCCGGAGGCTAGAAACAAACTGTTTTGAGGTTATACACAAAATACAACAGCGGTATCATACACATCAATACATCATATCACTAACTTAAAAGTACTCAACTACAATTGAATTGAAGATGTTAAACTATCCATCTAAACTAAATTACCCTGTTCTCCTGTCAGCATAATTTGCTAGCAGTATTCATTCCATAGTGCAGCTATCACTCTGATTCTCCCTGCTAAAGCACTGGCCTGCAACACACTTCTCACCTGTTCCTCTGAGTTGCACCACACCTCTTGCACCGTAAGCCCCCGCTACATAATCTGACATCTAAATTCCTCCCTTATCTTCATCCATACTTTCAGTAGTGTACGGGCACCGAAATAGTAAATGCAGTGTCGATTCTGTAGGACAATTTCGACACATTACACACTCCATTTCACAGTTTATGTTCCTAGATCGCATGAGATTTGCAAAAAATTTAACTGTGGGAGTCATTTTGCATTTCCAAATGTATTTGAACCTCCAGTCTATATTTCCTCCTCCAAGCATCACACTACTGAAAGTATGGAGTCATTTTGCTGTATAGCCCCCACTGCTCTCCCATCTCCAAACCAGTTCATCCCTTTCAGAACTGAAATTCAAGTCAGGTTGGTACTGACTAAATGGCCACAGGTCGTCTCTCAAGGGCCATCCATGCGTCGGTCTGATTCAGTTGTTCTGCTAAAGGTGTGCCCATCCATGCGTCAAACCAAAAGGATATCCGTGCCCGATCTCCAACTACCCGATCTTCTAGGTCAGACATCCCAAAACCTCCCCACTATTTTGGTAGGCATACCGCCTTCCAGTTCATCAGGGATGTTCCAGCGCCACTTCCATCCGTCTTGTCATCGTATTGCATCTAACCTTCGTCCTAGTGAAATCATCTTGCTCTCCACCCCCCCCCCCCCCCCCCCCCCCCCAAAAAAAAAAAAAAATTTCCCTTGGAATAGTGTCCTTTGGCATCTTAAAATCGCGTAGCACTAATTTGAAGTCCAGATACCTTAGAGAATAGCCGTAGCACTAATTTGAAGGAAATAAGTGTTGCATGGTCCACACCGACTACCAAAAGGAATGAAAGAAACAAAAGGAAAATATTATCCCATACATCACCGTTGACGGTCCCTCAATTAATCGTCCACTAAAAAGCTTTATTTTCCTGTACCAAAGCTGGTACTAATGACTACAAAATAGTTAGCTTTAACAAAAAAAAAATACTAAACCGAACCAGTGCAACAACTAACTAGTTTGTTACAATTCGGACCCTCTTAATCCTCAAAATTAGAACGGAGCCTTCCAAATTTAATCATATGTGACATGTAATGCCAAAATTACATGCCCTTATTCCTAGTAAGATTTTTCTGCTCCGGGGTAATAAAACTTTGATGTGAGTCGAAATATCCTCATGACCTCTCTTGATTTTAATCAGAACCAATTTTCTCAATACTGAATGAAGACGTAACAGCCACATTCTTTAATCACAACAATAACAGCCACATTCTTTAATCACAACAATACCAGCCCTGACCAAAATTTCAAATCTAGATCTGACCCAGACCTGAATGATTTATACCCCGACTTATCCCAGGAATATGGAAGAAAGCATTAAAAGAATTTTCTTCTTCCTCTTTGTTTTTCATTTTAATGTTTCAGCTCAGTTTCTTAGGTACACTAGACGTGAATTGATGTGAAAATCATGCAAACAGCCTAAAATTCCAACCCAAACCCAACTGGTACAAATCTCAATGAACTTTTACTGACCTTAAATGAATGTAATCCTGATTCATAATTTGTTGGAGGCTGCCGTGCCTGTTTGCAATTCCAAGTCATATATATAATATTAAATATAAGTAAATACACAATTTAACATTTTTGTTTCCTTACAAACTACTTCTCAAGCAGCTCAGGGTTAGGGTAAATTAGTAAAATTCTTATAAAGGTTGTTAATTTTTTTATAGCCAATTCATTCATCTCCTATTTATACCTTAAAACTTTGGATTTATATCTTTTTCTATTCTAATGTTTCCTTTGTAACTATCTTTTCTGCAATAAGAAAATGAACAGTTAATTTTGGTGCAACTTGCAGTTACTTGGCAGTTTGCAACTTTTTTTTTTTTTTTTTTTTTTTTTTTGCAGTTTGCAACTCGGAAAGCACAAATTCTACTACATAGTTTCATATGGCTTCAAAAGGGCTTTGCCATGGAAAGTTCCAAGAAGAAGGGAATGATGTCCTAGATACAACGGATGCACCACAAACTGTTTTTGAATGTCACCAGATAATACCAACTACTTTTTTGAGTGACAACCAAAACCAGAATGCCACACCAGAATGCCAAGAGGTTTGTGATTTCACATCCAATGCAGTAATCAACTACATAGGCCAAATGCTGTTAGAAGAAGATATAAATGATGATGTAAATATATATCAAGAAGAGGCAGCAATTCGAGATACTGAAAAATCGTTCTATGATCTCCTTGAAAAAGAGTACCCTTTTTCACCTACATGGATCGAATTACATCCGCATCAAAATGATAACACTACATGTACTGGTTCTAGTAATAATATAAAAAGTGTTTCAGAAAATGATGCGACAGCACACACTAATTCAAGACCCCTCTCGATCTGTGCTGAAAATATATCTGCTTTATTTATGGAGAACTTTCCGGCCACACAAATCCTAAAGGGTGAAGAAGAAGCAATGAAGTTTCTTCCAACCACTGAAAAGTTGTTTGTTGGTTTAGGGCCAAATACAATTGAATGTAATGAAGAACCCCAAACAAACTATTTCAGCAAGAACAAAGACGTATGTTACGAGACCTATACTAAAAAGAGTACTTGTATTGATAGAGAACTAGACCTATCCGAGGGGCGAGCCAACAAGCAACAAGCAGTTTCCTCATATGAGCCAGCAAAAAATGAGAACTTGGATCAATTTCTCTTTTCCTATGGTAGCAATTATGAGAAAGAGGTTATCTCTGCACGTGAAATTGTGAAACAAGGAAAGAAAAAAACTAAAGATGGCTTGGTAAATCTTCATTCGCTCCTAATTCATTGTTCTGAAGCAGTTTCTGCTAATGACTATAGGAGAGCTTCTGAACTCATCAAGCAAATAAAGAAACACTCATCCCCCGAGGGAGACTGCGACCAACGTTTGGCATATTATTTGGTGGATGCACTGAAGGCACGCTTGGCTGGTACTGGAAGTGACATCTACCATGATGAACGATTGTCAAGTCACGTATCTCTGACTGAATATTTGAAGGTTAAACGAATTTATCATACAAGTTGCCCATTTTATAGGGCATCGCATTACTTCTCTAATCAAACAGTCCTTAACATCTCAAAAAATGCCACAAAGGTTCATATAATTGATTTCGGAATCAACATGGGATTCCTGTGGCCATATTTCTTTGAGCGCCTCTCGAGCTTAAGAAGTTCACCGCCCAAAATCCGTATAACTGGCATAGAATTTCCACAAAAGGGTTTCCGCCCACACAAACAAGTTGAAGAGACAGGAAGGCGGTTGCTAGAATATGCTCAGAGATTTAATATCCGTCTCACATATCAAGGTATAGCATCAAAATGGGAGAACATTAGAATAGAAGATCTTAAAATAGAAAAAGATGAGATTTTAGTAGTAAATTGCTTGTATCGACTTGAAAAGCTTGCAGATGAGACAATTTCCATGAGTTGCGCTCGGGATAAGGTTCTAAGCATGATAAGGGAGATCAAACCTCGTGTCTTTATTCAAGGAATCCTTAATGGCTCGTACAGTACGCCGTTCTATACAACCCGGTTTAAGGAAGTTTTATCCAAGTTATCTTCATTTTTTGATATTCTCGAGTCAACCATACCTCGAGAGAGTGAGGCGAGGCAATATATGGAAAAGAATTTTCTAAGTCCAGTAGCAATTAATGCAATAGCTTTTGAGGGTTCTGAGAAAGTGGAGTGGCCTGAGACCTATAAGAAGTGGCAGGCAAGGAATATTCGGGTCGGTTTTGTTCAGTTACCGGTGGATTCACAAATCCAGAAATATATTAAAAGCACAATGAGAGAGCTTTATCACAAGGAGTTTGTTGTTTATGAAGATAACAAATGGCTTCTATTGGGATGGAAAGGAATAATCTTATTTGGGTTGTCAACTTGGAAACCAAATGAGCAGTAGTATTAGAGTGTTAATCGCAATGCAAAATAGTAAAAGGAATGCAAAATAAACTTAGCTATATTTTGTGAATGCTTTTGAGGTATCATTTTAAGCATTTTCTATCTTGCACTAGTAATTTGAAGAATGGAGTTTTATGTTATTGTATAAATCTACTTTAATTGTTAATTTGTGTTGGTCTACTTTTAGTTGATATTCATTAAATAATTTTTAATTTGTCGCATAAGCATTACATCAAACAACTAATGCGCACAACGTCCTATATACAAACTTAGCGTATTAAAAGAAATGTAGCAACAAAAAATTATTGTTTACCTCACTAAAAGTTTCACTGTGCCTCTTGCCTTTCTCACTCAAAAAAAAGACCGGCGCACTAATTGGCATCACCATAATTCTGGATTGATTCCAAGAAATATCAAATTCACAAATTCACTTCTTTCTTCCAACTTTACTACTTCACAAATTTATTTTGGAGCATCGCTCAAATCATAAAATTGAAAAATTCCTTCTCAAATTACACAGATTCTTGTTATCTTAATCAATATCATAACATAATTATCAATCTCAGTATATGGATTACAATATATAGATTACAATGGGAGCCGAGATTAAAATTTTATTTTCTTAATACAGAAAAAAGAAATCAAGAGTAGAGCCTGACGTTGGAAGCCAAACTTGGTCCTGTAAAGGATTCTTTAGTGCTCGTCTGAATCGAAATTTTTATTTATACCATGTTTAAAAAAAAAAAACCATATAACCATTGTTTTTACATAATTCAATTTCTATTATGTATGCCAATTGAATTGGCGGACTCCATCTGGGGATCCGTCATTTTATTTGACGGACTCACTTTTTCTTTTTAACATAATTCATACGGTGTGGAGGACGAAAAAAAAAAAAGTGGTCCGCCATTTCATTTCGCAGACACTTTTTTTTCCTCTGATTTTAGATTAATTTTATTTTAAAAAAAGTGGGTCCACCAAATAAAATGACGGACAAAAAATATTGGCGGACCCTCCATTTTTGGTCAGTCAGCCAATTCAATTGATGGACATAGTATTTTTTTAATTTTTCAAAAATAATGATTATTTGGTTTATTTTTATTTTGAATATGGTATAAATAAAAATTTCGGCCGTCTGGAATGCAATGGCAATGTTGTCCAAATATTACATAATTCAGAGATCGACAGGCAACATAATTAAAGACATAGAATCAGTCAGGGACTCGGTGAAAGAATGAAGTCTCGACCAACTACCAAGGTCAAATCCCAATTTGTGTGGTAAAAAACTTGACTCACATTCCCATTTGATCCCATAGTCTGAAAGCCTGACTCCATCCCTGAGTAAGCCTGCACTTCTGGAAAACAATAATATCTTACAAATTAATTATGGTACGTAATACTAGTACCATTTCTAGTCCAGATGGTAAAAAACTGTCATGTACTTTACTGTGTACTGTTAAGTACGTCATGTACGAAGTAAGATCTAAAACCCCATTTATTAATTTAAGAAAAACAGTATATGCGCTGTTCAATCATAACCAAAACCAAGTTTAGATTCACTGTTCAATCATAACCCATTTATTACTGTGCAATATTGTTTCGATTCACTGTTCAATCATAACCCAAACCAAGTTGACATGAAATGTACGTACCGGATATCTTTAATATTTGTGCAAATTTTGACGAGACAATTTAGATGTAAAGAGAACTATTGTGTTCTCTTATATTATATGACTTGAATTGAAAGTGAATTGAATTCTAATAATAAAAATGATCGATTTAGTCATTAAATTGGGCTGGGCCTTGGGCTATCAAGTAATGTTTTCCTTTGGTGCGAATTCTAGTATACATGGGCTCTCTCCCTCTATTCCAAATTCTAGTATGGGCTCAATGTAGGCTCTATATTTTATTTTGCCTTTACAACATAAAAAAGCCCACTTCCTAGAAACATCAATTCAAAAATATTTTGAGATACACCATAACAAAAGTTTTACAAAAAATAAAAAGTGTTTACCAAACTAAAATAAAGAGAAGTAAGACCTCACGTAATACTAGTACCATTTCTTGTCCAATGGTAAGAACTAAAACCCCATTTATTACTTTAAGAAAAACCGTATATGCATATATACTTTTGCAGTCGAAAGAAATAAATAAGGTAATACTAACATGATTGGTAGAATACAAAATTCCAAGAGCCGTATATGCATGTAAGTCATGATTGGTCTTGCAATGGCTTAAGCTGAAGCTTGTGAATTTTGAGATCCCAAGTAATACTCAGGGTCTCACTTTCAAAAATAATAAACCGAAATTCCAGTCAGAACTCTGTTATTGCAAATCTCAAGTAAAAACGATTTTGATATTTTAACGGTAATTTTTTTTTTTTTTGGTTCTGAAGTAGATGAAGAAGAATTGGTTGTGCTGATCGATCTATAGAGATAGGGGTGATTTTTGTTATTCCATTGACACATTCAAAATATCTAATATTTTCCGTCAAAATTGCATTTCTAATTTAATTTTGTTTCCCATTCAAAAAAAAGTCTTTTTTTCTTCCAATTTGTTGGACAAATATGAAAAATTGAATTAAATCATCAATTCTTTATTAATGCCTGATATGTCTAATTAATTTATTTGAATTTAGTGAATCAATATCAGGCAATATAATATTAATGTTTAGATTAAGACCGTTTGAGGTGAAATGTCCGTACTGGATATCTTTAATATTCGTGCAAATTTTGACGAGACAGTTTAGATGTAAAGAGAAATATTGTGTTCCCTTTGAGTATATGAATTGAATTGAATTATAATAATAAATGTTTTAGTCATTTAATTGGGCTGTCCTTGGGCTATCAATTCAAGTAATGTTTTTCTTTGGTGAGAATTTAGTATGGACTCCCTCCCTCTCTGTTGAAATAATTTTCTTGTTTATTCTAAGTGGTCATTCCTATTCACTTTATGTTGATTATTTTAAGATGTTCTGTTTAGGTGAGAAAGGCTACACGGAAATGTTCATCGATGAAAGAGTGGAGTAATTAATAGGAAGTAATTAATGTTTTATCACAAACAAATGAAAAGGTGTTATATTTGTTTAAGATGAAAGAGTGGAGACTAAAAGTATCTCCCTTGCAAATCTCATGTAAAAATGATTTTTGATATTTTAACATGAATAAGAATTCGTTGTGCAAATTAATCTATTGAGATAGGGGTGATTTTTGACATTCAAAATTTCTAATATTTTCCGTAATAATTAAATTATAATTTTGTTTACCATTAAAAATTAAGTCCTTCTTTCCTTCCAGTTAGTTGATCAAACGAATTAAATCATCAATTCTTTATTAAAGCCTCATATGCCTAATTTGCTAGAATTATGTTAGAATATAAGGTAATTTAATATTTTTTAGATTCAGACCATTCAATCAAAATCCAAACTTGACAAGACATTCAATGTAAAGAGAAATATGAATTGAATTGTAATAATAAATGTTTTAGTCATTTAATTAGGCTGGCCTTGGGCTATCAAGTAATTGGGCTGGGCCTTGGGATATCAAGTAATTGAACATGGATTGTACATTTTCTTAATCAATTACCAAATCGTTTCATTTTAAATTTTTACGCGTGACTTATTTAGACTGGGAAGTTCTTCAATTTTGGACTTCCTTCTATGAAATTAGGCCCAGTGATATCATATAAACAACAAGCCTTAAAAAATTTAAAGTCCAGAACGGTCAAATGGAGGCACTTTGTCCGGTTTCTAATACTCCTTATCGCTTGCTTAGTCCCACTAGCGAAGACTAAAAGCGCTGGGAGCGCCAAGGCATCTATAAAAGACGGTCAGGGTGCATGGGAATAGGTACTTACCTGGACGGGGTCAATGAGTAATCATGAAGGCTCATGGCCTAAGCTAGTGGCCCACATTGCACTTTGTGGGAGTGCTGGCTTACCATCTGCCCAAGTGGGAGAGTGGACGTCGTAATTTGTTTCTGAGGGGGTACGCGTTCGCGCGGCCCCTGCCATTTCTTAATTAAATCTTTTAAAATTTTAAAGAAAAGGTTCCTCTGATTGATCTTTCTTTTTGGGTTAATTATACCTATGATGTGCACTTAATGAATCTTGTCATATATAACCCTGGGAATTGATAATTATTGCTACCAGCACATAAATCTCAACACTGTTTGTTTCCATCTGAATGAAGAAGATGAGAAGTTATTGGATATTAAAAATAAATTACCCTCTAATAGTAATTGCGTGATTTTTTTTTAATATTTTCATGGTTCTTTTTTTAATATTCTGATGAATGTTTTGATGAGTATACAGTCATACAAAGTAATGTTTTTCCACTATGTCTCTGACTCTCCTCTCCACTTTCTTCTCCGATTACAGGTTTCTCTCTCCTCATTTCCCTTCCCCAATTCCAATTTACAGGATCGGCCAACTAAAATACCTTCTGCAGGGAGACATGAGTATGGCTGGGCTGTGAAAAGACAAAAAATGGACTGATACATAGCGACTGGTACGCTGACAAGAAGATGTGAGTATGTGACAGTATCGAAAAGTACCAAACTAGTACTGATACATTCTTGTATGAGGTGTAGCGGGCTCAGACCTGGACCAGAGAACAGGATCTGGACTGACTGGTAAAAATAAACTGCTACCCCAACAGAGAGGAAGGAGCATGCCGGACTGGTACGAACATATTCTGGGGATCAACATTATCTGGTGCAAATTAAGATTTTCTTTCTGGTATAAAACTGGTACAAGGGGGGTGGTACACTGACAAGAGGGTATGAAAAAACCAAACAATACTGAACTGGTACTGGTACACAATGGTATGACATGGAGCGGGATTAGACATGAACCAGAAAATAGGAAATAGACGGACTGGTAAAATGGAATTGATACACTGACAGAAAAGAAAGAGCACCGGACTGGTACAGAAATGTACTGGAACGAGAGGGAGACAACTCAGAGACCTACGACTTCCAATTTAATTTTTTTGTTTGTTTGTTTTAGTTTTCAGATTTTCACATTCAGAGACATATTGGATTTAGCATTTAGCTTTCATATATTTAACACCTGGGTATTTTAGTTCATATATCTAAGACCTTTTTTTATTAAGCAATTTTGATGAATTAATTTATTGATTGATATCGGTGTGGAGGGATCAATAGTGTGAACCAAACGCCTACTAAAGTACACAGAAACACACAGCCGCACTAGTTGTATTTGACTATTTAGTCAGAACACATGATAATAACTCTGTTTCACTTCTCAGTACACTGCTGGACATAAGTCGTTTGTTCTTTTAGGATAAACTTTTGAACAAATACCATGCATGATCTGGTCAGACTAGATTCAGTTATTTCATTGCACTAGAGAAAATTATTGACCGGGCCAAGTACTCCTGTGCCTGAACACAATGAAAGGGCATGTATCATATAACACAAGCATCAGAATTCTGGTCCATGCGCCTTGTAGTTTTCTCGTTGCTCATGATACATCATCCCTATATTTTCGAATTGATTTATTAAAGAACATGAATGGGACTATTATATCCGTGCTCTGCATTCGACCGGTCAATGGGTTGGAACCTAATTAGTTCTGCTGAGATGAGATAACAACAAGTGTAAGTGCAGTTCAACCTAATTTGTTTGAATTGAAGTTCATGCTGACCTGTTAGAAGGTTCTATCATGGTTCTGAAAATCGGCCGATTCCGAGTCAACTCGGAATCGGCCTAGTCCGATCCGATTTATACCCGATTTCATCGGATGTGCGATTTTCTGAGACAAATCGGATGAACAATGACGGAATCGGCCGATTTTCCGATTTTCGGGCCGATTTACACCGATTCAAGCCGATTTACACCGAGTTGAGCCGATTTAAAGCAAAAATTTCCAATTCTCACTAACCTGGACTGTGCTGTGCCATTCGAATTTCCAGTTAAAACTCGTCGGGTCAAGTAATTCTTGGCTGATTCTTGATGTTTGGGACCGATCATTGATGTTTGGAGCAAATCTTTAGGAGGACTGAAGGAGTAGAGAAGAACGACGGACTTGATTTGGGAGTAATTTGATTTTAGTCGAATGAACAGAGTAGAGAAGAAAGGAGAAAGGTTGGACAACGAACCAGGCTCATCTCATTTAATGCAATACCACTTTCACTGCAGGTGGGGGTCCACAATAAAATATTTACCTATATAATTCAATCTCATTTAATTCAACAACCACGCGGGACCCACAACCACAGAAATGGCGTGGGTTGAGGCTTTAGAGCACTTGTGGTTATATTCTAAATTATATTCTAAATGGTCTTTGGTCAAAAGTAAAAAATAGTAAACTCTATGGATATATTCTAAATTATATGCTTTTAATCACAATTGAGTCCAACTAACCAGTCTTTTTTATTTTTTTTTGAGATCGGACTAATGTTGAACACTCTAATGCTTGTGTTATATTTGAATTTTATTATTTATTTAAACATAAATTATTAATAAATTTTTTATCAAATTTTTACAAATTATTTTTATCAATTTTTTTCTACTTTTTGGCTACAAAACAAACTTTTGGCTACAAAACAAGATTTTTTCCTACGATGATATTATCCAGCTAGCTCGGCATAGCTTCTAGCAATAAAGTGTGTGTTTAATTTTTATTTCTTTGTATTACATTATATAATTAGTGAATTATTTGAGTGTAATGTTTTGTCTTAACATAGTTTTACTACAAATAATTTTTATACCAATTATTTCTTATGTTTTTAGGTTTTTTTGCTACAAAACAGGCTTTCTACAAAAAAAAATCCGATTTTCCGAGTCAAATCGGCCGATTCCGGCCGATTTATCCGATTCCGATTCGATGGTCAAGAACCCGATTCCGATTCGATGGTCAAGAACCCGATTCCGATTCCGATTCCGATTTTCAGAACCATGGTTCTATCTGGTTGAAGTATCAAAATTCCAAGGCAACAATGGAACCTGTTGTCTAATCTCCATGTGTACATTAGTACAATTTTTTATGAAAAGTTGTTTATATGTTCATCGATTTGATATGTTCTTTTTCACTTCTGGCCACCTGTGTTTTCGTTCGTCTAAGTACTATTACTGTTGATTAGCGACCTTTTAAACCTCTTAAGAACTTTGTACGGTCTTTTCAAATTTGCATCTCGAGGGGGATCAACTGTGGCAGCTGGAGTCGATTTCCCACCTAAACTCGGATCCGGCACAGAGGATACCGAAGGCTCAACCACAGAAGATCAGGTGTGGGGGGGGGGGGGGGGAATTCGGGTGCGTATCCTCTGAGATATCTCAATTTTTGAGTGACCGACGTGTCCGGTGCCTATTCGGGGAACGTAGGGAGCCAGTATTATTTGTGCTTTGAGATTCGTGCAGAACATATTTGAACGATTGAGATATTCCAAAAAGTCACGCAAAGTTTGAGATATCTCAGAGGATACGAATTCGGGGGAATTCGCATCCTCTGAGATATCTCAAACTTTGCGTGACTTTTTGGAATATCTCAATCGTTCTAGTACGTTATGCACGAATCTCAAAGCTCAAATAATATTGCCCCCCTACGTTCCCCCCGAATAGACACCGGATCTAGAATCACTCTTTCCTTTTCTGATTTTCTCACTTTTCTCACTTTTTTTTTCAAGAATTGCCTAATTTCGCCTTTCGAATCGCCTCCAGCGCTCTCTTCTCAAGTCAATGGATCATTATATACTAAGCAAGCACGCCTCTTTTTCACGTGAGCACCTCCTCCCATTACACATTGTTAATTTAGAATTTTTTCACATTCATATATGATATGCCGTGTAGTAATGGTTATGATGTCAAAAGTACTTCTAAGAATTTGTTCCTCCATATCAACTCAGATGTTTTATGCAAAAGTGAGGGTAAAGTATATTTAGTTCAACACTATTTTTGTCACCCTTTTTAGATACTATTATAATTTCTAAATAATTTAGTATTACAAGAATGATGTTTTATCTTGGATTCTGGTTGAACAATTTTCATAACTTGCCCTCAATATTAAAAATGATTATTTAAAGAAAACTGCAAAACCATTGAGATATCCCATATATTAGATTCGTAAAGAATAAAGATCGACATTTTTTTTCAAAATCAAAATAATTGATCTAAACCGTTCAACATAATTTCCATATGAAAATGTACTTGCAGACAAAATTTATATTTTTTTATAATTTATTTACCATTTGTTTAGATACATAGAAAATCACTATTTTTTAATGGCCTAGAATTTTTAAATTAAGTGATGGAAATCATGTTGATCAATTATTTGAATTTTAAAAATAAAAATATTAATATGTAGTACATACTAATATGTGCTATGTATTGTAGCAGTCAAAAGTACCACACTGTTTATAGTCAAAAGTACCACGTTTGGGACCACACAGTCAAAGTACTACCTTTTTGTAGTAGTGGTCATCCGTCAAAAGTAGGCACCACACTGTTTATAGTCAATTCTAAATTTGAAGTCTTTGGTCAATATTATCATATCTTATCAACAACATTATTAATTCCAAAGTTGTGGAAGAAATTTGATTTGCCAGATTAAATAAATGACCGTGGGAATTATTACGTATGGCATTTTTAATTTGATTCCACACTGCATCGAGAATTTTGAGTACATGTAAAGATGGATTTATTAAATTGTCACAAAAACACCTACCGCTTTTCTAATTTGATTCGTTAATGCATGGTGGGGCCATATTGTAGAAAATTGCAACTGGAATATTTTGGTGACGCATCACATCAACAATATCTACATGTATAAGTAGGTGCAACAGGAACATTTTAGTGAACCATTGAGATTTAGCTTCTCACATTAATTCAAGATGTGTTATTTCTCACCCAATTTCATCCTCCTCCTCTTACTCATTCAAGCTTTCTCGGCAAATTGCTGTATTGAGCATGAGAGAGATGCCCTGCTTCAATTCAAAGCCGATGTCAATTCAAAGCCGGTGTCAATTCAAAGCCGGATTAAGATCATCTCCTTTATTATTTTATTGTCCGGATCTTAATCCTTTGTCCTTGTCTTTAGGCACTTCTACCCCTTTATTAAGCTTCGTTAGCTTTCACCTACGGATTAAGACAACCGAACATTAGTTCCTTAGTGCGAATTAAGATTTAATCTTAGTTGTGATGCCAACTAGTCCACCTAAAATTTTTTCTGCCCCTCTAAAATTATGATATGTAATTTAGAGTTCAAATTATTATAAATTTCTTTAATTTTTATTTGTAATTAGAATTACAAGTTGAAGCATTTTTTTTATCTAGTATCCAATTAGTTAATGGGTTTGAATCCGATTAGTTATTTAAACCGAATTCGTTATTTTTTTGTCCCCTTAATGAAAATTCTAGATCCTTAATTAGTCTATGTTTAATTTCACCATAATATAAATTATGAAATAATTTCTCCTAATTTGAATCCTCTATTGACTTAAATCTGTAATCACACAATTTTGGGATCTTTTAGTAATCAAAGCCTCAAGATTCAAGAACATGTAGCTTTCATCTGTAGGTGTCATTAGTCAATCAAGTGTCAATTCATCACTTAAATAACTCATGAGCAGTCCCATAATGAACAGTAGGTTTCTCTATGGAAAATTCAGCACTTGAATAAATTATGAGGCTGTCCCATAATTAACAGTAGGTTTCACTATGGAAAATTCAGCACTGAAATAAATTATGAAGCTGTCCCACAGTTAACAGTAGGTTTCAATATGGAAAATTCAGCAATTGAAGTCTTTGGTCAAAATTATAATCTCTAATCAACAACACTATTCCAAATTTGTGGAAGAAATTTGATTTGCCAGATTCAATTAATTGCCGTGGAAATTACTGCTTTTCTAATATAATTTGATTTCACATGGCATCGAGAAATTTGAGTACAATTTGTTTGTATTTTTAGCTGTATTTTTTAAATTGTCGTGAAAACCCCACTTTTCTTATTTGATTCATTAATTATGTAAGGCATAATCAACACATCAAAACTAAAAAGTTGCAAAACACATCATTTGAAATACAGATACTTCTCATGAAGTAACATAGACATGATTAGTACGGTGGGTTTTTTATATTTATTTTATTATTCGAGTAAAAGACTAGTACCATAGAATTGAAGTACCATACAAGTGTTATTACGAAAACAATATTTAAAAAAAAATCATCAAAAATTAAAAATATAATATTGGACAAGGCCAGGTTAGTTTTTTTACGTTATTATTTGTATGGTGGAAATAAATCTTATAGAAAATTGCACTGGATATTTTGTAAGTAGAAGGTTCACCTCCAGTAGTCAAAGTTGGATGACTATCGATCTTCATAAGCTAGCTGACGTATCACATGAAAAATACCTACTTGTATAAATAGGTGCAACTGGAATATTTTGGTGAACCATTGAGAGCTTCTCATATTAATTCAAGATGTCTTGTTTGTCACCCAATTTCATCCTCCTCCTATTACTCATTCAAGCCTTCTTGGCAAATTGCTGTATTGAGCATGAGAGAAATGCCCTGCTTGAATTCAAAGCCGGTGTCAATGATAAGACTAGTCGTCTGGCTTCATGGAGAGGTGAAAAATGCTGCAACTGGGCAGGGGTCAGATGCAGCAATCAAACAGGTCATGTTGTCCAGCTTAACCTTCCAAATACCAACGTTGAACTGATCATTGGTTACAGATCAGGTACTGTCAATTATTGGAATTACTACCCTGGCTTGACAGGGAAGATCACCCCATCTTTGTTATTTCTAAGTGATCTGGAGCACTTAGATCTCAGTTTCAATAATTTTAGGGGGAATAAATTTCCAGAATTTATTAGCGCATTTAGAAACTTAAAGTATCTAAATTTGTCTAATACGGGTTTGTCAGGAATGATACATCCTCAGCTTGGGAACCTTTCTAAGTTGTTGTACTTTGATCTTAGTCAAGACTATTTTTCTTTTTATTTTACATTGAGTGCCGATACATGGTGGTTATCAAATATGAGGTCTCTAAAGTATATGGACATGTCGGGAGTTGATTTAAAAGATTCAAATGACTGGGTGGAAAGTTTGAGCAAACTGTCATCACTTGAAGTGTTAGTTTTGTCCTATAATAATCTAAACCAAATTCCCAATACACTCACTTTTGTAAACTTCACCTCTCTCAAAGAGCTTCATCTTTCTGGTCAAAACTTCAATACCACCATACCCAATTGGGTGGGCAGTTTACATAGTTTAAATGTTCTAATTCTTGAAGAATGTAACCTGGTGGGGCCATATCCCCCTACACTAGGAAATCTAACTTCTCTAAATAAACTTTCCTTCGATTATAATTATCTAAGTGATGGAAAAGTACCACCACTACAGAGTCTGACAAAATTAACATACCTATCTTTAGCATGGAACAATATAGAAGGAGATATTAAAGAGTTACTATTGAGCAAGTTGTCAAACTACACACGGGGGAATATGGAGCATTTAGATGTTTCAAATACTAACTTGACCGGAACTTTGACAGGATGGATAGGGGACATGACAAGTGTAACTTATCTTGACCTTAGCAGTAATAACCTAAATGGTACAATACCACCTGATCTTGGAAATTTAAAAAATCTTGTTACTCTTGATCTTAGTGTTAACTCCTTCATAGGATTACTATCAGAAACTCATCTAACTGGTTTGTCAAAACTCAAGTATTTAGACCTCTCATATGCCAACATAACTGGTAGTGATTGGAACCCCTCTTTTCAATTGAATACAATCCGGTTGAGTGGGAATAATCTAGGGCCAAAATTTCCCTCTTGGGTCCGGAAACAAGTACAAGTTTTGTATCTAGATCTGACAGATAGTGGAATTGATGATAGTATACCCGATTGGATTTGGAGCATGTCTTCACTTAGATACCTTATTTTGTCTACTAACATCCTTAGAGGAAAGTTACCCGGCAGCTTGGTGCACATGACCAAACTCATACAATTGGATTTGAGTAATAATCGGCTTGTGGGTAAAATACCATTTCTTCCTGTGAGTTTGGGAGATCTTAATCTTTCCAATAACTCCTTGTCAGGACAACTGCGTAAGAACTTTAAGTCACCATATAAGAATAAATTGATTGTTTCGAACAATCACACTGTTGAAGTTGTAGAATTGTTGCCTTGTGGATTAACTAGTTTGGATAGTCTTGACCTCTCGAGTAATAATTTATCAGGTAACCTTCCTCCTTGTTGGTCAAATATCAGTTTTGAAGTAAATCTTGCAAATAATAGGCTCTCTGGAGTTGTACCCAACTCTTTGAGTTGTTCGGTCACACTATATATACTTGTGCTCGCAAACAACAGTTTAACTGGAGAGTTTCCACTTGATTTGCAATTTTGCACAGGATTACAAATGCTTGATCTTGGAGAAAATAATTTTCATGGGATAATACCTGATTGGGTAGGAGAAAGCTTTCGCCAGTTGGAATTCCTAAGGTTGCATTCCAATTTATTTCATGGTAAGATCCCATCCAAGTTGACACGACTCAATACTCTACAAGTCTTAGATCTTGCAAATAACAACCTTTCTGGACCGTTACCAAGAGGTTTGGATAATTTTACTTTGATGAGTCAGGTCTTGAGGACAGGAGGAGTTGTTTCTAATGAGGAATTAAATGCAATCACCAAAGGGTTGATTCTTGAGTATAATTCGGAAGGTCTTTCATATTGGAAGAGTATGGATTTGTCAAACAATAATCTAATAGGCGAGATACCTCAGGAGATAGTTTTTCTTATTGCTTTAGTGAATCTAAACTTGTCCCACAATCATTTGATAGGAAACATTCCGCTTAAAATTGGAAACATGACATCTCTAGAGTCCCTTGACTTTCACATGAATAACCTGTCAGGGACTATCCCACAAAGCATGTCTACTTTATATTCTTTGGAAGTGCTCAATTTTTCTTACAATAATCTATCTGGGAGCATTCCAACTGGGCATCAGTTGCAGGCGCTTGATGACCCATCAATCTACAGTGGTAATCCATACCTATGTGGACCCCCACTAAAGACGAGTTGTGGTAGTAGTGAGATACTTCCTCAAAGTGATGGTCACAATGATTCCAATTTACAAAATGCTGGTGATAGGGACAAGTGGTTGTATTTGTTCATAGAGTTTGGTTTTGTGGCAGGATTTTTGTTGGTGTTTTTCATCCTACTATTCAAAGTAAAGTGGAGGTATACTTATTTTCAAATGGTCGATACTGTGTTTGACAAGTTGTATGTGTTGATGTTGAAGCCGAAACTCAAATGGGCTTCGGCCCATTAAGCCATTAAGTCATTTTGACAGAAATGACTCCCGTATGGGAAATGAAATGAAGACACAGAGAGAGATGTGATTTGAACTCCAAGCCGTCCATTCTATTCTTCTTCAAGCTCATTACAGGGTTTCTTGTTCTCCTTTCTCAATCCACCTTAATACACTAGGAAATATCAAATTAGTATATGAAATTGTTAGATAGTGTTAGAGTGAGTGTTAATGGCTTGATTGTCTCCTTGTATTTGTAAGTACTACATTAATATAGTGAATTTGTGCCGTGTGCTCCCGTGGTTTTTCCCGCAAGGGTTTCCACGTAAAATCTTATCTCTTTTTAATTTTTTTGTGTTTGATTACTTGTTTGTGTTAACTTCTTGTTTGATTTTCATATTTTTCCATTTTATTGGCCCGCAAGGTGCTCGATAAAATTACACCTTGAATGCTTCTGCATCTAACCTCAACAGCATGTTATGGGAACATTAACATTTAACGAATTTAGTATCATGTAGTTGACGCTTTGTAGTTTATAATTAAGTTTTATGTCTTGTATTGTATTGTAGTGCAAATCTATTTAGTTTATAATTAATTCTGGTACGTAATACTAGATCCATTTCTAGTCCAGGTGGTAAGAACTAAAACCCCATTTATTACTTTGAGAAAAACCGTATATGCATAAAAATAAATAAGATAAGACTAACATGATTGGTAGAATACAAAATTCCACATATTTAGAGCTGTTGTCGTCATATATATAATATGTTACAAATTATACATATAAACATCATAATTGACTACTTAATAACAGTAAATTAATTTATTTAAAAAAATAACTAACTGTAGAGAGATAAGGAAGATGATTCAAGTAGAGAGAGAGAGAGATAGAGAGTTGATTCCGGCTTCAGATGTGATCTGAAATGCGTGATGTGTATAAACTATCCCGTCGAGTCAACATTACACCTATTGTTCTTATGTCCCTACGCAACACATGTTTGGTTCTTACTATCCTCTGCTCTCGGCATTCAGCTGATGGTACCGGCTACAACAGTTCAGAGCAGCTGGCTGACATCAAGTGAGAGGGTGGGGAGATCAAAGGAGGATGAATGGGTGGTCTGGTTTAGCTTCACAGAAGGATACCTAGCCAAAGCCTAACCTTGCAGTCTGTTCCGAAATATTATAATCTCTCTGCTTTCTTTGTTTTTTCCTCCCTTATAAATGTTGTATGACATAAATTAAACTCTGCTAGACTTGTTTCAATACATATTTTATTGTACACGTTATTTTATTAAGAACTTTTTTTTCATCTACCCTGATTCATTAAAAATTTATAATTAAAACATGAGAACAAAATTATTGGTTTCAACCATGGTAATTTGAGATTAGAAGTTTCTTTCTTTTTTTTCTTTTTTTGATAAAAAAAGTTTTGAGTTTCGTATTTGAATAAGCATAGTTTCAGTACACAAAATTCCTAACTCACACTATGCTAATGATCAACCAAGATGCATCAATAACAGCAACTATGCAAATATCACTGTGTACCTGTATAAGTTGCATGGGTTGTACCGGTACCTGCCTTGTGTCTCACCTGCTTCAGGACCGATAAGGGAAAGGTCTCTTTGCTGAGAAAAGAATTTAATTCCTGGTCTTCCATCGACACAAAGCCGTGTTCGCGAAAATGATTATTTGCCCTTCATCGATCTGTGATGTGACTGCATTGAATGTGGATGTGAACTCTACTGGTAAGTGGTCAACCCTCAGCCCCAATTCTGATGCCCCCTATGTAGCCCATGACAGTGGACAATAGAACAGCAAATGCATCATATATTCATTTTCAACCCCGCATGTTGGACATTTGGCACAAATAGCCGGCACCGATTGGTCCTGTACCGGTGATCGTACCAGTATGCATTTTCTGAACCCAGTTTGAATGAAATTTCATACTGAAATCTCATAAGAGCAGATGAACAATTGTTTCCCTGCTTTGAGTGTTGCACATTGGGCAGCTGACCTCACAGTTTATGTTTCTCCGTTGCAAAACATCTATCTCTTGTCAGAATTTTATCTTGAGAGCGTGAATTTCAACTAGATTCTTACATGATATCAATAAACTTCGTACTAGAACTGTAAAATAACTCTGAAGAAACATAAATATGAAAGAAATTAATCTTCTCATTAAGTTAACAACAAGCAAAATCAGACAAATTAACAAAATATTTACACGCAATAATTGCGAGCGGAAAAAAGATGCACCAGCCCCAAAACCAAATTGTTGGTTAAAAAAAACAAAAAGAAATTAAAAACCTTCTGAAGCCTAAAATAAATTTCCGTTAATTTCTCGACCTGTTTCTCCTAAAAAAATTTGAACTCAACCTTTCATCCAAAACAGCAAACCAATCATGCTCTAAACCCTTGCCCTGGAGGCAGTCCGAGCCAGAGCCGACCCAGGTCGAACAGAACCATCCCGATCCCGATCCTTCTTCTGAGGAGAAAACAACTGACCCAAACCAAAAACAGAACCGGATTTAATCGAACCACGTAGAGAAGAACAAACAGACACATTAAGGACCGGGCTAACCCGAACCACGTTAGCCGAGCCCGAGTACGATCTCTCCATTCCATTCCTCGACCGGACAGGTCTGGGACCAGGACCACCGTTGAAACTCCCAGGACTACTGGAGCTTCTTTCCAACCCTTGGAAAACAATCTTACCACTGGAGTTCATTCTCGGGCTATCAACAGATGCACATCTGACAGGTGGGACCACCGTACCAGCCCGAGCTGCTTCCAAACGAGCCCGGATCATCCTGACACGTGGCGGGATCTTGTCAAAATCTAGAGAAAGACGAGGTATATCCTGCTCATTCCTCTCAGATGAAGAGGAAGAGGATAGGGATAAACGGGCAGACATTGAAACAGAATCCACATCCGAATCCCGATCCCGGTTATGTAATGGTAAACTGAGAGCTGAATCGGATCTGGTGTTTCTATGGATAAAATATTTTAAGGTTGTTGCCCTTGCCGAAGCCGAAGTAGTGGGAATAGGGGAGTTATTTTGAGACTTTTTCAGACCAAGTAGTTCTCTCCAATGGCTAGAGCAGCTTGGGGCTTTGGGAGAGAAGACGTAAGAGTCAGATTCTAAGGCGATCGTTGGAGAAGGACGAGATTTGATGGCAACCGGCGGTCGGATGTCATCAACCGAGATTTGATGGGGCCGGAGAGGAAGAAGCTTACCGTTGGAGAAAAGCTCGTCAGCTGAGATCATCTTGGCCATGGCTGGATCATCATCCAGCTGAAACTCAAACTCGATGAAGTCCTTGTCAGTAGTAGAAGCAGGACACATTTCAGTTTTGTCACTGCTACTGCTGAAGGAGATTGGGGAGCTCATGCTCATGCTCATCCAGGGATGAGAGTGTGGGGAGGTAGGAGATGCAACTACTGATGCCATTAGTGTGTGTGAGAGAGAAGCAGGAGTACAACAAGTCAGTGTTAAATGTATTTACTTGAATTGAATAGTATTTGTTCAGGAAAGAGCATCCAATACATAAACAAATAAGTAATAACACCAAAACCAGGCCCCTGAAGCACTGTCATACTGACAGGGTCCACCAAAATCACTTACTGGTAAATGAGTGCGTATCCTCTGAGATATCTCAATTTTTGCGTGACCGACGTGTCCGGTGCCTATTCGGGGAAATGTAGGGGACCAGTATTATTTGAGCTTTGAGATTCGTGCAGAAGGTATTGAACGATTGAGATATTCCAAAGAGTCACGCAAAGTTTGAGATATCTCAGAGGATGCTAATTCCTGGTAAATGGGGGGAACGAAGCTGTCAGAAAGGAAAAGGAAATTTGCAAAGGAGCCCCCAATTCTTCTTATTTTACAGTTTAGAATAGGCGGGTAGTTAAAAGAGTTTCAACTTTTAAATTTGGGTGCTTTCTTTTCTACTAATAAAAAAAAATTGCCTCCAAATCTATCGTTTGTTCTCAGTCATGTTGTTATCTATGTAACGAGTCGGGTTCAGATTCAGTGTGATACCCTACCGTATAGAACGAGATCTGCATCGTCCATTTTAGCATGGCACAAATCTCAAAGCAATTCCTCTATAATTAAAATAGGCACTAAAATAATTTTAACCCGGCCGAAAATTATCATATCCTCTACGGTAACACAGAGATACTGCATTACCCTAACGGGTTACAATCCTGATTGCAAATTCTCAACTATAATTTTCAAAAAAGAATATAATGTTCCATGAGAGCATTGTTACTAGAGATACTTCTATAAAATCCTCTATAATTAAAATAGGCACTAAAATAATTTTAACCCGATCGAAAATTATTTTATCCTCTACAGTAACGCAGAGATACTGCATTACCCTAACGGGTTGCAATCCTGATTGCAAATTCTCAATTATAATTTTCAAAAAAGATTATAATGTTGCATGAGAGCATTATTACTATTTAGTATTTACTAGAGATACTTCTATAGGATTGCAAATTCTCAACTACAAATTTCAGAAAATAATATAATGTTGCATGAGAGCAATATTACTAGAGATACTTCTATGTTGTAGTTTACATATATTTGAAAGAATTATTGGTTTTGATGTATGTCATTAATTTACGTGTAATAACATGCTAAGTACATAAACAATTATCTCACCATGCATTTGACTATTTTTTTTTTCTCTTTCTCTTTTGAAGCAATTAATTATAATGATAGAGAGAGAAAGGAGAATGAGGGGTATGAACTGATACTAATGATATATTTTTTTAAGAAAATATTAAAATTAAATCCAATATAAACTAAATTAGTTGAGAATTCATGAAATGGGGTCAGATTTTTAAGTAATATGCAAAGAATCTATTTAAAAACTCTTTTGTTAATAAACAAATAAAAAGAGAAATCACCCGAGAATTATTTATCTTAAGAAAAATAAAAAATAAATTTAAATTTAAAATTCAATATCATAAAAATGTTCTATTTGGCAGCAATTCTTGCAAAAGGTGATGAGATTCCTTCCATGTTTATCATTTCTAAAGTGATATGAAAATTTTAACAGTAAAATAACAGTGTACATATATAGTACAAAACTTTATTAATAGATTATCTATATTTCAAACCGTATAACTATAAACTTATTCTTTTTAAACCTTTGAAAAGTTATTTTGAAAAAAAAAATATTATCAAAATTCTCAAATAAATATCGTAGTACAAGTACCAAAATGAAATATCAGCTGGTTATTTCCGACTAATTTACTTGACGATACTATGTTAATCCAACGAGTGCATACTGTTATTTACAACACTGGTCTATTATAGTATAACATTTTTGAACTCTAAATGAGGGGTAATTTATTATGGATCATGTCAACAAAACTTTGTTAAAAATAATACTTTGTTGTTAACTAATCAAAGGATCTAATTGGCTCTGGAGTAGTTCAATCAAGTCATTAAACAACAATTAATCATGAGACTTCTGACATTATTTAATAATCACATAAGAAAAAACACATGGCAACCCAATTTTCAAATTCACAGCTGTAAACAAAATTAACCAAACAATAAAAATAAAAATTCCAAAAATAAATATATAACCAATCTCAACTTACTAGGGCTGTCATACTGGTCTGGCACTGAGACTAATACATGGTACAGCTAATAAAAACAGAGCACTTGGGTTTTGGGTTTTATTTTGTCTCTCCATTAGTCACTACGAGACAAACTACCATTCCATAACTAATTAATATTGTCACATTCCATGCCCCTAATAACTAATTAATATTGGTAGATTAATATTAAATTAAGATTACAGAATCTTTGCCTCCCTGTGTAGGGACAGAGATTCAGAGCACAGACATAGACGTGATTTATTGGACAGGAGAATCTCAGCCGTCAGAAGACATCACATCATGGCCTGGCAAATCTCAGCCGTCAGAGCGCATCACATCAAGGCCTGACGCTCCCTCTATTAACCACCATACCAAGCGTGAGAACTCACGAGGAAGCAACCCAGCAGGTTCCTCTTTTTTTTATTGAATTTTTTTTCTGATATGACACCACTCAGATTTCTGAGTATGAAAAATTTATTAAAGCAGAAATATAATTTTATGAAATCAATATAATTATTTTTTTTTGACAAAAACTATAAAAAATGAAATATCATATCGATTCGTTATTTTGTTTGTCGGAACTGAAATGGTATTTTGGTCCAGTATAGTTCTACAGTATTTTATATCAACAACTACGGAAAATTACACCAAAAATGTATTTTCAGTTCTTATAGTTTAAAAATAAAAAATTATAATGATAGTTCATAAAATTATTATTTTTAATTATGATTTATAAAAAAAATTCCAAAGCCAACAGCCTTTTGATATATATATTGCAAAAACTATAAGAACTAATATATCATTTCGGTTTGTTAGTTTGTTTGTCGGAACTGAAATGGCATTTCAGTCCAGTGTGGTTCTACAGTATTTTATATCAACGACCATAGAAAATTACATCAAAAATGTCATTTCAGTTCTTATAGTTTTTAAAAAAAAAATGGTAATAATAGTTCATAAAAATTATTTTTTTAATTATGATTTATAAAAAAAAATTCCAAAGTCAACAGCAATATATTGCATTTGTTAATTTTGCAGGTGGAGAGGTGGAGCAGAAAACGACAAGAGAAGAGCAGCACAGTAGACAGCAGTGGAGTTACTGAAAAGGAGGGGTGTATTTATCAGGGGCTCAGTCTGAGAGCAATTAACGCTTCCTGCAGTGCTCACATGGGCACCACTGTACGTGTATCGAGGACAGCAGTGCCAAGAGAAGTGACTATCTTGCGCCTTCCCTTCCCTTCTCTCCCTAGCTCACGTTAGCAACCAGTGTTTTCTTACTGCATGTGTACAGCAATCATCGTCTCCAACGGCATCCGCCTCAATCAAAACAAAAGAAAAAAAACAAAAAATACTTGGATTCACATGACGCACAGTGATCAGATCGATGTCAAAATGTTTTTATGATCGATGCCAATGTGTTGTTACGGAACGAAATCAGCTTTTTTTTTTAAAAAAAAAAACACAAGCTCTCCTCTCTAAGATTTCTTTTTTAAATAGAATCAAATTTAATATTTTTAATTGAATAAGTATTATTGAGTTTTTCTTATAAAAAACAGCTACATCCATCATGTGGATAAGTGGAGGCAGAATTATATTTGCTCCACCGATTTTGTAGATCGGTAGAGCAACTGTGTTTCTGTCTCCACTGATCATGCAGATCAATGGAGCTGTTTTTTATAAAAATCAAATTAATTGTGCTTGTTTGATTAAAATATTTAAATTAATTCTAATTAAATAAATCATCTTTTTCTCTCATACTCACTCTTCCTCTCTCCTTTCTCTCTCTTTTCTTCTATTTTTCTCTCTCTAAAAGAAGGCCTCTCCTATTCTCAAAAATAAAAGTACATTTTCACATTTAAATAACGGTATACGGTCGTCAGAAGAATAGAATACCGTCAAATAATTAATCAATGTGCAGTCGATTAATCATAATTATATGTCCAATTAATATTTTTATAAAAAGTATTTGTGTATATTCACCGTTTATTTAATTTATCAAACTTATCAAATAAATTTGATTTAACTTAGTTCAATTACTATAACATGACACTACGCTTATTTCTTCCTAAAAACACATACGAACTTTATATGTGTAAGTAACATATTTTTAATGAAAAAAATAAATTCGAGAATTAAGATTATTCAAATACTAATACCAAATTATTTGAAAAAAAATGAAACATTCCAAAATAAATTCACTAAATTTAGTTTATGATAATAAATTAATTTCATATATGAACATGTACTAATTGAAAAAATTACATCAGTTAGTGAGAAAAATATATGGTATTTAAATAATAGAATAATTAATCAATTTCAAAGATAGAAAGAATAGAATAAACATACATATAAAATATATGATTTATATACAAGCACAAATAAAACTGCAATACATGATTTATGAAACTTATTCTCACACAGTCAGAAAAAAAAACAATGTGAAAATAAATATTTATTGGAATAAACGAAAACAAACGGGAATAAATGAAAATAAACAGACGATAAACAGGAATAAACGAAATAATTGAGAATAATCGACCAATTAATCAGAAAAATCCACAAACAAGCCTAGCTCTGATTAGTGTATTCGTAACAATTTGTCCGGCGTTAACGATTAAATGGACATTTAATTGGTCGTTTTTTACAACACTGAGTACACTAGATAACACAGAGATGCTGCATTACCCGTTAGGTTGCAATCCTAACGGAACTTTTTTTAATGAGTCCAACCACAAATAGAAATTAAAAAACAGAGGAGAGAAAATTAAAGATTTAAAGATGAAAATAAATTAAATATTAAAATATAAAAGTACTCTTAGCTTTCAACATTAAGCTTATTGCACTCAAAATAGCACTCCACATTTATTGACCTTTTCTGCCTTATTTCGAGCTGTCCATAAACCGAACAAAGCTCGGAGGCATTAAAACGCTTATTTTTTTTTGTTAATAAAATTTGCTCTCATCCATACTATTCGGAAATAACTTGTCCTATTAAAGAAAAGCATGATTATTAGATAATACTCATCCAACGTACAACCTTTCAAATATTTTTAAATTAAAATTACTGTTTGTACCACTCCAACAACGCATAAAAAATTCTTCAATTTGCATTGGCGAAGTATCAAGTATAACTTGAGAGTAGTTCCAATGCTCATCAGATAGACTAATCGCTGTCCAATTTGTTTTAAGATATGTGCATTTTATTTTAAAATCCATGCAAGTATGCTTTAATTTTGGTGTGCACATATATGAAAATAGATTGGATGATCTTGGAGTTAATTGGACCCAACAGTAGGTCCCATGAACATCGGACCTACTCTATTCTCATCAGAGACGGATGTAACTTGTATGAATGGGGTCAATTAATCCTCATTGTTTTTTTAATTTTTTATATTTATATTGGATTTTCTGTATATATGAGAGTAAAATGCCATTGATACTGTAAATTAACTCAATAAGTAAATAAATTTGTTTTTTCTTTTGGATTGTTTGGTAATTACAGTTGTGGTTTTTAAATTTTCAGGAATAAAATTAAGCATTTATTTTTAGTATTTAATGCCATAACTGGCATGGCATATTGGCATTGTAATAATTTGACAAGTGAAAAACGCAATAAAAATAATTTGGATTTACTCAATTTAGAATTAGAAGCATTCATGAATCATTTACCAAATTCAAGTACTGTAAGCACTTAAATGCAAGATCCAAAAAAGCAAAACACAAAAACAAAAGGAGCTAGTTTTCTGGCTCACTTGTTCAATCATTGGCAGAGACATCAAATTACCATGTTACCCTCATCTTTGTCGTTTCCCAATTCCCACTGAGAGGTCCAGTTCGTCCGTTCGGATGCTCTTTTTTCTGGGGTATTTTGGGGATTTTGGGTCCAATTGGACAAGTCAAAAGAGAGGGAGATCTCCACCGTACACTGAGGATCATGCTTTTGATGTGATCATTCATTCATTCATTCAATTTTTTTTTATTGTTTTGTTTTGTTGTTATTTGTTAATTATCCTTAGTTAGGTGGAATGGGTCTACCATGTCAGTACTACGCCGCAGTAAATTTTAATGTGTTGGTTAGGTGATTTAAACATCTCATTTAATTTGAGCAATTGGTACGTCCAAATAATTACTTTAATTATGTCACAAAAAATCTGAATATTAATTGTAATTTCTTTAATTAAAGGGAATTAAAATTTCAATCATTAGCAAAGATTGTGTTTAAGTAGAGGAGCAGAGATTTTTTATGAGCATCGGATCAACTTCAGTATGATGTCCGGTTTAAACCGATTGTTTTGCGTCAAGATTCACGCATAATATATATTATAATCCGCTCCGTAAATTTCAATCAGACAAGCGAATCTCAACGCAAATCAAATAATTTAAGCCATTAGAATTAATAAAAATATAAAAATTAGATAAAAATATAATTTAACTGGGTTTTTTTATTTTTATTTTTATACAGATTAAAACTAGCTGATACCACATATTCTTCTAAATGATTTATATTTTTTTTTATAATCATCACTAAAGACATAGATTACATGCACCTAAAAGGTTTTTTAAATCGAATTAATCAATAATGCTATATGACTCTACAGAGATAAATCCATTCTCAACTCTTTTTTTTTTATAAATTCATAATTTATGATAGATGGCTTGTATGATAGTGTATAATGTGTAATAGGCATATCTTGAACTGAAATTAATTATCAGTCAAGTGATAGAAATTAGGTTCCTATCTAAATACTAAAAGTTCATTTTTTAGATTTGTGCCACAATAAAGAACGGTCTGAATTTAGTAATTAGACGTGTAGCATCAAGGAGATTAATGATGGCTTAATTGACTACATGCACATAAAAAGATATCATTTTTTTATATTTTATATGAATCAATAAATTGAAAAATCAACAATCAAAAGTCATTCACATGTGTGTATTTTTATAAACTCTTAATACTAATTAAAACAAAATGAAAATGTCATGATCTTTAAAATTATTTTAATTTATGAAATATTATAAACATTTAGATCCTTCACTTCAAGAAGTGCCTTAATTTCTCCTAAAAAGGAGATTCTGTTATTCAAGAGAGAAATAGGAAGCGAAACTGTTGAAGCCATATACAAGTTGTCAGAAAAAAAACAAACAACACTATTCCAAATTGTTTAAAAATAATAAATTAACTGTTCATCAATTTTCCAAGAACACTATTTCATAATTAATATTGCTCGCTAGTCATAAAACATGATCAAGTTCTGACAAAAAAAAATATAAAACAAAAGTTAATAGTAAACAAATAATATCAGAATTATATATATGACAATTATAAGTGAGGTTGAGATAGCATCTGCGGAAAAATGCTTCTTGAACCTTTTTTTTAAATAAATATTAAAGATTAAGTCATTCAATTATGATTTCTATCCAGATTTCAAACTTACAATCTCTTATACAGAGATAATGTCTTTGCTACTAAATCAAAAGTTAATTCTCTGATATTTAAAATGTAATCTAATCAGTGACCGTCACAAATTGTTGACACAAATTTTATTTAGATTTTTTTGCAATGAATTCAACAAGCTATTAAATTTATTTCACCACTAAATCTCAGTTAAATTACGAGTTCCGATAATCAGTATTTGATCTAATGATGAATAACGATGTTTTCTGTGCCACAAATTGCAGAATTAAAATTCAAATAGAATCATTCACAAATATTGGAATTTAAATATTAAACATCCATCTTCCTCTGAAAGCAATGATCCCCAGTCTGGTATAAAAATTATTTACAAATTAGATTCATATTTTGCAATGAATTTACTTGCATTGTTACATATCAAAACACTTTTATAGTATTATTTTTATTTAATTATGTGCATGCTACTCACTATCTAGAATTTTAAAAATTAAATTAGCTATTTTCTTTAAGAATGAAGGTTAAAATTTTGAACTTTAGATATTCACAAATAATTTTTCATTCGAATTTTAAACGTGCGGCATCTCACACGAAAAATATACCTCAGTCACTAGATCAAAAATCGTCTCTCTAAAATTAACTATTTTAATTCGCTTCAACAACTTGCAAATTCTAGAATATACATTAAGTATGACTAATTAATTAGTTCTTGGATCATCGATTAATATGAAACAAGTTTTTTTTCCCAATATTAAACAACAAATCATCATTTATTGCGCATTTTCAATTATTCAATCATGTTAATTATTAGAGTAGAAAGAAATATGAAAATAATTATTATTTTAGTACCGCGACACGATCACAAACAAGAAATTATATTATTTTTATACAATCAATACCAGCAAAAAAAAAACATAATTATTAGAGAATTCATTATTGAACCGTTGATCAAGAATAAAATAAGCTTCAATTTTATAAACTTTTATGTGGATACATTTCTCATAAAACCAACAAGATCAAAGATTTAGCTTGACAATGAAATCATGGTTTGAAATATAGATACATTGTTAATTTATTTTTAATAATGATGGGAGTTAGGCTTCCTAACTTAAATATTTATTAGGGATCTTTCAATCAGATTTCAAACTCTCTTATACATAGGGCATTATTTTTGTCAATATAGACAAAAAAACAAGATCTCACCTCAAATTTTAAAAAAATTTGAAACATTAATCTTGTTCATTTCTATAAGAAATGAATCCACATGAAATTTACTTCAAGAGCAAGACCAATTGCCATTGGAGGTCATAAAAATACTAAAAAGTGAATAAATCCAAAAAAAGAAGAACAACAAATTTAGGGCGTGTTTGGCTGCAAACTCACGCTGTGGGAAAAAAAATTGAGTCTGATTCAATTTTTTTTCCACTAAAATAGTAAAAATCTGTTCAACTTTTTTTTTTGTGCCCATTCCTGTGTGGCTGTGTCCAACCCCTCGGCAGAACACATCCGGAATCGAATCCTCTGCCCCCTTGTGGGCAGGAAAATTCTGCCCACAAGTGACTTTGGTCGTTAGATCTAATTAAGATTTGTGATAGTTGATTAGCTGCATGATGACAGAAAAGTGAGTAACATTCTTCGTTTACTCAATTCTTTCATTTCCCTCATCTCTCAGGTGAAGAACAAAGAGATCCAGGAGATTCTCACCACCATCTCCTCTCCCTCCGACTCTCATTGCGTTGAAGGAGGTCTCTTCATTGTTGCCTCGCATTTCCTTCTGCCATCATCCTTCAAGCTCGTACCTTGATTTCAGAAATCCAAGTTCTTTTACCGTCAAATCGTTTGATGCTGAGTTCTCAACTCCGGTAATGTCTTTCTCTCTCCTTTCTCTCCTCATTGGAGTCTCTCTCTTAGCGCGCCCTCTAGCTGATCCTCTCTCATGCGTTAGGGCTCCATTGCGCCCTGTCGCAGCTTCTACAAATTTGAAGCAGGTAAGACAATTGTTTTTCCTGTACAAATTCATTGCAGCTTCATCTTCTTTTCAGCCACCAATCATACCTATGGCTTCAGATTTTCTGGCATGTATTTAATTTTGAAAATGCTTGAATGCCGCTAGGTATTTAATTTTGAGCACGTTCATTGTTGTTTCTCTTTTGTGTTTAGTTCACTCCATACGAATATCTCAGTTATTAAAAAATACTGGAAAAATATTGTGAAACCAATGATAAAAGAAAACAATTCAAATTTTGTTTGAGTATTGTCCTACTACGAAGGATATCCAACTGACTGGTACAAAACTTTACGGGCATGGACTCTGAGATGCAATTAAGGATATCAAGTTACTTGTTATTGTCCTACTTGAGCCTTGAGGTATGTGTAATCCTTTGTATTATCTCTATAAAAGTTTGTTTGTAGTTTTAAAAATTTACCCCTGGGTTCCAAAAATCACCTTTGTTGTAGTCATTTTGATTGCAATTTCATCTTCTTTTTTTCTTT